>CAXIVR010000012.1:19039218-19559218 GCA_964035755.1 Teleogryllus oceanicus | reverse complement strand
CCAAACGGTTTAGGCGCTAGCCTTGACCCTAGACGGATAGCGAACACCCAGACGGACAGACAGACGTTTTGCTGTCAATTGATTTTTCGGTATCAAGAACCCACAAAACATGGGTTCTCACTACACCACGTATTAGAGGAAGTAATTTAGTATATATAGCAATAGGATTTATCAAGTTGTTCGATACCAGGGCCCGACAATAAGAGGTTTTCTGCCGAAAATTCGTTTTCCGGCGCACGATTACATAACTTTGCCTTTCGAAGCGCGAGAAAGTACACTAGTGGAGCTAAAATAGCGCGAACTTTCTCGCCCGTACTTCATGGACCTTATTTCAAAATCTATCTTTAAGGAACCGATTTCATTAAGAGAAAAAAACTTTATTTTTAATATTTTTGTTGTAAGAAGACTTTAACAAATTTTGAAGTTTTGCAATTTTCGAAAAATCAGGATTTTCAACGAACGTAAGACCTGCACCGTCCTCTTAAACGTCTTTTATACTATCCAACAACAAAATTTAATAAAAAACGATGCAGCCATGTTTTTGAAAATTTGGAAAATATTCCAAGGGCTTCATCTAAAGAACCCCCCAAAATTGTACCCTCCAAAAACTACCGAACAGAGCAGCCGTCCGCTAGAATTCTCCTCCAGAAAGCGATTGAATTCAACTTAGCTATGTAACTGGATCGAATCGTCGTCGCCATCAATATTGTCTTATTCGTTAGCGTCATGTCATTGTTGTCTTCAACGAGCTAGATTATACTCGTTGATTGACTAAGAGTACCACGTTTTCGACGCGTCAAAAAGATCAATTTTTGCAATATTCAAAATTTTAGAGGTTTCATTTTAAAATCGATCATGCCATATTAAACGAACATTGTTCTATCCCAGCAAAATGTTCAACGAAAAACAGTTGAGCCGTTTTGTAAAACATTTTGTTCTTGTATTTTCTTAAAAATTGCTCGGATTTCTTTTAAAATGACGAAAAATCTATTCATATTTTTAAAACTGTACAGGACATAAATTAAAAATATAATTTTGAAGAACATATTTCATTCAGAAAAGAGTTCCTTTCGTAATTATTATAAGCGTAATTTTCTTTATTCAAACTAATTTCTTTTAATGGAAGAAGTGAGACATGATAAAATATCGAAAATGTTCTAAGAGCTTAATGTATAGTAACCCCGAAAATTAGAAGACCCGTTTGAAAGTCTAGGGTCAGCAACATCTTGCACAGAGTAGGCCATAGTGGTGTTCACAAAAAGACAGGCTATTCGAGAGAAAAAAAACCTTTTTCGATATCAAGATCCCGTGAAATTATCATTTTGATTACTGGTACACAATAAAGAGATATACTAAGTATATGAGTAAGAAAAGTACCCTGTCCCCTTTTTTTGGTATTAGGAAGCACAAACGTGTTTTTCTGTCAAAAAAAGTCGGTATTTTTCCTTCCGCATTACATAACTTTCTCAAAAATATTATACGAGAAACTAAAAACGCTCTTGAACCAACGATTTGGCGCACTGGATGCTCCACCAACATTGTTTAACTGAATAAGGACAATAAGGTTTTGAAAATTCAGAACAATCGGTACCAAATAGCTCAAAAAATGGCTTGCGCCGTAGGTGCGCTCGATAAGGAGCTCGCGTGATTTGCAGCAAAGTTAATTCCGGAATTCTCTGTTTAAGAAGTTATGTTATAGCTGAAGACTATCAGCTTCTTCCATCTTATTCCTAACCATTACGTCATGTGCAGTTCTTATCCTCAGTGACGCTGATGTTCGCCTCAGAATGTACGATTCGATAGGCGCTCTAGCCGCTTGCAATATCTTGGCTAGCATTGAGTGACCGATTTCGTTCATTTTGAGGCTCTGTTTAGCAACATTCGAGCCTATCTCTATTTCTTGAATCCAACCTCTTCTTAGACAAACCATCATCCCAGTTTTTTCGCCCATTATTACATTGTTCTGTTGGTATGGTATGGTAAGATTGCATGTTAAGATTTTAGCCCAATTAAAATTTCGTTTGTTTATTTAGACTTTTATTTAATAAAAGTAAACTCTTAACACGAAAAAATACGTTTCCTCTTCAGTATATTTCAAAATGATCAGAAACTTGTTTATGCTACTATGTGTGTGTTGTTTAAACGAATTGTGATTGCAATCCCAATTTTCATAGGATTACAATGTGGTTTTTGGGTAGAGATGGACAATAACTCGAAAATTCTGGGATGGAACATATTTTTCTTTAATTATCCTGGTGATTTTTGGGCGCTGGCTAGATGGTAGGGCAGATTCGGTCGCTGTCTGAAGGAGAACCCTAGCGGTCGGCTGCTCTTATCGTATTTTTTCGGGGTTTTTCCGATTTCCGGGAAATCCGGGTAGTCCCCAACAAACGGGCCAAGGATTACCGATCTTTTCTTCTTGTCGTGTCCTCACCACTCTCTCTCTCTCTCTCTCTCTCTCTCTCTCTCTTTCTCTCTCTCTCTCTCTCTCTCTCTCACACACACACACACACACACACTTACATGCACCACTGCAGGTGAGCAGTCAGGGCTTGAGCTTATCTCGGGTGGGGCGGTGCCTCGCTAGAAAAGATGAAATCTGGTACCTGGTTGGGGAAAACCACAATAGCCGAGGTACAGGCCAGCACGGGATCTCATCATCTAGCGCGAGAAGATCCACCTCTTCCGATAAAAAAGGGCACACCCAATGGCTAACCAGGGCTATACTTCAATTTAAACATAAAGTCTGTTGAAGTTTAATGAACTGTTTACTGTATCATTGAATTGAATTGGCCTTATTTTACGTGGCGAGACTCAGGCCATGAGGCCTGCTCTTCCGTCTCACCACGCAAATTCTATTACCCCCTTTACCATTCGGGAGAAGAAAGTATTACTCGGGCGACAAACAGGCGATTTGAATTTAGCTCAGAGACGTCATTTAGGTTTGAGGATCTTTTACATGCAGTAAATGTACTAACATGGGACAGCCGGCTTTATTTCCCCCCTCCGAAGGAAGGCGTACGAAGGATTTTTCACCCAAAATCCGACTTCGATCGGGTTTGAACCCGCAAACTTGGGTATAGGTGTCCGATACGCTAACCGCTACACCATCGCCGTATCATCCCATTGAACGACACCGTAACACCAGATTAAACGTGAACGGACTTTGTGTTTAAATCGAAGTCTAATGACCTTAGCAGTTGACGCGCCGGGAACAGTAACCAATGACTGTGCGGCAGGCCCAGCGCGGAGGGGCCGGAGGTGCAGGCGCTGCTGGAGGCGCGGTGGCGCCGCTCCCGCAGCGCCTGGAGGAGGGCGCGGGGGCGCTGCGAGGCGGAGGCGCGCGAGCGACGGCTGCTGCGCCGCCTGGAGGAGGCGGAGGCCAAGGCCAAGGCCGCCGCCCACGCTGCCGCCGCCGCCAACGCCGCCGCCGCCGGCGCTCAGGTCATTACCTTCCACGGCATACGCGTGCACTACTACCGGCTCAAACAGTCAAGGGACAATGTAACGTAGATGGGTAGTTTTGCTATTTGGCTCCACCAAGTAGCGGGATGGCATGTTAGAAAACACTGAAAAAACAAACAGAAAATTTCGTCAGGTCGTGAAGACTAGATCGAGGGCATTTCGGTCCCACGAGTTGTGCGTTTAATACAATAGTGTGCGTGATTTTCTAAAGATATTAATTTCTTAGAGTCTGGAGAAGTTCATACTTTTTGTGAACCAATGGGCGCATCGTTTTATCGATTAAATTATTTATTTTTGTTGTTGAGAAAGACATTCATTTCTCATAAGAAGAAGCGATCGACGGGAAGTCGATGACGTGTCATGACTCTCTAATAATTGAGACGTTACAGCAATAAATTGTCGCTGTACAGGTCGGGGGTTCTGGGGTCGGGATCCGACGTTGGCAAATTTTGTAGCACTTCGCTGAGAATGCTGTACGCTGCAGTGATTAGAGAGTTTGTGCACGCTTTAGCGGGCAGCAACCGACTACATTTCTGAGTGTCTGCGCATGCGCCTACTGGAATTGTTAGCGGGGCCCATCAGGTCCCACTATTTCGCTGGATTTAGTGGGCGATTTACATGGCATGGTGATCGATCATTCGGTCATTTTATATGAAATTTGTTTCTGTCTATGGCGGCAGAGTGTGCTGATAACTCTATTTCCATGGCGCTATTATCGCACTTCTTTTCGTGTTTGTCAACTGATTTGATTAATTTTTAATTAGTGCTACAGCTAGCCTCACAGTTTTCAATTGCCCAAATTTGTCAGTTGTAGTTCATTGTTCACGTAGTGAAGCGCTTCACCAGAAATAGTCAAAGTATTAGTGAAAGTCTGTAAAGTGCATAGTAAATTCATTGGTTAGGTCTAGGTAAATTACTACCGGGGAAGAAAAAATGTCATTAAAAATGAAATAAAATAAAAATTAAAGGAAATGGTATCATTTCTAGTTAGTGGTTCAAATGATATAAATCGGTATTCATAGGAATATTTTTTTAGTATAGTTAATTGCATTGTATTTGCTTACAAATTTACTAAAATGGATTTCTGACTTAAACCACATCCATGAACCGTGAAGCACCTCTACTATTAACTTAATATTAATCTGAAAACTGAAGGGGGTTTCTGTACTTTACTCCATAAGAATATTATAAATTCTAAGTTTCTTAACCTCAGAACACTAATACGTTGTAATTTTGAATACTACGAGTGCAATGCAACCAGTGGATTTTGAATCCAGTATTCAATGAGAGTGAGTCTTGTCATACCGGCTATGTATGGATATGTAGTTTGTTAGCGTATCATTATGTCAAGGTGTAGATTATGTCAATCAAGTTGGCACATTATTTGTGTGAAGAATATATTATATAATTCTGAAATATTACTGAAATATGGAATACCTTGATTAACAAAATGAATTAGGGAAGAAAAAGATTTGTATTTCTCACATTCATTCTGCTCAGTACATTTCCTAATTTTTAAATCCACATATGTACTTCATTTCTGTTTTACATATTTTATATAAGAATACTAGTGTTATTATGTAAATATAAAAAGATCTTGGTTCAAATTTTAATACTAATTTAATTTATTATAAATGTGAAATATACAAGAAAAGAAAATGTACAAAGATCCCAAATAAAGTTGCAGCACAGAACAACTGATGATAATTTCATAGAAGCAGCACTCTGTTAGCACAATTTGGAACTTCTTCCAATGCGACTTATACGTTTCGACCTAAAAGTGCAAAAACTCTCGATTTCACCCGTTATTGATATCGATACTTCTTTCGATTGCTTTAACGTTCGAGTGTGCACAAACTCTCTATTGTTGGTCGTAGATATCTTCTCCACTTGCTACGATATTGCTAACTGATCTGGCTGCCAAATTACAGTCCTGGATAGCAATAGAAGCTTTTTATTATTGATGGAAAAGTTGTATGGTGAAAATGTGCTTCAACTTGTGCTCTCAAAGTGATTTTTAAAAGGTTTGTATTACGTTTTAAATTTTGTTTAGAATTTTTTTGTTATTGCAATTTCGTATTAGGTAAATGTGTTTTTACAACAAATGCATTTTAATAAATGTATTCGATTTTATATAATTATTGCATCTCCCTATTTTCATTACAGATAATGTACTTATTTTGACGTTTCATATTACATGTTTGTCCGATCTCAGTTACTGTGACATATGAGGTTGTATTGGTAGGAATGATGTACATCACTGAAACAGTTGGGCGACTGTTACGATTAATACGTGGTATACATAAGGGAAACACACATTTAAAAAGAAAAGATGTTAATAGGTTCATTCAGATGCGAAATGTATCTTAAGACGGTGTCATTCAAAGGGCTGTGGATTCAAATTCTACTTTTACGATGTTTGTGTGTATTCTGGCGGCACCATTCTCCTTGTCGAAATGCAACTGTTAAGAATGTAAAAAATGATTATGAAACCTGTCGTTCAATCAAAAATCAAGAAGATTTGGCGATCCGATTTCTGACGTATACTCCGTATTTTACTACTTTCATGGCAATGAGCTTCAAGCATTTCCCTTTCATGTTATTTAGTTACCCTTCAAATAATTACACCTACGTCCCATTTTATAACTGAGAATAGCAGTAATAACAGTTCCACCCTGTAATTGTCGTGGTTATTATTTATAATAATGATGCTAAAGATATTTGATGTACGTTATTGGCAAAGTGCGATTCAGCATGCGGTAGTAGCTCAGCGGAGCTGGAAAGGCTTAATTTTAGAGCTGCCACGCCACCAATGTGGACTAATGACAGTGTATTTCTAATGCAGAGAATCCGGAGCAACTATACAGTATTATCATGTAATCATTTCTACAGCAAATTCATACCAGCATACAAACTGCAAATTTTCCGAGATTCGATTTAAAAGTCAATGCGTAATTCTTGTTCTGAGTAAAGTTCAATGTCATAAAAGACACCATGTAGTTAATTTGAGGAATGTTAACTGATTGATTAATTGACTTTTTCGTGTTTTTGGCACGTCAATCCGTTAATACTGTCCCGTTAGTGTAGTGCAGCGTTTTTTCGGAGGTGGCGGTGATCTTCCCCGCTGGATGGCGAGATCCGGCGCTGACCTACCGTCGGCAGTGGGTTTCCAACCAGGATTCTCCCACCAGTAGGGCACCGCCTCAGCCGAGACGAGCTCTAAGCTTCCGACCGGTCTCCCGATATGTGTGATAGTGCAGTGCATGTGTAAGGAGGATAGGACAAGGAAGAGGAAGTAAAGATCGCGCGCTGTCCGTGGCCCGTTTGTTAGGGTACTGCTCCGGCATTCGCCTGGTGTTGATCGGAGAAACCACGGAAAACTACCGATGAGAGCAGCCGGCAGCTAGAATTCTTCTCCAGACATCGACTGAATTCGACTTAGCTGAAAGCTAGTGTCGAATATCCTGCCGCCGTCAAGACTCGAACCTAGGACCTGGTCAGAGGCGCTGCAGTGACATCAGTTGATGCACTGAGCTACCGCTCCCGGTATGTTAACCGAAGATTTTTATCTTAGCATTGCTTTCTACAAATGTCAATACCAGTAAAATGATATCGTACAATGACTGGAGTTAGTGTCTACTTGCAAGTTAATTTAACACTGCAATGTTGCCTGTAAGATAAATGCATGAAAGTCACGTTGCATCGGTACTTGCATGAGGCCTGTGGTACCACAACGATGGAGGCGCAGGCGGCGGCGGCGGCTGCAACGTTCCTCACACAGCCCTCCACAACATACCCTGGAAGTTGATCAGGACCGCATTCTAAGCCGTTATTCCTTCAGTGCCTCCTCAGGGCGGCGGCGTTGTTTTGATGCTGCATCCCGGGATGAAAGGATGAATGGCGGCGGTGTAATCAGGGCAGGCCCCGTCCTCCCGTCCTCAGTCCTCCCTCCCGTGCCCTTGCCCTTGTCCCCGCCCTCGCTGTGCCGTACGCAGACCTGGGCGAGCAGGCTGGCGGGCGGAGGCGCCCGCAACTGGGGCTGAGTCACCGGGAGGCGTGGCGGGGGCAGGGCGGGAGGGGTGGGGCGAATTTAACTAGGGCTGTGCCGTTAATTACGGCCTTCGTGGGGCGCGGTCCCCATTTGAGCTACACACGCCTCCCGGGCGCCTCCGTATTTGTTGCTGCTGGTGCTGGCGCACGGACATTGACGGGGACATACACGGCGCTGCGGCACTTTTCTGACGCCGTGTGTTTCATTAATAAAGACGTGAAGTTCTGAAAGGAATTGTGCGTATAACACTTGGTTTCATACATTTTTTGGAGAATAGAAGTTTTACGTTAGCCATAATATAATTTTGCTCAGTATTGCTTTAAAGTGTGTGTCTACAGCGACGCGTTATTCTTATTTCTAGTTTAATAATAAGAAACAACAACAACAATAATAATAATAATAATAATAATAATAATAATAATAATAATAATAATAATAATAATAATAATAATACAATACAAATAACTTCTATTATACGCATTACAACACATACACGAGTGGTGTACGGTCAATGTTCTCCGGCACTTCTTTTCCAGA
Organism: Teleogryllus oceanicus; assembly: GCA_964035755.1. Taxonomy (NCBI): domain Eukaryota; kingdom Metazoa; phylum Arthropoda; class Insecta; order Orthoptera; family Gryllidae; genus Teleogryllus; species Teleogryllus oceanicus. The sequence goes on along the minus strand of CAXIVR010000012.1, from coordinate 19,551,165 downwards.
GTCTTTTGAAAATCTTATGTTCAGTATCCTGTACTGAACTTTGGGTTGCTTTGCATTAATATTTCTGCTTCCAAATGCTCAATGTCTTCCCTTTCATCTCCTTTAATGTGACATTCATTTAAATATATTTTCCTGATCATATTGTCTGTCAATCTTTTCATACCACTGTAATGATTTACTTAATTCATTACTACTTAAATTATCTACTATCTACCGTATCTAATCTTTTCTACACACTTCTTTAGCCTTTTAAATCTGTTCTTTCTTTAAAGTAAACTAATTCAAGTTATTAATAATAATATTTAAATGATAAGACGTTTGTCACAAATACTTTTTCCTTCTTAAACAGTAACGACAGTGTTATTCCTTAGAAATTTGAATTCTTAAGTTTTCATAATAATTCAATTAACTTTTCTTGTTCCCTTTGATCCCCTGATATATTTTAGTAACTTGAGTGCTGTTGATGGCACCCTGCGCTATGAGGTTTCTTCGTCTGCAATTGTTTTAGAGACTTAATCACTAAACTTGAATAAATTGTAAAATCAAGCGACATAAACATAAGTCATCAGCATATTCCAGTACCACTCTTGATCTGAATCTCAAAAAATTTTGTTTTCCGTTCTCCGAGTCCCCCCGAGTATCTTTCGCCGTCCGCCTCTCTCTCTCTCTCTCTCTCTCTCTCCTGCCCTCGCTCTCTCTCTCGCTCGCTCTCGCTCTTGCCCTCGCTCTTGCCCTCGCTCTTGCCCTCTCGCTCTCTCTCTCTCGCTCGCTCTCGCTCTCGCTCTCGCCTCGCTCTCTTTCTTTCCCTTTCCCTCTCTCTTTCTTGCATGCCGCGTCGCTTGCAGGCCCGCAACGTCCAGTCGCGTTTACGAGGTCAACCCGGGGCCCCGGGATAATCTTCTCGGAGCGGCTATAGCTCGCCTAACTACCTGTCCTCATAAGTCAGCTCTTTGATAGCGGCGGAGTTGCCAGCGTAGGCCCGTAATACCAGGTTAGCCCAGGTCGCAGGAGCGCGCCATGGAGTGCCCCGGGAGCGGCGGGCTGGGCCGTAACGCGAGCTCGACACATGATACCGGGCTGCCTGGCGCAGGCGCACACAGCGCCGCGGCCGCGACGCCCAATTCACGGCGCCCGCGATTGCGCGCCAGGCCACCGCCCAACGAAAGGGAGCTTGAGTTCATTTCACTTGATTTATTTCCTCAAAGAATAGTTTAAAACTGTATGGGACGTCTGTGGGGGAGGGGAGTACAATCTGCATACGATTTATTGAGCTTCTGAATCTCTGCTCCACATTTTAACCATAGGTAGTTGAATGATGGAAAAATATTTTAAGAAAGCTAGGTTAACATGTTTGAAAAGTAGATATTTTTCGCTTCCGAGTTATAGAAAACTTATTTGCATCGGTGTATGAACTATAGATTTGATATTTTACTATTTCTAACCAATAGTAACCTATAACCAGCACTTCTACTACCACAACTAGCAATTGACACGGTTGACAAAACAGCCGCATAGTGAAGCTCTTGAGAATGTGCGAGAGGTGGACGGGATTTCTCCAAAATTCACTCAAAGATGTCGCATTTGAAATGAGAGCTAGATTTTCTAAACAGTTATAATCTATGTCAGATTTTTCAAAGATGTGGTCGTGAAAAGTCGATTCAAACATAACTTATGGGCTTATTTTCTAAAATTGCTAGATCTTTTGCACGCACGCGTAAAAGATTACACAGCTAGGTTATTGCCACCTGGTATTGATTTTTTATTGTCGAGTGGTGAAACAAATGTTTTCTTTTAAACAAATTAATTATTTTTGTAATTTTGTAACCTTTTAATTGCTGTAAGAAGTGGCATAATACTTGTTTGATTATTAAAAACTGCTTCATGCTTTCTCTCCACTGACTAAAAGCCTTAGTTGCTTTGCCGTTCGTATGTCAACAGTGTTGTCAATAGTTATATCATTAGAGTCATTTCACTGCACAGTTAACCCTGCAGAAAACAGATACAAAAGTGCATGCACCGATTACTGACTTATATTTTATAAATGTAAATGACATAATATGCCTAAGTAATATTCATTGATAAAAACTCACTAATAATAATAATAATAATAATAATAATAATAATAATAATAATAATAATAATATACATTTCATTGTACTTTCTTACTACTAATTTGCAATTGGTCACAATCTTTAAATTTCTATTTGAGATAGGGATATATTTTCCTTTTCTTTTTATTTCTGCATCAATATCTGAAGAAATGTAATGGCAACTTTCATTTCTAATCAGGCTTCTGTTTTTTACCATAACTTTTCTGCCCAAATTGCTCTGATAAAGTGTTTTACCGTTTCCTTGGGATTAAATTCAAACTACATGCTTTATCACTGACAAATTTGATATCACTGCTTCTTTTCTGTTATGAGGGCACCGGCTACGAAGAATGGGCATAATCTGCTCAACAGCAAAGAATTAAATTCTCTACATACAATACAATTTCGATACGATACAAATACATAATAAATACATTCAATACGATACAATTTCGCACAAAAATTTGAGGAATATAGGTGTAATAGTACTTTACCATGTTAATAACAAAAAGCACAAATGTTAAAATATAATGATTTGTTTTGTTAGCACAACTACAAAAATGGAAAAAAAATGAGCCAAAATCGCTCACACTTGGTATTGCTAGGATTAATAAATAAAACTAAATCTTGTTTATTTTTGTTCCAGGTGAGTACAGTGCACGTTGCATTCAACTGCAGTGGTGAGTCGACTTTAAATGTTCTACCAAATATTTTGTTTTGAAACACCCACAGAATTACTTTGCATTTTTATTTCATGTGCTATTAATGTAAATTCTATTGACATGGATGTGTTTTGCATGGTTTGTACATTCTCTCCCAGTCATATTTTTAAGCAACGTAAGAGTGTTTTGAGAAGAAATCGTGTGGCATAACCGCTGAATCACTTTGCATCTAACTTTTTGTAGCACATATATGTTGATCTCAACTTCCAGAATTAGTGCCTAATTCCATCTCGAAATCCCATTTAATTACCCGTGCGGTTAACTTATGCACTCCATCATTTGTCACTGGCCTGTGTAGCATCATAACTTCACGTCGTTGCGAGAAAACCGACACAACGTCATTAGTGGTTCCGCACTCTCTCTAGATATAGTTGTCCGTTGCTGCGCGAAGTGAAACTCCCAAGCCCGAAAGCTAATCGCAACTTTGGAAAAAACGCGGGAAGGCGCAACGACGCGTTACTAAATTTCACGAAAATTAAACTGCATCTCCGGCCGACGCCTGCGGACGGGCGGCTGTGCGAGAGGCGACGAGCGAGGCGACGACGGCGGTAAGGCGGCGGGGCGGGTGGCGTGAGGCGACGCCTCGGCGACAGCGAAGGCGGTGTCGAGATGGAAGGAGGCGCCGACGTCTTCCGGCTGCTCCTTCTTTTCTTCTGCGTTTACGCGTCTTTCGTTGTACCAGCAGCTTCATTTTCTTTCCTTTATTTTGTTGCTTTTGTTAAGTTTTTTCACGGCTTCGTTCTGCCTCTGTGTTGTTACCGTAATTGTTCTGAGTGCCATTGAATTCCATACATCGCTGGTTTATTATGTACTAGTTAGTTGGATGTTGAACTGATTTATATTCTTCTTTTTTAACGTTATAGAAGTTCTCTCAGTTATTTTCTCTGGATCGTACTCTACCAAAATTGACGTATTGCTCAACACTTCTTTCTCTTTTTTATCTGTTTTTGAGTGTTTTTTCTTCTCTTGTTTCATATTTTTGTTTCTTACGGTTAATCTTTAACTATTGTTACTTTTGTTCATTTATATTGTGCTGTTCACTAAATATGTTATCCCCTTTTGTTGATTTGCTGACCATGTTCACTAGCAATGGAAAATATGTGTTACTATTTTCTTTCTTAGAGAATTAAATACGCATTTTTCTTTTTCGTTTATCATTTCCTACATTCTGTATTTCTTCTTTTTTTAAATTGTTTTACAATTTTTTGGCTTCCTTATTTTCTGTAGCTTCAATCTTGATTTTGCATCTGAACCAGTATCATTGCAGCTATGTGCTTTTTTCTGGTTAATTTTATTGCTCTTTGGTTCTCGTTTTGTATTTATACAGGAGTTTTGTGTATTCCACTTCCGTTCATACTCTGTTTTCCGATCACTCATTCTGCAGCAAATGTTTACATCTTTGCCTCGTATGGTAAACATTCAAAGCTTGAGAACACGAATTGGTTTTTTCAATTTTGATACGGAGCGTCTTGAAATCGATCCAGAGAGGAGGCTCGTTTAGCAAAATCGCATATAACAGAAATATTACACTATTATCATTTCATTGTGTTCGTTTGTAATCGTAAGAAGCTATTCTTATTTCACGCATGCTTCATGGGGATAGAGAACGCAGTCTATGGATATTCCAACGTGAGATATTTTTGCCTCGCACGCGAACGTAGATCTGCAGTGGTTCAGTGATGCAGGCAGGAGTGATGTAGCGATACATCAAACAATGTACAATACATCAAAATGAATCAGATGGTTATAGATAGATAGAAATTCATTCTACAATTGGGCAGATGATGCCCGGTGGCAGAATGCAGAAATACGAAAGTACAGTTACAATTAAAAATAAAATTACAAATAAAATAATAATGTATAAAGAATCAATATAAAAACAAATTATCATTGTCCTTTCCTAGATATGCAGATGGCATTTACATTCCTATACTACAAATGAAAATACATATATACTAACATACAGATAAATAAACTTACATAGTATAAATACATACATACATACATACATACACGCGTAGATAAACAGACTGACCATGAACCCTCACATATTTATTTATTTATTTATTTATTTTACGTCAAAAAAAAAGAGTTAAAACTGCGTATGACGTGCTATGGGGAAAAGTGTGCACATTTTCAAAATTCTGTGATCCCTACACTAAGTCATATACTACTTAAATTTTGAATTTTTGAAAGGGAGAAAAACTCCCATGTAATAAATCTATTTTCATAAACAGCACAAATTTGAATTTTCAAAGGAGAAAAACAAAACTCCCCATGTAATAAAATCTATTTCTCAAAGATAAATACAATAAATTTTGGCTCTTATTACTCCTGCTGCGACAACATGGAAACGATAATTTGAATAATTGTATTTCCCATCGAATTCTAGAAGATGCACAGAAAATGAAGTTACATTTATGTCCAGAAGTTGGTAAACAAGGGGCCATCTCAGCATTTGCTCAATGGATCAGGGAAACTGGATTGAAACTGATCGAGATGGGGTCATTGACCCGGAAGCTGTAGTACAATAGTTGTTGCAGCGTTTATAATTTCATCATGGTTGTGTCCAGTGGTAACAATGCATTATGTATCATTGTTAAAATTAATGTTCCTTTTCTTGTGATGCTCAGTATAGTCTCTAATTGTATAGAAACAGTTATGCAGCAGAAACGATTTCACTTGGGATTTAAACTTTTCTATTGAATTTAATCGTTTAATGTCATCCGGCAAAGTGTTGTAAAATAATGTACATGTATTGTATGTGAATTTTTTGTAATGAGCTGTTGGTACTGTCACCTGATGAATATGATTTCTACGTCGAGTGTTATAGTAATAGACTTCGGCATTTTCTGAAAAAATATTCCTGCCCTTGAGCAAGTCATTTTTACAAAACCACTGATTCGTAAACAAAGACATTTAATGGTAGAATTCTAGATTAATGAAGAGAGGTTTATATGAATCATGTAGGTGGGATTTGCTATTATTCATACAATTCGTTTTGTAATCTAGTCTGGGAGCTATAAGATGTATTCCCCAGAATATTATGCCATATCTGTATGGGAATGAAGATTCATGAAGTATACACAACTAGCAGTATGAAGGCTGACTGAATTTGCAGCACTTGAACGCGTAGCATAATGAACTTAATTTTGTGGTTCAACTCATTTAAATGGACGTTCCATTTAAGGTTTGATCAATGAGAGACTAAAATTTTGTTGGCCAACATCAGTCAATGGTACACTGTTCATTTTCAATGGAGCACAGAATTGTTTATTTGAAATGGAAAATTCTATTACAAATCGTTTTCTTTTCGTTTACTATTAATTTGTTATTTCTGAACCAATTTGAAGCATCTGATATTAGGATTTATTTACGGTTTCTTTATTATAAAAGGATGTCGCATCATCCGCAAGCAAACTGTTCTTCCGTTTCGAATCGTCGAAGGCATATCGTTCACGTAAAGTAGGAACACAATAGGACCTAAAATCGTTCCTTGAGAAACTCAAGCCCACGTGCAATGGGAGGAAGGTTCGTACGTTATGTTCCATCATTCCAGTAAACCATCATTCCATCATTCCAATTCCACATACACACCAACCTGCAACTCATTTATCTCATATTCACACAAAAATGGATAAACATTTTTCTAACATATCCACAGTGTAATAATATATAATACTTATAATAATTAATACATGTCTAATACGTAAAACACTCGTTACTATAAATAAATGAATAAATACCGCTTGTCAGAATAGCCTGTAGAAAGACGTTTTCGACCATCGAAACAAACAGAAAGAAATGAAATCACTTCCCTTCCCTTCACTTCACTGCACTGCACTGCATATCACTTTATCTAAATATTAACTGTTCAATACTTCTTACTGAAGACTACGCAAAACCGCACCTTTCTCTTCGCTTGAGTTTATTTCACTTCACTATACGTTTCACCCTATTGACTAATTTTCTAGTTTTTTTCTAAAACCTTGCGCTGAGCAAGGTTTGTTAAAACTACTGTAGGCAAATCGTTCCAACTATTATAAATTTGTTTTCAGTTTATAATTTCTACGTCCGTTCTTTGTATCTTTGTTCTAATTTTATATTTTTTATTAAATTTATTTTAATAACTGGCTTTATCTAGCCTTCCCAATTTCCTGCCATGCGGAACAACCAACGTAAAATATAGCATGCGCAAGTCGCTGCCTTTTCCTATGGCGTTGAGATGATACCCAATGCCAAATTCCCAATTGGGAGTTATGTTCAGAATAGATAGTTTTGCAGTACTTAACAATTATTTGTCAGTGTTATCCCGAATTCTCATTTAGTTTCCAGAAACGCTATCGAAAGGTTGGGGCAACAAAACAGGAATACTAATACTCGATTCATTTCGAGCAGTAGGAGTTGTTTTCTAAACGAGTGATCGCATGAAACTAAAACACGCATAACTAAAAATCTCTTGTATTTTGAAGTCTTATTATGTGAGAACTTTAAATTGTTATTGTTGAGTATAGAAAAGAAAAAATAACTGGAGAAGGCATGAATCACGTGAGGTCAGATTACGAGATTTTTGGAACAACACGAAAAAATGCTGCCATAGTCTTTCATACCCAAAGGACTCCATTGGGAAATTACTAACATTGAACTATCAATACAAAACAATTACCCTCTTACTCGTTTTTATCTGCACAATAATGGTTATTGTTGCCATTTCAAGCAAAGGTCTTCTAAACCCTATGCTCATACACTCTTCGTCGCCAGTACACGATGTTTCATATACTTTGCGACATGGTAAAGGATATTCATCTTCTTTTATCTTTATTTTTCCCTGTCACAGCTCATTATTTGTATTTTTCTGCTTTTCTTCTGCTTTCCGAGCGCTGGGATTTCAGCAGCTTTTTGCCCGTTGTTTCTTGGAATATGCTATTCGAGATCTCTCCAACCTGTTTTCACTGTTATGTTTCTTTCGATATTTTCTTACATACCAGTAAATTTTCCTTGTCATTGGAATATCCTTTTCTACTTTCATTCACATTTGGATGCATTTGCGTCCCACGTTTGCCTGGAAGAGCTTTTTTGTGTACTGCAATTCATTATACCGGCAGTGATTCATAGAATTTTGATTTTAATATGTTCTTGGTCTTGTTAATTCTTCTAAAGATTGCTCATTGTTTTTGTTCGTCTTTTGTAGCACCATTTATCATTTTATTTCATCACGTGCGGAAGTGAAGACATTTTTACTTTCTCGTTTACATACGTATTATACGGAGTAATATACGTAATATAGAGAAAGTTATATAATACTGTGGTGTAATCGATGTCGAGATTCCAACGGAACACATGTTTCAAATCCCTGATGAAAGAGCAGTAAGCTTTAAACCGTCCTTCTGTCATCCGTCTGTTTGTTTCTCTCTCTGTCTGTCCGTCCGTCTGTCTGTGTATGTGAACAACACTAGCGCCTAAAATATGCGTAGGATGTTTTTCAAACTTCGTAAACCCCTGCCGATCTGGTCTCAGTCGAAACACTCCAATTTTGAAAACCTACGGCATTGACACACTACGAATGTATACACTTACGATTTTGAAAAATCGAAAAATTCACAGAGCTTCACGTCTCTTTCAACCATTGTAATATCAGGAGGGAAACGTTATTGTCAACGTGCGAAGGGATGCGGCACCCTCGGATGCTGCTCCTACATAGCTGCGATCATTTAGACACACATTTGGCACACGCTAGTTACTGAAGAAAAATAACAGGTATTTTAAATAGAACTGTTGAAAGAAACAGAAATTATAGATTGTTTATAAACAAATACGTGATCGCAGTTATTAAGAAAATGACTATGATTAATTGTCTATAATTGTCTCATTGTCACGATGACAATCTACAATTAAGTAATATGATTCATTTTATGTACATAAACGATTAATATTCCTATTTGGTTGATATTAGAAACAGATAAATCTAATAAAAAGGAGTTTGATAAATATTTCGATAATATAAATTCTTTCCACATAAAACAAACATTTATCATCAAAAAGTTTCAAATGATCCTGATAAGCAAGACCTTTCAATAATTTTAATATAAACTGTTTAAACGTTGGTGAAACAAGTTTTTCCATTCACATTTTGGCGCGAATTTCAAACTTTTAAACTGAAAAAATTTTCATTATTTTCTACTACCGTCTACATTGCTTAAAAATTTGAAAAAAATATGTTATACAATGTTATAAGACCAATTTTAGGAGAAAAATTGAAACTGTTCTCTAACGTTATCTCGTCGAAAATGAATTTCAAAATTTTTTTATTTTTTTCCATATGAATTCTTTATGTAAAATTCGTTGGATAAAAATATTCAAATTGAACTATGTTTCCCAGTTCTACATTTTGTTTCAGGCTGAAACATGCAATAAAATGCTGAGAAAAAAAGTAAAATATAAAACACATTCAAAATTTTTCTTTAAATTTTTGGTAGGAATAAAGCTAAATGCACTCTATAAGATAACATATACGCTATATTGCTTTATTCTTTTTGTTTTTTCAAAAATTTTAAAATTTAATTTTTACTTGTCTCTCACGTCATTAATATTTACATTAGTGGCGATTTGTTCACATTACTGTATTTATGAGTACATGTGCTTTAAACAATGTCAAATAAGGTTCGTCGAAAACTCTATAGTTTTCTGTTAACATGACCTCAAAAATCCGCATTTTCAGAAAAGCTCAAACGCCATTTTCAAGTGACTAAACGTTTTTTCTGTACACTTTTCGTTCGGATAGTGTGTATTGTACTGTTTAAGATGACGTAGAAGTAATTTTGCTGTATTGTTTTGTTGTCGTTTTTTAAATTATACAAATGTAATCATTTTGAAAATCTGTCACGCCGTTAATATGCATATTTCCAGCGACTTGTAAACAGCATTTGTGTGAAAAAGTGCAGCAAATGACTTAAAATAAAGGTTTTCGGAAAGTCGAAAAATTTCTTTGAAAAAGAGCTTCAAATTTCGCATTTACAGTAACGTTTAAACGTCATTTTAAAAACGGCTCCAAATTTTCAAGAAAAATGTCATTTAGGGACGAGGTTTTACTCTTATTTGAATATTCGAAAGTAATTGATCAATTATACTACTAGCAAACTCAAATAATTTAAAAGTGTACTATGAAATACAAAGTGGAAAATCGATTTCTAATGGAAATACACGTTTTAGTCCTCAATACCGAAAAGTAGTTTTTTCAAAATGTCCGTCCTTCCTGTCCGTGCGTTCCTCTTCGTCTTTTTGTCCGTCCGTCTGTGAACACCACTATGGCCTAAATCATGAGTAAATTTTTCGAAATTGAGGAACCCTCTTTCCATCGGGCTCTAGTTGAAGCTGAAATTTGAAAATTTGAGAGAAGCTATATGGCCTTGGTCATTTTCAAATTAAGAAAAAGATCAATTTTAAAATTTTGTGTAAGAATAGAGAAATAAATTTATAAAGGAGGTGGCGTAGGTCTGATTTTCACGGTTAACTTAATTTTCGGCTTTTCCTGCAACTAAGTGAAATTAAAGATGGTGATTTTCCTTCAAATGGAATTTGTTATCCGTGATTAGTTCTTTTCATTAATATCGGTATATTTCTTTTTAAAAATTAAGTAGTTTTCAGTAATTGTGCTTGAAATATTTGCCATTTTAAAAAATTACCAACATAAGTTTTTCTTAAAACCAGCTCCAACGTTTTTCTTTAAACTTTTGATAAGGATAGTGCTAAATGTAGCCAATAAAATGACAAACGCCGTATTGCCCTGTTATTTTGCTTTTTTTCTTCAAAAATTACGATAAATGAATTTTTTGAGTTGTCTCCCTTGTCGTTATTATTTTCATTAGTGGCAATATGTTTACGTTATTAATGAGTAATGTGCTTTAAATAATGTTATATAAATTTTCTCGAGAACTCAATAGTTTTCTATTAAACGAGCTCAAATATCAGGATTTTGAGATAGGCTCAAATGCCATTTTGTCAAAAACGGCTTCAATTTTTTTCTTCCAACTTTTCCAACGGATGGTGCTTGTTGCAGTGTTTAATATCACGTAAAGTAATTTTGGTGTATTCTTTTGTTTTTTCAAAATTATTCAAATAAATTTTTTAAATACTCACAACTTTAACATGCATATTTCCAGCGATTTGTATATATTAACTCATTTGTAGGTGAACAAGTTTTTAAATTACTTTAAATGTAGCTTTTCGAAACTCAGATTCCTATAATAGAGCCAATTTACATTTACAGTAACGCTTGAACGCTATTTTCTTTCAAACGGCTCTAAATTTTTAGAGTAAAATTTACATAGTGACGAGCTTTACCTTTTTTATATTCGTAAAGTAATGTTTTGGTTCTACAATGAGGAAACTCGAAAATTGCAACATTTTCACAAAAATAAGTCTTGAGCGCAATACATGGCAACTGGACAAGAGGATAGGCAATCAAAAGGCACCAACATCAAGGAAATTATGAAACTTTACTTCGAGAAATTCTGGCTATTCTATGGCACCTAGTTTTTTCTTCATTTATCAGGTTTTCCAGTTCATTTCCAAGTATTCATCGGTTCTACGATTAAAATAATTTTGCTTATTCCTAAATTCCATAACGGTTACATCGATATTCATTGTATAAATCTAATAACTATTATTTCTGTACTGTAATGCAATTCTTCTAATAATACTATAGATTGGGAAGCGGAAAAATAGTGAAAAGCACGTGCTTCCAAACTGTATTTTGTCAATGTATGAGTAATCTCTGGTAGACGTATGCCTCTTCTGCCAATAATACTTATTATAATAAAAACACCAGCCCTTTGATTTAATTTTCATTTTAAATCAATTCAGTAATTATTGGTACTAATTTTCAAAGGTGGCTGTGCAGATCGCAGGATCTTTATTAATAACGATTAACATTCCTGAGGATGATGCTGAGGTTTGAACAAGAATCTTTCTTGTTGGTACGTTATAAACAATATGCTGCCACCACCCATTATGTACAAATTTATTTTTTATACGTATACGTATTAAAATTGTGTTATTAAAGATTAGAAAAAGGAAATTATAGAACGAAACACGCAATTTGGCATCGTTGGTTATTTTGCTGATGAAATGGACAGTGCAATAAATCATTGATAAGGAAGTGGAAATGTCAAGCGAAACGCGTTTATAAGCTGTACAGATTGAGCGTGGAGGGTTTTAGAAGGTAAGCCCAAGCTTCCTGGCGAAACCCTGCTCCGAGCTATCTTCCCAGCGCTCCACCACGCGGCTGAGCTTCGGTAGAGCAGCGCTCGTCACGGGCGACGGCGCGGCGTGCTGGCGGCGATGGCGACGGGCGACGGGCGACGGGCGACGGGCGACGGGCGAGGCGATTGGGCGACGGGCGACGGGCGACGGGCCACGGGCGACGGGCCACGGGCGACGGGCGACGGGCGACGGGCGACGGGCGACGGGCGACGGGGTGACGGCGGCGACGGCGGCGACGGGGCGACGGCGGCGACGGCGACGGCGACGGGCGACGGGCGGTGGGCGGCGGCACGGCGACGGGCGACGGGCGACGGGCGACGGGCGACGGGCGACGGGCGACGGGCGGCGACGGCGACGGCGGCGGCGGCGGCCGCGGCTTCAGGCCCCGGGTGAATACGACGCCGCCGCCTGATTAAAACTGCCAGCAGCGTTGCTGCACTTCGCCGCCCGTCCCGCCCTGCTCCACCACCACGCGCCCCCGCACTGTGCTTCACGCCGTGCACCCGGCGTGCACGTCCCCTCCTCGACGCCTCGCTGCTCCCTTCCCAGCCAATTTCGCCACCCTGCGAGGACGAAATCATGACTTCCACCCACACCTCATTTACCTTGCTCCTCTCTCACAGCTCTGAGTTTTTGGGTCCTATCTATTCGGTGGTGAGCCTCGTGTCTTGCTGTCTCTTCCCGCCCTCCTGCCACTCAAATAAATGTCACCCTGCTGCTCTCCTTCGCCACTTCACCTTGTTAGTGCTTCCTGCTCCCTCCTGCCCTCCCTTGTCCATTTCCCCAGCCTCATCCCCGCCCTGTCTTCGGGTTACACATGTTCCCTGCTCGTGTGCCCTGCCTGCCTCCCGGAGCGCAGTCCTTCCCGGGCATCCCTCGTGCAGTGGCGCCGTGTGTGCCAACGCCATCTTTCCCTGCGCCATTGCCGCAAGCTGCCCCCCCCCCTTTCGCCTTCTGCCCGCCGCAGTGCTGCTCTCGCGCCGTGTGCGTTCTTTGATGTCGCTGGCGGACGCCGCGGGCGCGTCCCCGAGCGATGCGCTGACAGACGAGTGTCAGCGCGACGCGGACGCTGATTTGTCTGGGAGGGCGCCGGCGACGGCGTCGACAGACTCTCCCTCGCGCAGCTCGTAGGCGCTCGCCTGTATAGAGCGATTTTCCTAAGGATGAGCCAAAGTGACAGCTAGTGCTGGCAACATAACTGAAGGTGCTGTGGTGCAGTTGGCTAACTTGTAAACGGCTTCGACACTTCCTTTTGTGGTGTCCTTGTCCGACAAAAATATAGTGCGCTGCGACAAATAATTGATATTAGGAAGTGCAGTGTTATGTGCTCTTCTATAAAAATTCTTTTTTTCATTATATATTACATTAAATTTACTTTTTGTGTGATAAATATTATGTTTATTTTAAAACCGAGACGTGAAAGCGAGATGCGTACCAGTGCACGTGTTTCCGGCTTAAAATCATTTTCATTTTCTATTTACATTCGTGGCAGTTTTCTTTTACTGATTGTGCGAGCATGTTAGAGATTTTCTACATGAATGTAATTAAATTGCAATATTTCCCTGACTCACGTACGTGCACGTACTCAGCGAACTCTTTGACTTTAGGATGTTTTCATATAGTTTCATTACCAAACACTTTATGAAGAGGCGTGGCTTGAACAGCTGTCGGGGCGGAGGGATACTTCGAATTGCATGATGTTCACTTGTTTTCGCGAACTGTCACTTTGGCTCATCCTTTGGAAAATCGTTGTATACTCGGCGGTGGATCGCCTGAGCCGCGTGCGCGGTCCCTTGTGCGGGCAGGGGAAGGAGCGCGAACGAGGTGTTCGCAAAATGTGCACAGCAGCCGCTCTGCGGGGCGCTCGCTACACCGTGCCTAACAACCACTGCTGTTCCGTATTAGTACTATTTTTTTGTAAACGTGCATTTTCTCTTTCACTGTTTTGCAATTTGTCTTCATATTTTTTGCGTATTCATATGTTGGGAGCTATCAAGAACTAGTGTTTGAATCTGAAAAAACAATTATTCTATAAATTCTCATAATTATTGGTTCCTAATAATGCTTAAATAAATTGCATATGAATATGCAGAAAGTGAACACATGGTTTTCTTTACTTAAATACTCGTGACAACGACTTTTATAACACGACAGTTTATTTTCTAACGTTTTTTAATAAAAATCTTTCAATTTGCAATTACGTTTTGGTTTCTAAAACTGTTTATAAGTTATTTACATACTACTAGGAGTTATCTGTTTCCATATAGAAATATTCTTTGAGATTTGAATGTCTTTAAAATAATACATATATAAGCAATATTGATGTGAATCAAAGTAGGAGTTGATAAGTTCTCGCTACTAACTGAAATAATATTCTTTCTTTAATAACATAACAGTTTTCTTTCCGAAAAATAGTGTTATTAGTAACTCTTTCCTCTTGGTTTTAACCTGTCTGTCAGGAATGATAAACCAGCAGGCCGAAGAGCTGCCTGCGGTGGCATCTCCTTTGAGGGAGGCCGTCACGGCTCAAACGGCACTCACTCGTTAATCGCCGCTGCGAGACACGCGGGCGGGCGGGTTGGGTCAGGCGCCGCCGTCGACGCTGACGCGCCGCTCGTGAACACAGCCCTTCTGGCGGAAGAGGATCTTCCCTCCCTCTCCGCGCTGTCCTTCGCCGCCGACCCGTGCCGTTGAGATGAACGGGAGGCTTACCTGTGATAATGTGGTGTCGAGGCGGGTGATGTTGAAGTGACGTCCACAGCAATGACGAGAAGGGATGTCGATCTGGGTGAGACGGATGTGGTGGAAGTGTTATAGAAGTGACATACTGAACGGATGTTGCTTTGCGTTCGGATGGGTATGGATAATGGATTTAATATGTCGCATATTGTGGGTCCAGAAGATACACTTTCACAGAACTATCCCATTAGACACTATACTAGAAGGGAATAATTAACCTGAATGAGTATGTTGATGAAGGTAGACTGAATTACAGAGAGACTGATAAGTAGTTTCGAATTGCATGTAAAAAAAGCGGGACTTGTAATTTAATTTTTAATTAAAGCAAAAATGCTAATTAACAAATTTTCTTATCCCTTTTCTGGTTGAAAACTGTCAGCATTTTTGGTAACCCCGGGTGTTGTGGTGTCTTTTTTTTGTATCCCAAAGAAGAGGTTCATCGAGACATCATGAATAATTTCTGGTTTTGACAACGCAAAGTGATGATGTCCGAGACAAACTGTATTTTTCCAATCATCTAATTCTGCGTTCCCTTTATACTACAGAGAGTTTATCGGAGGCAGTTGTCAACAATGATTGTGTACCTGAATTAATACAAACACATGAGAATTTATGCATGCTTTGTAATGTGTTGAATATTTGTTATTTCGTACGTAGTCTATTCATTTACTCACCCAGGCAAGAAACATTTCGAAAATTGATCAGAATATTTAAGTATGACTATGTTATTTGCTTATCGCATATAAAATGTGCTAGGTAGTTTTTCTAGGAAATAATCATGTCAAAAACAAACATATTAAAACATTTGAAACTTAAAAGACCCACTTTCAACTGCAGCGGATGTCGTCTCCGTCACTCTTTCACGGCGCTGCAAACGAAGGAAGCCTTTCAGAAGCAGAGGGACCAGCGGCGGGGGGCGAACGTCGGGGAGCAAAAGTGAAGTGGATCTGCGCACCCTCACGTTCCGCTCCGATTAACAGAATCAGTGAGAGCCTCAGCTCCACAGGTTGCCCTTCCATTGTAACCTGGTGACCTACTGGCTTCCCCCGTGGCTCTTCCTCGCTTCTTTTCGCACAGACACATCGACAACCCAAAATTTAACCAGGGCTCTGTCAAATAAGGGAAAACAACAGAGTGCATCCTGCAAGGGGTAACATTTTAGGCGAAAGTGAAATCCTGTGTGTACCCCAGATTTATATCAGAGGACAAAATTTGTTTCGCCAACAGAATGTTATATTAATCTTATTTCAAATTGTTGCACTGGGAGAGGTGGCTCAGTGCATCAACTGATGCAGTGGCTCTGATCGGGAGATCCTAGATTCGAACCTCGACGACAGCATGGTTTTTGACACTAGCTTTTCAGTTAGGTGGAATTTAGTCGCTGTCTGGAGGAAAATTCTAGATCGGTAGTGTTTCGTGATTTCTCCGATCAACACCATGCGAATGCCGGAGCAGTACCCTAACAAACGGGCCTTGGATCGATCACACGATCTTTCCTTCCTCTTCCTTGTCCTATCCTCAACCCTTACTCATACTTGCTATCAACATGCACTACACTCACCACATATGCCGGAAGACCAGTTGGGAGTTAGTCCCGGCTGCGGCGGTGCCCCGCAGGTGGGGTTACCTGGTTTGGGGTAAATCCCGCTAGCCGACGGTAGGTCGTGGTGCCATCCAGTGGGGAAAGATCATCGCCACCTCCCGATGAAAAAACATGCATTACACTTACGGAACTAATGACCTCCGAGGTTGCCTAATGCTTCCGTTGTCACTAACAACGAACCAACCAACCTATCAAATTGTTGTACGAATGAAACACTATGCACATCATCGTTTCTCGTATAAACTCAGTTTGTACTTATCTCGTAGAGTCATTTGCGTAATTAACACAATATCTTTTGTCTTTATGGAAAATTAGTAACTTCTAAACATTGAATAATAATTGAATATATGACGTAGTTATTACCTGTAAAATCAATGAATTATCAATAAATTAACCTAGTCACTACCCTGCATAGTCTAATCGATTGTCTGAGGGTGTCGTACATCCATTATTGATGATGATGATGATGACGAAGAAATATTCATGTGTTTGAAATATGTCAAATTTCCGCGTTTTTAAACCCACGCTCTTTCTCGATTAACTTCACGCATGTGTGTTCGGATCGCTGTGCACTATTCTGAAGTGGATTCTTCCGCATCACTTGCCACGTCATGGAGTGTGACGTCTCGGGTATCGGGGTCGACAGCGCCCCGTCGGCAACGGCGCCGTTGCGAGCGCCCCGCGAGGGCTGGCGTCTGCGCCCGGGCCGGGCGGAGCCTTTGATACCGCGGCGGCTCTCGCCCAAGCCGTGTTGACGTAAGGAGATGCCGGCGTGCATTAATCAGCTAATTGGGGTTCGGCCCGCCGCCGGAGCGCCGCACTACAAAGCGACTGCCGTCTTGCAACAAGCGGCGCGGGCCATCGCGACCTCCGCACCCGCCCCGCCCCGTTGCCTCCCCCGACCGCACCCTCGCCGGTCACACCGGCGGCGATGCTGATGAGAATCAACAGAATCGTCGGATTTACTATGTCAAATGTCTGAAATTCATAAAACGGTTACCATAATAATACTGTTAATATTAACGATTTTTTAAAATCAACATTACGAGTTCTAAGAACAAATGTACAGAAGTGTTTCGTGTTTGCCTCTTAATGTTAGAAAAACGCTCATTCTCGTAATTCTTATTCATGTATCGTTCTTTCGACTTTCACTTCGGTTATTTCCAATGTCTCCCGTGGTGAATTGTGGGATGGCAGGTAGAAAGTCTTTGAACAGAAGGAAGAGAACTTGATAATCAGGTCTAAAAAGCGCGTAGTGGACGAAAGGGAGGAAAGAATAAAGTATAAAATATATGAATGTTTAACAGTAAATATTGCTGAAAGTCCGCGAAGAGAAGACAAAAAGAACTGCGCGGTGATTGCCCTTCTATAAATCATGTAAATCGCTGAGTCGCTGTGATGACCTTGTCCTTCCTTTCGTATCACTTCTGTCCGCAACATTCCCGCCATTTTATCTCCATAAAGCAGCTCTTTCCTCCCCTATCTCTACAACATCCTTCCCGTTTCGCTGTTCCCTGCACGACTCCCTTCCCTGGGAAGCAAACGCGTTCATTATTGCGGATCAGGAGTGCGTCGATGCCCGAGTACGGCTGGTTTCTCTTCCGCGTCAGGCCGGTGCTGCTCTTTTCCGTTCTGCTCTTGATTTTTCGCGCCGCGCCCTTCCATCTGCGGGCGGTGCTTTTCAAGGCCCTTGCGCCTTTCTGCGGTGCGCCCCAAAGGACCACTGGGGCGGTCGGCGATTTAATTATGTCGATTCGATGGCGTACTCCCGAGGAAGAAAAGAACCGCTCTGACAGTTCCTGCGGTTTTTGAGTCGAGTGGTGAATACGTGGTTTAGCGAACGTTTTGCATTGTAAAAGAAAGATCTCGTGAATTCAGTGTTCTCGTGTTGTACGTGTGGTGGTTGCGGAATTGTATTCATAATTTTAGCATATATAATATTCCCTATTAATGTAACTTAATGATCATTCTCCTCTAGCAAGTGATTACAAAGGGAGATGTTCTTTTTTATTGCTACATTAAATTACATACGTAATAATTATAAATTAATTTTTAAACGATAAATTAATAACATATTTCATACGTCAGTAATTAAAATCCTACAGTAATTAAATAAATTCTACAACCTGGCTCGAAGATATTGCCATTTAAATGCATTCTTCATTATTATTATTTACGTCGCCACTTTTCTTTCTAGCTTATTCGTCTTTATTCTTTTGAGGGTCATCCCTTTATTGGATTATAATTTAAATTCTTAAATTTTCCTAATTGGCTTCTAAATAATTATTGATTTTAATTAATTTTTTTACGTATTTGCATATTTTATAATCGAGTAAAAATTAACTACGTATTATAGGACTCGTAAAATAGCGCATGCGTCGTAAATGCCACTTTTCATTCGAATTATCACTTAATACGATCTTCTAGATACTACAACCCAAAACACGGTATTAACTACGCTATTATGGGGATTGTTCTTTTCAAAATGACATTAATTTTTCACATTGTGTAATCCGACATGAACCATTGGTCGCACAGAATTCATTAAGATTTACAATGATTTGTTGTAATTACGATATAAAAACTAATAATTTCGTGCTGATTACGGAGGTTAAACGCTTTGGGGATGTGCAAACACGTAGCAGCGGTGCTAAATTGATTAGCGGTATTTATTTGCATCTCAAAAGCGACAAGCGGGTCGGCATGCACGCATATCCATCACTCGGATTATTTTTCCATTTGTTGCGCATTAATGGGGTGATTATGGCTTCGTCAACAGTGGCATTAATTGAATAGGCCGCAGTTCGTTGATTTGCTTGTTTGCATTGTTTGTTGAGATACGGTATTGTCTTCGTGTTAACATGGGATTTTCTGCTGGTGGTTTTATCATTCATTGCTGTCGAAGATGCCTTTGAAAATAATAGTTCAATGATCATACTACTGTTACTTCATAAAACTAATTACCTACCTCTTGGCTTCAAATAAGCCAAATGTTCAATATTTTTTCATTCACTGTGGCAATTGTTTTATTATATGTGAACAATTTCTTGGCACTGTGTAAAATTACCTTCTAATAACTGCTAACTTTTAACTTTTCAAGATCATTATTTACGTTATTTATTTCCAATGTGCGCAGAAATTGAAAGAAAACTATGTAGTTCGCACGCGGAGAGGTGTCTATGATTTCGTTAGATACCCAGGAACTTGGCAAAAATTTAATACATCTTTATTACTAATTGATAATGTGCACAGAAATTAAAACATTACTATGAAGCCTCCGGCCGTTTGACAGGTGTCTATGCTTTTAGTAGGAACTCCAGAAAATACCACACACCATGAAACAGCTTTCCAAAAAGTACCCTTAAGGAAAGTAACGACCATAGCGCAGTCTAAAGAGTGAAAATGAAGTAAATTGTAATATAAATATAAATTTTACATGATTGATTTTTTCGTATTTCCGGGCACATCAACTCCTTTGGTCATTAGTCCCGTTAGTGTACTGCATGTTTTTTTCTCGGGAGATGGCGGTGATCTTCCCCCGCGGATGGCGAGATCCGGCGCCGACGTACCGTCGGCTAGTGGGGTTTCCCCCTAACCAGTACCCTCCCACCAGCGGGGCACCGCCCCAGCCGGGACAAGCCCCAAGCCCCAGAGCATGTGGCAGTGTAGCGTATGTTTGTGTAAGGTGCGCGAGTGGTGGACAAGGAAGAGGAAGATCGCGGTTCGTGACTGGCAGGTATTGCCCGGCATTCGCCCGGCATCGATCGGAGAAACCAACGAAAACTACCATCAGAGCAGCCGGCCGTTAGAATTCTCTCCAGACAGCGACCGACCGACCTAGCTGAAATGAGCACGAAACCCGCTCGCCAGACTCCCGAACCCAGATCTCCCGGTCGAGGCGCGTGACATCAGCCGACGCACTGAGCTGCGTCAGTTTCTGGTATATATTACATGTCGGTAATTTCACGACTTCCATCGTAACAGTTCACCATCTCTAACATTCGGCCACTGTGTCGTTACATTATCGCCTATTGAGATGAAATTTTGTTGAGTAATTGAAAATACTTGGGAGAAGCAACGTTAGCATTTTTTCAATAGCAGCGACACTAATGGTAATGGACAAAATCTATGAAATGAGTTCTTCGAAATTATTTATTGTTGTTTATTGCAATTCATACTGATGATGTGTTTACAAATCGTATGCATATATGCTTCATATCAGAATCACACTTCTTTCTCATAAATAGCGACGCGCTTTTTTAATCAGCTTCGACGGGTCAGTCAGTCAGTCAGTCTATTCAATTTCAAAGGCTTGTTATCTTCGACGAAGATACTTTCGCTTCGCTTCAGAGGTCACGCTGATCTTTATCTTATTTGCCCGCGTCGTTCGTCTTTAACGCAACAGCGGTGAGCGCCTTCAACAGTCAGCGCGCGTGTCGTTATACAGCGGCGATGGGGCGTTATGTAACGCGAGACCCAGGTATCGAGGCGCGAGTACGGCCATAACCCAGGAGCAATGGGGCCGTTGAGAAGGAATTTGCGGCCGGGGGTCAGGCGAAGGCGGAGGAGTGGCAGCCGGTGTCGGAGGCGGCGGCGCAGCAGCGGGCGGCGCGGGGGCGCAGCAGCGGGTGCGGCGCGGCGGGGCAGGTGCGGGCGGCGGGCGGGCAGTGGCAGTGGGCAGCAAGGTGCTGTTGCAAGCTGGGCGCCGACGCCAGCGGCGGCCGCAGGTGTCTTCGCCGTAAGCACGCCTGGCCAAGATAGTGTTAGGCACTGGGGAGGGTGGAAGAAGAAAGGGACACCGTGAGTTGAGGCAGAGGCATTGCAGAGCCGTTTCACTGGCATGAGCAGTTGGTGCGTAGGGTGAAGTAGTTGCCTACATTGTGAAACAGTTTCAAATCGAATGATGTGTGCACGAAAATTAATATTATTTACATATGCTGTTATTATTATTATTATTATTATTACATTATTATTACATATTACTGTTTTGTTATTAAGCTGTTGACTTGTGATTTCAATATGATTGTCGGGGATAACGAAAATACAGGGTTTTTTACTACGAGCTTATTTGGCTCATTTTCTGTTCCATTAATTTATTATGTTGATTTGCTCAGTCGAACACTGCTTCTTTACTCGCAATACGACGTATACAACTTAAAATAATGATAACACAGTCACCAGAAACTTGACACAATTTCACAGCGAGTCAGCACAGACAGCTTGAACACCGCCATTGTTAAAGAGCCTGTACTTGTTTTATATTGCAACATAAATAATATTGCGCTTCACCGTGCCTCGTTCAGGACGAGGTTAGAGGCGTCGAACCCAGGCGCAGGATCCGCCACTGCTTGTTAACACCGCGTGCTGTTATCCCGCCCCAGCTCTTCTCCGCTCGCCTCGCCTCGCCCTTCGCTCGCTCCTTCGCCTCGTTCGCTCCTCGTTCGCCTCGCTCCTCGCCCTTCGCCCTTCGCCTCGCTCCTCGTTCCTCGTTCTTCGCTCCTTTCGCCTCGCTCGCCCCTTCGCCTCGCCTTCGCCCTCGCCCGCCCCCGCCCCCGCCCTTCGCCTCGCCCTCGCCCTCCGCCTCGCCTCACGCCCGCCGCCTCCCTTCGCCCTTCGCTCCCTGCCTCGCCCACCGCTCTCGCCCTCGTTCTCGTTCGCCACCGCTCGCTCCACCCTTCGTTCAGCCTGCCGCCCTCGCCTCTTCGTCGCCTCAACATACCACGTTCTTTTCAGTTCTTCGTTCTCGCGCCCGCCGTTCTGCTCGTTCTCGCCCGTTTCACGCCTCACTCAGCCAACACTGCGCTTGACAGCCTTCACTTGTTTTGGAGTTTGGTATCTTCACCAGCCTGGAACATGGCGCCTTGAGCCACTTCACTTTGTTTTCTAAATGAAATAATTTCTGAGCTCGCCAGTCTTGAAATTTCTTCGAACTCAAAACTTACAATATCATTTCAGTCAGAGTCACAGCTTCAACTTCTTCTCATCACAGGAATCGATAGTGAATGGTTTCAGTGCGGAAGCCGTTCGACAGAGACGCCGGCGTGCTTGGCGCCAGTCGCGATCGTCTTCGCCGCGTTTCTCGAAGCGAGTTACGGGACTGAGATGTCGCGGCTTCTGCATACCGAGATCGTTGGCATTGCGGATTTTTCCCGAATACGTCGCAGAATATTCTTCTAATGTAATAACCGCCATTTTAATTCTGCTTTATTCATACGTGTATCGTCGCGCGGGTCTCGCTTGTTTAACGAGTTGCCACTGAAATAAACAGCCACTTCTGATCCAGTGGCGAGCTCGCTCGAAATCACCTTTCTAATGTTTATGACAGCGCCGAATTCTTTCAGAGTGTTCAATCGAATAAAAATTTATTAACGATAATTTATCGATAACGATTTTGTTTCAAAACAGAAACATATTAAATAAACATAAAATCGTGCGACAGCATTCTTGCATCACGCATTACAGAAGAAATGCAGATAGTATAGAGAAAGTTGT
Source organism: Teleogryllus oceanicus (assembly GCA_964035755.1). NCBI lineage: Eukaryota > Metazoa > Arthropoda > Insecta > Orthoptera > Gryllidae > Teleogryllus > Teleogryllus oceanicus. The sequence continues at coordinate 19,528,258 of CAXIVR010000012.1, read as the reverse complement.
CGTTGAAAGATACCGAATGGGGATGGCCTCGATAATCAGAATGCGGGATAAACAGTCGCATTAAGCAGAAAAATTTCATTCATGGCGGAATCCCAGTTTGTAAATTTGACGTCAAAATACTGAGAGCAAAATTGTCCGTTCGTTCGTGAACACAGCTGCGCCAAACCACATGCAAGATTTCAAACGGGAGTTAGGCCCCCGTTCAGTTATGACTCAGCCGAGTTTCTTGAGGCTTCGAAAATCATTCTTGTACTCTGAGGTACTTCTGCCTCTCTACACACAGGACAATTGTCTGGAAAACGGCCCAAATTTTTTCTTAATTCTTCTTGTGAGAAATAGCAAATGTATTTAAAGTGGTACACGGTTAGATTCGAATTTTCGAACTTTTAATTTTATACCTATTTATTTTTAATTTTTTTTTGCTTTAAGATTAAGTTGCGGCAAATTTTAAACTTACTATACATATAGTAACACTACACTGACCAACAATTAATACACAGAACAAAATACTCCATTTGGTTGCATGCTCATTAAATGAAGAGGTCTTCTTCACAGACTGAGTCGCTGAACATTCACACAAGAATTCATCTTTACCTGTGCGTTGATGTTTCGAAGTCTGTTGCAGGTAAAGCTGCTCCACATTGGTCAGTCTTATTTACAAAAGAGTGTTTTTTCCAACACAGTTCTTCAGCCTTGAACGGCTTGACGACGTAAGGTCAGACGCGCGACGTAAACTACGCCTCTTTCTTCCTCACCTCACCCGATTCTTCTCAATCGCCAAATATAATAACCCGCTTAGTGTGTCGCCATCGACGATGATTTCATTGAAAGAACGAATTTCTTTAACAAATTTTGCCGTTATTTCTACTTCGATGGAAAGTTTATTCTCTTTCTTCAGGATTCAACGATGTTCATTACTTCAACATTATGCCAATGCTTGTATATACTGTTCTCTGATTTCATTGCTTCCTTCAACATAATACGCATTGACAAAAACAGTATTTCATGCCTTTCTCAACAGTAGTTGGCACACTAAGTTGTTCATTAATATTCACACCCCAGATATTTGTTACCCGTGGACATCTTGCCCACGCTAGCTAGCGTCCCTATTTCATCGCGCAACCAACGAAAATGCAAAAGCTGAATTTCGACGTCTTCCCACAACCATAAAATTGAACATCGATACTTTTCTTCATACGAATTTCTCTGCACATAACGTTACTATCATTACAATGTAGACTTTTCAAACATTTTTGTAGCTCTTCGCTCAATAGCGCGCAATATTTGCATTCTAAAAATTCAATTCCATTTTCTCAGCGAATTTTTTCATGTTTTGTAGTTAGCACAAACCAATCTCATTTATTTACATAAACGCCATATTCTTTTTTTTTTTTTCAAAATTGTTAAAATGTTGTTTCGCAAATTGCCAGAAAAACCTCACGAGAAAAATGACCTGCACCTGAAACCGCCGTTAATTGAGTCAGGGGCTGGCTTTGAAAAATCCGTGTCGTCGAAATTTGAAAAGTTCAACAGGGAAATTTTCCCTTTGGTAAACGACCATATCCTAAACAATCGTTGGCATTCTGAACCACCGCGTTTCCTATCTGCTTAGAAATGTGGTCATTCGTCAATTCGGACAAATACGGTTTTAGAGGTTTCCTCATTTTAATGAATTTTCAATACTCCCAAAATAGGTCATTTTGACTGCCCATCTTAAACTATTGCTATCGACCTGAAATCCCTAATTGAAGATACTTTTCTCTTCATTCCGTACGACTGGACTGACGATAGAATCGTAAAAAACGCGAATGGGTGGCATTTGACTGAAAATGCGTATTTTATAATGTTGCAAATTGCCAGAAACAACCTCAGCGAGAAAAATGACCTCCATTAAACCGCCGTTAATTAGTGGGGCCTGAGAAAATCTGTCAGTCAAATTTGAAAAGTTCAACGAAATTATTATCAACTTTACGATTTGGTCGACCATATCTAAACGATCAATTTCGCATTCAAACATTTGGATCAATGCTATCAGAAAATGTCATTCGTCAACGGACAAAACACAGTTTAGGGTTTCCTCATTTAATGAATTTTCAATACTCCCAAAATGGTCATTTTGTGCCTGCATCTTCTAAACTATTAGCTATAGCTAAATCCGCGTAAATTGGGAAAACTTTCTATTCCGTAACGACTGGACATGACGATAGGAATGTAAAAAATCGCGACAATGTGGTGGCTTTGACTGAAAATGGCGTATTTTATAATGTTTCGCAAATTGCCAGAAAAGAAGCCTCAGCGAGAAAAATGACCTGCACCATTGAAACCGCCGTTAAATTTCGAGTCAGGGTGCTGGCTTTGAAAGAATCCGTGTCGGTCGAAATTTGAAAAGTTCAACAGGGGGGGGTATTATCAACTATTACGATTTGGTAAAACGACCATATCTCCTAAACGAATGCGAATTTCGGCATTCTGAAGCCACCGGCGTGTTCCCTGGATCAATGGCTATCAGAAAATGTGGTCATTCGTCCAATTCGGACGAAAGCTACGGTTTTTAGAGGAGTTTTCCTCATTTGGTCAGTTTTCCAATACTCCCAAAATAGAGTCATCTTTGACTGCCTGCATCTTCTAAACTATTAGCTATGCGACGCTGAAATCCGTAAATTGAAAATTACTTTTCTCTATGCATTCCTGTGTAACGACTGGTACATGACGATAGAATCGTAATAAAATCGGCGACAATGTAGGTAGCATTTTGACCAGAAAATGGCGTATTTGTTAATGTTTTATAAATTGCCAGAAAACGAAGCCTCAACGAGAAAAAATGACCTGCACCATTGAAACCGCCGTTAAATTTCGGAGTAGGTGCTGGCTTTGAGAAGAATTCGTGTCCGGTCGAAATTTGAAAAGTTCAACAGGGGGGGGTATTATCAACTTTTACGATTTGGTAAAACGTCCATATCTCCTAAACGGGTACGTTTCGGCATTCTGAAGCCACCAGCGTGTTCCTGAATCAATGGCTATCAGAAATGCTGGTCATTCGTCGAATTCGGACGAAAACTACGGTTTTAGAGGTTTTCTCATTTTAATGAATTTTCAATACTCCCAAAATAGGTCATCTTTGACTGCCTGCATCTTCTAAACTAGCTATACGACGCTGAAATCCGCACGTAAATTGAAGAATACTTTTCTCTATGCATTCCTATTAACGACAATTTACATGACGATAGGGAATCGTAAAATTGGCGACAATGTGGGTGGCATTTGACTGAAAATGGCGTATTTTGTGTAATGTTTCTGAAATTGCCAGAAAACGAAGCCTCAGCGAAAAAATGACCTGCACCATTGAAACCGCCGTTAAATTTCGAGTCAGGAGTGCTGGCTTTGAGAAGAATCCGTGTCGGTCAGGGTGAAAGTTCAACAGGAAGTATTATCAGCTTTTACGATTTGGTGAAACGACCATATCTCCTAAACGAATGCGAATTTCGGCATTCTGAAGCCACCGGCGTGTTCCCTGGATCAATGGCTATCAGAAAATGTGGTCATTCGTCCAATTCGGACGAAAACTACGGTTTTTAGAGGGTTTTCCTCATTTTAATGAATTTTCAATACTCCCAAAATAGGTCATCTTTGACTGCCTGCATCTTCTAAACTATTAGCTATGCGACGCTGAAATCCGCACGTAAATTGAAGAATACTTTTCTCTATGCATTCCTGTTAACGACTGGTACATGACGATAGGGAATCGTAAAAAATCGGCGACAATGTGGGTGGCATTTTGACTGAAAATGGCGTTTTTTATTAATGTTTTCGCAAATTGCCAGAAAACGAAGCCTCAGCGAGAAAAATGACCTGCACCATTGAAACCGCCGTTAAATTTCGAGTCAGGGTGCTGGCTTTGAGAAGAATCCGTGTCCGGTCGAAATTTGAAAAGTTCAACAGGGGTATTATCAACTTTTACGGTTTGGTAAAACGACCATATCTCTAAACGAATGCGAATTTTTGCATTCTGAAGCCACAGGCGTGTTCCCCAGATTCTGGGCTTTCGGAATATATTATCATTTGTTAAATTCGGACGCAGAGTACGGTTTCCAGAGCTTTGAGTTTGAGAATGGCGTATTTTACAAGTTTTCGCGTATTGCATGAAAACGAAGCCATAAACAGAAAAATTAATTTATGATCCTGACTACCATCTCGATCAGGTTTTCGTCCAGTCTCCCTGATCCATTGAGCAAATGCTGAGATGGCCCCTTGTTTTGCTTCTGGACATAAATGTAACTTCATTTTTGTGCACATCTTCTAGAATTCAGTGGGATATACAAGTATTCAAATTATCGTTTTTATGTTGTTGCAGCAGGATGTAATAAGAGCCAAAATTTTTGCTTATTTATCCTTGAAAATAGTTTATTACATGGGAGTTTTTTTGATTGTTTTTTTTTCTCCCTTTCAAAATTCAAAATATAATTGCTTGTTTATCCTTGAAAATAGATTTTATTACGTGGAGATTTTTGGTTATTTCTCTCTTTCAAAATTCAAAATTTTTGCTTATTTATTTTTGAAAATAGATTTGCTGACTCGAAATTTAACTGCTAATCGCAGTTAATTATGCTGCTAGTAGAGCCCTCGGATAAGCTCTAAAATGTAGTCCTTATCAATTAAATACTGACCTCAGACGCTAATTTGTCGCCTTTGCAATAGTGTAGCCTGGAAAAAACCAGTCATAGTGGGGGAGCCCCGCTGGTGGGAGAGTGTTGGTTAGGGGGAAACCTCTGCTATCCGACGGTAGGTCGGCGCCGGATCTCGCAATCCGGGGAAGATAGCCGCTATCTTCGGATGAAAAAACATACATTATATTTACGGGACTAATTACTTAAGCTGTTGATGTGGCCGGAATCACTAATCATCCAACTAGTGATAGTGGCCTGTAACCGGTTATGAAAATTGTGTTGGATATATCAAAGACATAGAGAAAGTGTATTCTTTAACTTGCCACTAATGGTTATTTTTCACTCGTAGAAATTATGACAACAATGAACTAGGAGCTCGTGTCATAAACATGAACTCGTAAATAATAGCCATCAATACACACTCGTTGAAGATACTCTTCTTCTACTTCTTTTCCTTCAGAGGCGGTGGAACCTCGAGTAATATATTGTAATATATTGTAAACCCGTAAACTAAAACCCAGGATGACGACAAACACAAAACACATTGACTTGTACATAACAGCCCAAAATAAATTAACATTCGGGAATATACTGACTTCAGGACTATGAAACTTCCCGGGACAAAGTAAATAAATTTGACACAATCTTGTTTTCTCCATTCTTATGAACGCATGTGTTTTAGTGTTTCCAACGTTGCAGGTAATGTATTTCTGAACAAGTTATCATAGGCAATACCTCGAGTCATTTGGAAATTATCGATAAATCACCGACTTGTGAAGCACTGAGGGGATTTATCTTAGAATTTGCAGTGCACACGTTGTATTTAATACGACTATTCTACTAATATAATTACGTGATCAATTAAACGTTCAATACATAACATCAATGAAGCCTCGTCAATGACGATAGATGAGTCCCAGCTTTTTATTGGTCAGTAGGGAAGAGGGGTAAGGAAAATCGGCTAGAAAAGGTAATTTTTTTTAGATACAACACCCTGATTAGGGCATTTTATATGGATAGTAAAATACTCTTGGTTTTAATTCCACGAGTGGAGTTGTTACAAATATTTTACTTAGACATTGAATTCGTTGAATTCAATAAGGTGAAGAAGGTGGAAATGTTGTGGCGCACACATTGTAGAGTAGAAATTGAATCAGACGAGATTTATCATTTAATTTCTAAAATATCAGTTATTAATTGCTCACTACTACTGCTGACACCTATTAATATACTTTTAGAAAGATCTAAACTTGCATCAGGTACATCCCGAGGGTGGCAGCTGTATTATATATATACGATTCGCAAATCAGCAGAATTCATTGTACCAATTTTTAAACACAGAATATATTCTAAAATTGCACATTTACAAAGATACAAAGTTACTAATAAACCATATTTCTTGTAGATTATGATCGGAAAAGAAACTGTCGTAATTGTATTGTCACGTGTGTACTCGCTGCAGTGTTTGCTGGGCGAACTAGGGAGTGACAACTGCATTTCGTATATTACGAATTCTTTTCTTACCTTGACTATTAGGGTTGCGACACACGAGGAAGCTTCTAGACACCTGTAAATAAAACAACTAAAATCGATCCACAAATGTGCTTACGAGAGGTCTGTTCCAGTATGGAAATCACTGAAAAGAAAAAAAGTGTTTTTATCCTAGTATAAATTATTGTATTACAGGCAAATACAGCAAGACAATTATACACATTCATTAACTTATAGAGATTAGGGATAATTGGATATTTTATTGTATTATATATTTTAACATGTTCTTGTGAATATTAACGTATATAAGGCATAATCACATTCAAGAATAGAAAAAACATATAGGGTCAAAAGTTTGAAAATTAAGGAATAATTATTATAAATCTTTTATTTGTTAATTATTCGTTATGAACTATATTGTCTGTCATTAACAAGCATATAAACATAAATATTTTTTTAGTATATTGCACGGGCTCTGCGCCATAAACACGCGTTTAGCTCCTAAGCGCCCAACCACCTAAACAATGTTTTAAGAACGAGTCCACAGCAGTGGCCGTTAAAATGCTCCAGAGTTCATTAAAATGTTTTAGAGGACTCATGGATTTATATATAACCAGTGCTCGTAAACTTTTAGATAAATATGTCCCTTCGTCCCAACGTCCATGATGTCCCATTTTCTCCCCTCCTCTCAATTGTCCCATATTGACCCCTTGTCTCATATTGTTTCCTTGTCACATTTATCCTCCTTGTTCCAATTTGTCTGGGCATCCCACATTGCCTCATTTTCCCGTTTTGTTCCCTTTTTGTGCCCTTGCCCTCTTCTCCCTCCTTTCTCTGCTTTGACAATTGGGTTCCTTTTGTCCCCTGCTCCCTTCGTCCTCGTTTCCCCACTTCCCCTTTTGGTCCTTCCGCTCACTGCAAAAGTAATTTAGGAATCCCACCTAGCTTCTGTACCAACCCTTGCTACAGATCATCGAAAGTGATTCAAATTCTTAAATCCTGAAAGTGTTAAATGTTTATTTTGATTAACTAAAATAACTAGAAACAACAAAATGCATGAATATATTCGGCTTCGCTATCGTTCAGAATCGCTATTAGCCTTCCAGTCTCGTTCTTAAAAACTAATTGTGTGAGTTGATGGCTGGCTTGTGTATGGACTTTTTTCTCAACGCAGGTTGTTTTCTCAATGCAGTTGAGGTTCAGTCCTCTGCCTCGAGTTCTAGATTGCTCGACGGGGGCCCTCGTACTTCTTTTGCGCAGCCTCCGCCGTCGCCCTGCGCACAGTGGACCGATCCCACAGCCACCACGGTCGGGCGCGGTGAAGTCACCTCAGTGGTGGTAGGCGGCGGAGGCGTCGGAGGCGGCGACGGCGTTCCCCTGAAGGCGCTGCAGCAGGGAAGCCCTGTGGAGTCGACTTCCACTGCATCGCCGCCGCACAGCGCTGAGCTCGCCTCGGCGTAGCTAAGGCAGCGGCCCTCCCAGGGCACTCGGCCTTGGGGGCAAGGGCGAAGGGCGCAGCGCAGGCGAGGCCCTTCGGTCGCCGCCAGGTCGAGCACCGCCCACTCGCCCTCCGCGCACGGCCCTTGCGTCGGGCCGCCCTCGCGCCGTCGGGGAACGACAGCTCCCGGAACGAGGCGCACGCGCGCTCCAGGGCCACGCCCCCTGGGCTGGCAGGCGTATCTGGGGAGCACAATATCCAGGCGATTCAACACACAGGACCCTGTAGTAGAGTACAGTAATTTATTTACATGTACGCACTCTGCCGTCCGATTAGAGGCGGCAGGCGCATCTGGGGAGCACAATATCCAACCAATTCAACACACAGGACCCTGCGGTAGAGTACAGTAAGTTATTCACATGCGTCCCCGCCGCCTCACAGCTGGCAGGCGCATTGGGGCAGGATCCAAGGCGCAGCCAGGCAGGCCCTTCGGTCCGATTATTTCATGTACGCACTCGCCTCCGATTAGGGGGCAGGCGCATCTGGGGAGCACAATATCCAACCAATTCAACACACAGGACCCTGCGGTAGAGTACAGTAAGTTATTCACATGTACGTCCCCCGCCGCCCTCACAGGGCTGGCAGGCGCATCTGGAGAGCAGAATACCCAGGCGATTCAACACACAGGACCCTGTAGTAGAGTACAGTAATTTATTTACATGTACGCACTCTGCCGTCCGATTAGAGGCGGCAGGCGCATCTGGGGAGCACAATATCCAACCAATTCAACACACAGGACCCTGCGGTAGAGTACAGTAAGTTATTCACATGTACGTCCCCCGCCGCCCTCACAGGGCTGGCAGGCGCATCTGGAGAGCAGAATATCCAGGCGATTCAACACACAGGACCCTGTAGTAGAGTACAGTAATTTATTTACATGTACGCACTCTGCCGTCCGATTAGAGGCGGCAGGCGCATCTGGGGAGCACAATATCCAACCAATTCAACACACAGGACCCTGCGGTAGAGTACAGTAAGTTATTCACATGTACGCCCCCCGCCGCCCTCACAGGGCTGGCAGGCGCATCTGGAGAGCAGAATACCCAGGCGATTCAACACACAGGACCCTGTAGTAGAGTACAGTAATTTATTTACATGTACGCACTCTGCCGCTCCAAGGGCGGCAGGCGCATCTGGGGAGCACAATATCCAACCAATTCAACACACAGGACCCTGCGGTAGAGTACAGTAAGTTATTCACATGTACGTCCCCCGCCGCCCTCACAGGGCTGGCAGGCGCATCTGGAGAGCAGAATATCCAGGCGATTCAACACACAGGACCCTGTAGTAGAGTACAGTAAGTTATTCACATGTACGTCACTCTGCCGTCCGATTACAGGCGGCAGGCGTATCTGGGGAGCAGAATATCCAGGCGATTCAACACACAGGACCCTGTAGTAGAGTACAGTAAGTTATTAACATGTACGCTTTGCGCCGTCTGAACAGAGGTGGCACGAGCACAAATGTAGGCTTCGTTAGGCACAGAGAGGCTCTCTGAACATACTATACAGGGCGAAGGGTTTCTCGGATATCAGAGAATTTGTGAAAAAAATAGCTCGCATTTCAAATGAGAGAATGGAGTTGGGATAGTGACCACACTACTAGTCGAGAAATTTTAAACTTGGCAGGCACATATAATGACCTGAATATATACGATGGTTCAATCCTTGTTGTTTGTACATGACCCTGTGATAGAGTACAGGAAGTTTTTTTTTCTCCTGGTGTTTTTATTCAGCCGACAGCCAGTTAGCCATTACGGCTCGAAGAGACGCATATTCCATTCATTAGACACCTAAACACTTGCGAGCTCTTCTGATCTGGGGTCAGCAGAACGCGAGGATCTCCGCGACATGAGTGACAAAGGACAAACAACTCACCGGACCGGAACTCGAACCCACGACTCTGCGACCAAAGCGATGAGTCGTAATCGCTTTTAGCAATTTCGACCAGCAAGTTAGTTATGTGTTGAAAAGAAAACATTATAAACCCGATTCAAAATGTTATCAAAAAATGTTTTCAATGGTATTGCGTGAATTTTACGCACAAAGGAAACATAAATATTATATTATATATTGTTCTCTGTTAACTACTTAACTAGCGAATACGCAAGGAGAGAAAAAATCTATTTTTAAGTCTTATTTAGTCTAATTTATTATTATTATTATTATTATTATTAAAAAACTATCTGGGGTCAATGACGTATCTGCTACAATAGTAGGCTATATAATTTTAATATGTAGTCTGCATTTGTACAGCATACGAATTAAATGACGTCATGCTTTGGCGACTCACAATGAATTTATGTGTTTAATCTGTGTTATTTGAAACCACTGAGGATGGAAGAGTGTTCCCGAAACACGTGTTTGGCTAAATGTGGTACATATTAAAATTATATAGCCTACTATTGAGGTAGAAACCTCACTGACTCCAGATAGTTTATCATGGAGTACCACAAAATCTCCGCTGCCACCACAGATTATTATTATTATTATTATTATTATTATTATTATTATTATTATTATTATTATTATTATTATTATTAATAATAATATTAAGTAACCAGCCAAAATTTCGAAATGTCACCTCGCGTATCAGGGTTCCCACAAGTGCTAAAAGTGGCCTTCTCCGGTGTGAACACACGTGAAGCATGTTTTGCAAAGCCACCGTGACGCGCATATCTTTGTGGCATTGTTCCTTCATTTCTGCCACCACGCTTTCAATAGCCGAAGGTCATCACGATCCACTACTGGTCGCGTATACGCTGTCTTTCAGTAACCCCCAGGAAAAGAAGTCAAGTGGATTCAAATCCGGAGCTCACAGCGACCGTGCTATTGGTCCTTTTTGTCTGATCCACATAACTGGAAATTGCATGTCAAGGTATTCCTACTCTCTGCGTTAGTTATGTAGAACTGCACCATCAGGTTGGTGCCCGAACATTCAACGGGACATCCTCCAAAAGCGTAGGGACAACCTTAGAAACAATATGATTACGTATGCTTCCGCGGCCGGAGTATGTCTCTTCGCTGTCCGGGACAAACCGCGTCGGTTTGTCAGAGCAGTACGCTCTGAGGAAGGCCACAATATGTTGGCCGAAACGTCAGCTGCGATCCAACCGACGCGGCTTGTCCCGGACAGCCAAGAGACACCTTAGAAACAAAATTTATATACTGAATTCTTATTGAACGTGCCCGTAAGAAGTAAGAACCTATGATAAATAATGTATTGAATGATAATCAATGATACGACCAATGATAATTTGTTAAATGAATTATTTATCTGCAATGCCAACCCACACATTTACAGATAATTGCTTTTGGAGAGCTACGTTTGTACGGCAAGTGGATTTTCCTCGACTCTCACATGCAAATTGTGCAGATTAATTGCGACAGTTCTTGTAAAACAAGCTTTATTTGTCCAGAAGAACATGTTACAGAAATCCCTTGTTTTCTTTACATTAACGCACAAATTGGCTAGAGAATTAAAAACGACATTGTAAATTTGTACTGCATCCGCTGGAAATAGAAAGGTCATAATCTCTCAGCATAATTGTTCGCCAGGCGAGGGACCCTTATGCATTGACCTCGCGCGCTATTTGCCTTGTGCTCGCATCCGGGGCTTCGCGAATAGTATTAATTTTATTTATTTATTTAGTTACTTAAAAACTCTGAATGACGTGCTCCGGGAGAAGTGAATGCTGTACACGTTTTCAAAATTCTGTGATCCCTACACTAAGCCATATACTACTTGAATTTTGAATACTGAAAAAAACTTCCAAAATAAAATATATATCCAAAGATAAATCAGCAATAACTTTTGATCTCGTATCCACCATGTCCTTCTTCAAGGATAATACTTTCTGCCGCAAGAACATGGAAACGATATTTTGAATAACTATATTTCTAACTGAATTCTAGAAGACTTGCACAGATAATGAAGTTACGTTTATGCCCAGAAACAAAACAAGGAGCCGTCTCAGCATTCGCTTAATAGATCAGGGAAACTGGACGAAAAACCTGATGGAGATGGGGGTCATTGACCCGGTGTCTGCTGTACAATACGATTTACAGGCTGTTTACATTTGTACAGTTCAAATGGTAAATATTGCACCAAATACCACTGTTAAAATTAATGTTACTTCTCTTGTGATGCTAAGTATAGTCTCTAATTGTATAGAAACAGTTACGCAGCAGAAACGATTTCACTTGGGATTTAAATTTTTCTATGGAATTTAATCGTTTAATGTCATGTGACAAAGTGTTGTAAAATAATGTACATGTATGTGAATTTTTTGTAATGAGCTGTTGATACTGTCACCTGATGAATATGATTTCTACGTCGAGTGTTATAGTAATAGACATCGGCATTTTCTGAAAATATATTCCCGCCCTTAAGCAAGTCATTTTTGACAAAAAACACTAATTCCTAAATCAACAGACAAGGCAATGGTAACAATCCTAGTTTAATAAAGAGAGGCTTACAAGAATAACGTGGGTGGAATTTGGTTATTATTCGTACAATTCGTTTTTGTAATCTAAAAGTGTGGGACCTATAAGATGTATTTCCCCAGACTATAATTCCATATCTCAGGCGGGAATGAACATTCGCGAAATATACACAACGAGCAGCACAACGAGCATAATAACTGCGTTTTTCAGAGAACAGGGCGAGCACAAAGGTGGAGCCGCCCGCTTACTTGCTGAAGCCCACGTTACACGAACCCAAGTACATATATCAAAGGTTAATATTCATTATTTACAAAACTAAACGACGAAACGAATCTCGGTTAAGGTCTCGGCATATGAACAGCGAGGATTGATTTGCGGGAATTCTGATGTGGTGTTGTTGACGTTCTTACGACCTCTTTTATTTCTTCTCAGCGAGGATTGAATCATATGTGTATAAGAAAAACTAGTTACACAACCGGGAAAAAGATTCATATGTTTGTCTCTCTCTTTCAAGCAAAAAGGAGTTCACTACATTTACGATTTAACACTAGAACGGCCAAGGGCATGATTTCGATAGGGCGACATTTCATTTTCCGTTATTATTTTATATTTTGTTTTCGGACTCTCAATTTCTTACAAGTCTTCATCCCTGTTTGATGTGTTTAGGAATAATATTTATTGTGCGGACATACTAAATAATCAAAAATCTAAAAATTAAATTTCGATTTTACATTTCCCTACTTCACCCATATGTGTCATTTCCACACCCATAAAATAGTTCGCCTTGGGGTTCCATCATAACCCTGCACGGTTCATTAATTATCTACGTCTGATATTCCGAGATTTTATGAAAAATTTTACAGTTAGTATTGTTACACATCCATCTTGGTTTCCAATTCCAAGAAAAGTGCAGCAAAATGCCGCTCCGCCCGATATTTCAAAATTGGTTAGGTTTTGTCTCTTCTTTAGAGAGAAGTATTAACTCACCCTAGCCATGATAAATTGTGTATTTCAGGATGCGGAAAAGTTTCTAAAACATAATTCGTAGAGCTCTTCTAAGTGAATGGTGAAAGGCCACATTCCAAACAAGCTCTGATTTTTTTTAGCCGAATGTACGTTTAAAAGAGAGTGTACACATGAAATTTCTCTTGTTCATATGCGAAGGCTTTCAAAAAAACATTACACATGAAGATATTTTCTTTATGGCTCAGTAACTGTAAGATTGTACAAAACTAGAAATATAAGCGAAGTGACCGCGCTCACCTCGAACTTTATTCCCTTAAACGAAATACCTCCCTCATGGAAGTCTACTGTATACCACTGTAAAATTATGCAAATGGATCAAAATTACGTTCTAGTTATTCGGAAATCTTGAGTTTACTATTACTATGAATGTTTCACAATTATTTAATACATTTATTTAATTAATTTTTCAGCTTTCATTATTCAGATCATCTACATTTTATTATATGGACACATAAATGTTTCAGATCTTGAATTAAAACTTATCAGGATTGTGAAAGAGTAGTTTTAAACTCATACATTTCAGAACACAATTTACAAACGTGGTATTGTTGTCAAACTCTTGGGCGCCCGAAACAAAAGTAAATAATAGAATACTTATTGCTTCTATCTACTCAAGTCGCACGGTCAATATTGTAATAGTGCATCAAGAATCCAACTTCCGGCAGATGGCCTCATAACGCTCTGCTTTTACGAGGCACTAAAGAGCAGCCCTGTACAAACGCATGATTCACGACTTCTCCTGTTGCAAAAACCTATGATTTTCGGTATCTAAAGATTTGTGTGAACCCTTTCCTTCACTGTCGGGCATAAAAATTCAGGGCTTGTTTAGACATATCGCAATTGACTATTCCCCAGTTAATTCGGCTGGGATTCTGTGGATCATACAAGATATTTCCGAAGATGATTCGAAAAGACATCAAGAAAACTATCATGTTGAAAGGGGCCAACTATGAGATACAGAAAGAACCAGCTGTGACAGCAGTTTTAGCTAGAGGAAATATTTGAGTTCATGCTCATGACAAATTGCTAGTGGTTTATTTATTTATCTTTTGCAAACATCAAATTAAAAAATGCAATATTTTGCTTTCCATGTATTTCCCTTGAATTTTTAATATTTGTTTCGAAATATGAATGTATAGAATCTAGAAGTGGTAACAAAAATGTGTAATCAAATTATTGGTGTGTCTTTTGAACCGATTGTTGTCTTGAGGTAAGTAATTAATGCATGAAATGTTTAATCTCATTCAAAGCAATCATTTTTTTGTCACTGCATTCTGCGCCCTTATTAGAAAAACGAGCACACGACGTATTTATTCTTATTTTTAACTCAAATAAACATAACGGCAGTGCCAGTACGTTCCTGTGTTAACCATTATAACAGTATTTAAATACTGCAAAGTAATATAATCTGAAATCTGTACTTAGAAACTACTACATATAAAAACTGGAAATATCAAACGATGAATTTCGGTATAGAGATATGAAACAATTTAACAATCGATATACTCTTTAGAATGGATCGTTCTGAGAAAGATTGCGATCTCGATGTTGGATTAAGAATATAAGGTGCAGGAATTTAATTTTGAAAATTAAGTTTTATATTAACATTTCAATAAAAAAGTCTAAAAGTTCACATTCAATATCTTCAGATTTTAGTTCATAACTTAGCACGATGACCATAGCCAACTTTAAATAACCAGAAATTAAATTTAAAAAATTCAATTTTTCATAAATATTTCTATGAAAACGTCTAAAAGTCCATATACAATTTCTTTAGATTTTAGTTCACTAACTACACGATGACCATAGCCAACTTTAAGTAACATTTCAACATGAATTACGCTACATGTCTCTAATAGTATTGCTAAAGTCTTTCCCGTTTTAAACGTTTCAGTATTTATATTAACAAGTGAGTTCGGTTTACTTTATACCTTATAAAATGTTTCAGAAATTTTTATTACAAAATCTACATATTATGCTTCTTAACGAAAATAACAATAAGTAAAATATGCAAATGCTCTACCGATTGTTGTCATAAACAATTGAAATGCTCAAATAAGTTTCATAAAATTTATTCTACGAAGTATTGATGGAATTGTATGCATAACATCCACACACCACTGTCCAACGTTCTAATATTCAGAATAAAATATAAAATACATCGTTACATTCTTCGTTTTATATCTAATATACATATTTTTAAAAAATTGCAGTGGGTTTTTCTCATTTGGCAATTTGCTTCCTGTTCATATGAAACAGTGAAGGTAATACTAGAAATAGTTCTAATTTCTCTCACCTGGCGAAGAGGTTGCGGGATACCCCGTTGCCAGCAGCGCGAGTAGAAGCCACAGCATAACCTTCCATGAGAGCCCGCACGTCCGCTTAGTTGACATTACGCTGCACACTGTGTCAGGGAAAGTCGCTGCGCGTTGACAGCGCATGGGATGGTCGAACCGGTCACGTGGTTTCACAGGAAACAGCAGCTGAGCATACGAAGGACATGAGACCTTGACTTCATGGCGAGGTTAACAGATGTCTCCTACCGCGTAAGTCCACATCCACGCGATGTCTTTCCTCTTTCAATTTTCTGAATTCATTAATAGTCAAGTCCTTAATGGGCTTTGGGCGTCCTTGTTCTCCTGGAAAAGAAGATTGAAGTAGAATTGTATTCCTTTATACTTTCTTTAAAGCAGTTTATTAGAAAACGCACGGGGGAAATAGATTTTATTCATACACTTGATGGATATGTTTATAATTATTACGTTAATTTCTATGTCTCATGACAGTTATTTGCTTTCCAGTCCAAAGAGTAAAACAATTTTATAAGTAATACACAAAGTGAAAAATGTATAACTCAGTAATCACGGAATGCAAAAGAAGACAAAATATTAAATTAGCCTGGCTGAATTCAAATCCCCTTTCTCGCGAGTCGCGAAGCAAGGAGGGAATTTATCGGCGAATTTACGGAGTAAGAGTGGTATTTAATAGGACTATTCCACGAATGGAATCACTGCGAACAGAGCTCCAAACATGTGTCAAATATTGAAAATAAATTAAAGCACGTTGAAATCAAAGAGGTTGTTACAGAGCGATTTTCCTAAGGATGAGCCAAAGTGACAGCTAGTGCTGGCAACATAACTGAAGATTCTGTGGTCGTTGTGCCCTTGAGCCCAATGGACTCCCTTCCTGCATTTGTTCGTT
Organism: Teleogryllus oceanicus; assembly: GCA_964035755.1. Classification (NCBI taxonomy): domain Eukaryota; kingdom Metazoa; phylum Arthropoda; class Insecta; order Orthoptera; family Gryllidae; genus Teleogryllus; species Teleogryllus oceanicus. The sequence continues at coordinate 19,511,933 of CAXIVR010000012.1, read as the reverse complement.
TGCAGTTGGCTAACTTGTAAATGCCTTCAATGCTTCCTTTCGTGACGTCCTCGTCCGACAAAAATATAGTGCGCCGCGTGAAATAATTGAAATTAGGAAGTGATGTGTTATGTGTTCTTCTGTAAAAATTATTTTTTTCTTTATATATTACATTGAATTTACTTTTTGTGTGATAAATATTATGTTTATTTTAAAACCGAGACTTGAATACGAGATGCGTACCGATGCACATGGTTCCGACCTTTGTGCTGTTGTGTGGCGAGCTGTGATTGAGAGCTTACTATTTACATTCGTGGCAGTTTTTTTTCCTGGTTGTGAGAGCATGTTAAGAGATTTTCCATATATGTCATTAAATTTAATTATTTCCCGGACTCGCGTACGTGCATATATTTCAGCGAAACTCTTAGACTTCTGGATTGTGATGTCTTCTCAAAAACCATAACCAAACACTTTGCGAAAGGGCTGAACAGCTGTCGCGGCGGAGGGATACTTCTCTGAAATACATGTGATGTTCATTTATTTTCGCGAACTGTCACTTTGGCTCATCCTTAGAAAAATCGTTCTATATAGTGCATACGTGGTCGATTCAGCGTTCAGTACATACCACGTTCTAAGACAGACGAGTCGCTGCTTTTTATTGGCCAGTAGGGAGGAGCGGTAAGAAAAAGCCGCTAGCAAAAACTATTTTTTTTTGGACGCGCCACTCCGATTGGGATACTTTATATGGATTGTTAAACACTACTGGTTTTAATTTCGCGAGTGGAATTTTCACCAATAATTTTCGTGACACCGAAGAACTGTTTTGATTCAATAAGAAGAAGATGGAAATGGTCACACACATTGTCAGCTAAAAATTGAATCAGACGAGATTTTATTCTTTAGTATCTAAAATACCAAATATTATTAACTGCTGAATATAAACTAATCATATATATTTTAAAAGATATAAACTTACAATGGAGGCACGTTACTCCTAAAATATGATCAGGAGAAATGTCTCACTCCCTTACCTAATTTGAATATCTCTTGCGCTCTCGGGGGTGGCAGGTATATTATATAAACGATACGAAAACCGGAAGATCGTACCTATTATTAAACACTAAATATATTCTAAACCTGCACATTTACAAAGATACAAATTTACTAATCGTCGGCCCGGTGGTCGAGATCGCTAAGGCAGTAGTGTCATAGTGATCTCGTACCGAAGGGTCGCGTGTTCGAGTCTCGCCTCGGGCATGGTTGTATTTGTGTTGGTCCTTTCACCCCTTATCATCGTCATATCGTTTCATCTTCATAGTCACCATACCGTTAACAGCAATTGTGGTCGCTAATGACCTAGATGTTGATGTGACCTTAAATAACTAATAAAAAAAGTTACTAATCAGGCATATTTCTCGTAGATTATGATTGGAAAAGAAACTATCGTATTTGTATTGTCACTCGCTTCACTGTTTGCTGCGCGAACTAGGGAACGACAGCTGCTTTCCGCAGATTACGAATTCTTTGCTTACCTTGATTATTAGGTTTGCGACATAGGAGGATGGTTCTGGATGATCACAGCTAAAACCAACATTGAAAAAATTTATATAATACGAACAAGGTTTTACGAAAATGGACCAAGGCTCCTTGTTTCATCTCGAATACACGTATTGAAAGGGAACTTCACATAGAACCCCTAACTGAACATCAAATAAAAAACTGTGAAAAAATTTTTACACTTCTTCCTTTCATTCCTTGCGGTATGAAATTGACAATGGAGAAAAATTAAACAATCCCAAAAGAATACGCTCACGGTATCTCAAAGACATTTCTGTTTTTCTCTCTAATTTCTGAATGTATGTATGAGGACTTTCTAGATTTAATAATGTATAATGTATTGCAAAATTTGTGTATTGTATGTCAAATTGTTTAGATGTATGTATTAGAAATATAAATATGAAATCCTTTAAATTAAAACCCAAATGTTATGAATTAAAAATAAAAATGTGCACACTCCTGAAAGACAAAACTGTCGAACAGGAAAAAAAAATAAAAACGGAAGCTTCCAGAAACTCTGTAGATAAAACAATTGAATTTGATCCACAAATTTGATAACAAATTGTCAATTGCATTTTGGAAAACCTTGAGAAGAAACAAGTGGTTTTATTGAATTATACACAGCGCATTTATACACATTCACTAACATATAGACATTAGGGACATCTGTACATTTTATTGTGTTGTGTTTTTTAACATGTTCACTTGAACAGTAACATATAATGCAAAATCACATTAATGAATAAAAACAATATAGAGATAAAAAAATTGACAATTAAATACCAATTTCTATAAAACTTTAATGTGTTGATTAGTCATTATGAATATTGGCTGCCATTAACAAGGATAAAGACATAAACATTTTAATTATGGTGTATAAGTGAAGGGATGGCTTATGTATGGACTTTTTTCTCAAAACTGGAAGTTTTTTCAAGTTTGGTTTGGTTTGTTTTTTTCATGTTTCCAGGCGCGTGAACTGCTTTGGTCATTAGTCCCGTTAGTGTAGTGCATGTTTTTCTCGGGAGATGGCGGTGATCTTCCCCTGCAGTATGGCAAGATCCGGCGCCGGCCTACCGTCGGCTAGTGGAGTTTCCCCCTAACCAAGACTCTTCCACCAGCGGGGCACCGCCCCAGCCGGGACAAGCTCTAAGCTCCCGACCGGGTCCCGGAATATGTAGTAGTGTAGTGCATGTTAGTGTAAGTGTGTGTGTGAGGGGAGAGGATAGGACAAGGAAGAGGAAGGACAGATCGCGCGCGGTCTGTGGCCCGTTTGGTAGGGTACTGCTCCGGTATTCGCCTGGTGTTGATCGGAGAAACCACGGAAAACTACCGATCAGAGCAGCCGGCCGCTAGAATTCTCCTCCAGACTGCGACTGAATTCGACCAAGCTGAAAAGCTAGTGTCGAAAATCCTGCCGCCGTGGGGAGTGGGAACCTAGGACCTCCCGGTCAGAAGCGCTGCAGTGACATCAGTTGATGATTGTTTTTTTCAAAGTACGTAAGGTTTATTCCTCTGCTTCCAGTTCTGGTTTGCTCTGCGGGGGCCCTAGGAGTATCTTTTTGCAGCCTCCGCCGCCGTCCCCCTGCGCACAGTTGACCGCCGCTCCCCCCACCGAAGTTGGGCGAGGGGCGGTCGGAGGACTTGGGGGCGTATGTTCCCCCGGCGCCGGCGTGGTGGGGCCGGGCCCGCAACACGGATGACCTGTGGGGTCGAGCAGCACCACACCGCCGCACAGCTCCAAGTAGGAGTCGTCGGCGTAGGTAAGGCAGCGCCCGTCCCAGGCACTTGGCCTTGGGGCAAGGGCGAAGGGCGCAGCGCAGGCGAGGCCCTTCGCGCCGCCAGGTCGTGCACGACCCACTCGCCCTCCGCACACGGCCCGCGCGTCAGCGGGAAGCCCTCGAACCGTCGGGAAACGACAGCTCGCGGTACAAGGGGCAATAGCGATTCACGGTCACTGCCCCAGCAGACGTCGCAGGCGCATCTGGGGAACAGAATTTACGAAGTTATTCAACACACAGAACCTTTGATAGAGTACAGTAAACTGTTCACATGTACGCACTCTGCCGTCCGATCAGAGCTCGCAGGCGCATCTGAATTTACGACGTGATTCAACAAACAAGACCCTGTGATGCAGTACAGTAAGCTATTCACAAGTACGCACTCTGCTGTCCATTCAGAGGTGGCAGGCGCATCTGGGGAACAGAATTTACGTAGTGATTCAACACACATGACATTGTGGTAGAGTGCAGTAAGTTATTCACATGTACGCACTCTGCCGTCCGTGCAGAGGTGGCAAGCGCATCTGGGAAACATAAAATGTAAGTGATTCAATCCTGAATTCGTTGGCTACTGCAGCCGGAGTCGTTGTACCCTTGGCTGTTCGGCATGAGCCGCGTCTTGGTCGATGGAGCTGACGTTTCGGCCATCTTGTTGTGGCCTTCTTCAGAGCTATACTGCTGGAGAAGGATAGCTTTGCCAAGACTTTGACAGTCAAGAATACAATGATTGAATCCTCCTTGCGCACACAGGATCCTGTGATAGAGTTATTCACATGTACGAGATCCGAGCAGAGGTAGCATGCGGATCTGGGAGCAGAATATACAGGGCAATCAATCCTGTGGCTCATACAGGAATCTGTTTTAGAGTCAGTAGATTATTCGCATATACCCGCTTCGCTTTCCGAGCAGATGTAACAGGCGCATCTGAGGGAGAATACACAGGGAAGCATTCTTGTTGCTCATACAAGACTCTACGATAGAGTATAGTAATTACTTTACTTTATAGTCCTTAGAAAGGAACTTCTTAAGAAGAGAAAGTTATATAATGCTGCGGGAAAAAGGGGCGAATGTTCGACAGAAAAACTCTTATTGTCGGGCCCTGGTAACAAAAAAGTGGAGAAATCCAGTTGATAAATTTAGAGAAAAATATCCTACAGCACGTGTTGTAGCAAGAGTCCAGAATCCATATTTTGTAGGTCCTTGATACCGAAATATCGATCGACGGCAAAACCTCCGTCATCTTGTCCGTCCCTCCGTCCGTCCCTCCGCCCGTCCCTCCGCCCGTCCCTCCGCCCGTCCCTCCGCCCGTCCCTCCGCCCGTCCCTCCGCCCGTCCCTCCGCCCGTCCCTCCGCCCGTCCCTCCGCCCGTCCCTCCGCCCGTCCCTCCGCCCGTCCCTCCGCCCGTCCCTCCGCCCGTCCCCCGCTCGTCCCTCCGCCCGTCCCTCCGCCCGTCCCTCCGCCCGTCCCTCCGCCCGTCCCTCCGCCCGTCCTCCGCCCGTCCCTCCGCCCGTCCCTCCGCCCGTCCCTCCGCCCGTCCCTCCGCCCGTCCCTCCGCCCGTCCCTCCGCCGTCCTCCGCTCCTTCCTCCGCCCGTCCGTCCGTCCTGTCCTGTCTCCTCCGTCTGCTCTCTCCTCCGTCTCGTCCTCCTCCTCCTCCGTCCGTCCTCTCCGTCGTCCTCCTCCGTCTCTCTCTCCGTCCGTCGTCTCTCCGTCTCGTCCTCGTCCTCCGTCCCTTCCTCCGTCGCTCCTCCGTCCGTCGTCCTCTCCGTCCGTCTCTCTCCGTCTCGTCCGTCTCCGTCCTGTCCTCTCCTCCTCCGTCCGTCCCGCTCCGTCCTCGTCGTCCTCCGCCGTCCGTCCCTCCGTCCGTCCCTTCGTCCGTCTGTGAATCTTAGAGGCTAAACCTGTCAGCCAATCATCCCATTATAACATTATATAATATAATATTAATATTCATCATTCATTCTATTTGCAATTATTTGCCAAAGCTATTAGTATCTTATTATTTATTAACTTTCAATTATTTTACTTTCTCGTATACTGGTTAGGAAGAATATGGTCCATCATGTTCGTGAATAGATTGCATACCATAAATGAATTAAATGCCAGAAATACATTTTCATTGAAAGTTTTGAATAAAACATCTATTGCATGAAACTACTTAATTTTCGTTTCAAAGTGTTTATTTTCCATAACTAATGGCTGAAAAGTACGTGCTGTTTCAGCACCATTTGTTTGTTTTACCGTGATATCCCTAACGGTTTTAATTATTACTACTATTAATATTAATATCATTATTATTGCTATTATTGTTATTATTATTATTTTAGATTTTATGTTATGTAAGGTCGCATCAACATCTAGGTTATTAGCGACCACTATTGGAGTTAACAGCATGGTAACTGTGAAGATTAACCATATGGTGATCATAAGGTGTGAAAGGACGAACACAAATACAACCATGCACGAGGCGGGTTTCGAATCGACGACTCTTCGGTCCGAGATCACTAGTGATTACTACGAGATCATTAACGATCTGGACCTCAGGATCTGCCCACATATTATTTCTTGCTGTTTCGAAGGTTCTTGCCATACGGCTCTTCTGTGGCGTAGTGGTATGGGTGTCGACAAATTAACACTGAGTATCTGACTTTGAATCTTGAAGCGGAAATAAATTGTTGCTAGTTTAAAACACTTTCGCAAATTTATGTAGTAGACTGATATTGCGGAGCAGTTAGATATGATGCGAGATGGTATGTGCTTTTGTAGCACCACTAGTTTTTCTAGGGTTTTTATCCAACCGACGCCCGGTTACCCTTTACGCCTCACTGGGACGTGTAGTCGAACATACACTCGACATCAACACACTTACGGGCTCTTATTTGGGTCAGCTAGATGCGAGGCCCTCCGCAACAACACGATCATGAGAGACAAGGGACAAACAACCATGCCGAGGCGGGACGGGTACCGCTACCTTTCGGACCAAAGCGATGAGTCGGTAGCTCTTAGCCATCTCGGTTCCCCAGTATGTTCTTTCAAATATGTTCAAGGGAGAATTGTATAAACTCTATTCAAACTTTTATCGAAAGAAACTAGGATTTTTGTCATTGTTCATTTCTTGCATTACTTGATAACATAATTATTATATTAAATATTGGTCGTCATAAGACTTATTTAATGAAACATGAAAGAAAAGAAAAACTATTCATTAAGTCTTATTTAATATACTTTATTTTTATTTGCGTATACAGCGAAAAGTTCGCATTTTCGTGTCGCATATCTGAGACTCTACAAGTGTTCAAAATGGCCTTCTCTGAAGGGAACGCAAGAGGCATTTTTGCCGCAAGGCCTCTGTGACGCGCACATCTATCCCGCGTTGTTCCTTTATTTCTGCCACAACACTTTCTATGGACCTAAGGCCATCACGATCCACGACTTCGGTAGCATAAACGCTGCCTTTCATTAACACTCATGAAAAGAAGTCGTTCGGATTCAAATTGGCAGACGAAGGCGCCCGTACTCTTTGGCCCTCCTCGTCCGATCCACATATCTGGTCATTGCATGTTTAGGTACTACTCGTGCAACTTTTCTTGAACCATGACCTTGCTTCCCCCTCCCTTGAGCAATAAACGGTTGAAGGCAAAAGCTTGCAGAGAGCACTGATGTCAACATTCCAAGCATTAAAACTTGGATGGCGCGAAACAGAAGCTAGTCAAAGCTAGTTTCTTTCATAGTCGAGAACTTCTATTCAGCTCTATTACCATTATCTAAAGCAATGGCTGAGGCAGACCCAGGTTCTAAAACTCCTATCGCGTGTCCATGCTGTTGCCTACCCAGAGGGATGACCTGGCCGCACACATAGCAGGTTTGACTTTCATTTTACGGAATTGGCAATACTGTAAATACTCTAGTGACCGACTTTGTTGCTAATACCCCCACTCCGCCCCCATTTCTTCAATCCATCGTTCAAGAAAAGTTGCGAGGAAGTATTCTTAAACTCCGCGATAATTATGTAGGACTCCGCCATCATGCTAGTACCACATCAGTGCCCGCACCTTCAGCGGGACATCATTTAAAAAGGAGTAAGGAGGGCAGACATGTCCAGGTCGAGGGTGAGGTAACAAACTTATTAGAGCTCGTGGTCAATGCGTCCCGAGGAACATGTACATGGGAGTTTTTTTGTGTTTTTTTCTCCCTTTCAAAATTCAAAATTTATTGCTATTTATCCTTGAAAATAGATTTTATTACATGGGAGTTTTTTGTTGTTTTTTTCTCCCTTTCAAAATTCAAAATTTATTGCTATTTATCCTTGAAAATAAATTTTATTACATTGGAGTTTTTGTTTTTTCTCCTTTCAAAATTCAAAATTTATTGCTATTTATCCTTGAAAATAGATTTTACTACATGGGAGTTTTTGTTTTGTTTTTCTCCCTTCCAAAATTCAAAATTTAAGTAGTATATAACTTAGTGTAGGGATCACAGAATTTTGAAAATGTGCACACAATTCACTTTTCCCCATAGCACGTCATACGCAGTTTTTAGCTGTTTTTTGACGTAAAATAAATAAATAAAATAAATAAATAAATAAGAAACTGGTGCGAGATTTAAAAAAAAGGATTGTATAAAAGCTCCGGAGTGGCGGTACGTCACTGGATACCTGATTGATGTCATATACTCTTTGGTCCATGAAAGTTTTTACGAGAAGTCAGTTGACCCAAATTTATCAATATTAATTCCCATTTTCTATTTAACGCAAAGAAATATCCATTAAAATGAAATAATACATCAGTCATTTCAAATTCTTATGAGAGTAAAATTTAAAATAATGAATCAAAAGTATCTTGATTTTATAATCCTGTTTACTTTAGAGATATAAAAGCCTGAACATTTTACGTTCAGATTAAAAGTTTTAACATATATTCTTGTCTGATGGTAAACGAGAATTGTTAACTTAGAGAGACTTGTTAATATATTTCACATTATTGCTAAATGCAATAAATAACTGAATGAAGTGACAACACAATACAAAACAAAAACAAGGTATGAATTCACCATTTAAACATATTTTTGTTACTAGACAAAGATGTTTATACAGTGGAAAATTTAGTAGAAAGTAAACGTAGTAGTAATATGTAGTCAAGAATAAAGCCTAATACAAGTCTCGGTTATTTGATAGAACAAATCTGGCAAAAATTTTCGTATGATGCCACTATTCACCGCCTCGCGTCGCTCCGGCTTGCGCGTGTACATTTCTTCCTAAATTTTAAGGGAAAATGAATACGGAGTCAGGGGATGTTGCCTGTGCCCATAGGATCGCCGGGCTCCCCAGGCGGGCAAGTGGCTCGTGCGGTAGCTGTTTCACGTGACTGGTGCAGGGAGTACCTGAACTATAAAATTCACATACTGTTCGCCTCTTAACGTACGGGTAAGAAGGACCAATAATAAATAATTTATTGAATGATAATAAATGATGTGACCAATGATAATTTGTTGAATGAAATATTCATCTGCAATGCCAACCCACACATTAACAGAGAATCGCTCTTGTGAGCTACGCTTGTGTGGCATGTGAATTTTCCTCGGTTCACACACACACACACACACACAACATATATATATATATATATATATATATATATATATATATATATATAGTGCAGATTAATTGTGGCAGTTTCTGTGAAACACGCTTTATCTGTCCGAAAAATCTTTTCCAGTAATCCCTCGCTTCGCTCACATTTTTTTAGGAAATGCCTAGAAAATTCAAAAGGACGTTGTAAGTTTGTACTGTACTCGCTGAAAATAGAAAGGCTGTAGTATGTCAGCATAAATTCTTCGCCAGGCGAGGGACCTCGCGCGCTATCTGCTTTGTGCTCGCATCCGGAGCTTCGCGACTAGTTTTAATACTCGCGTTTTCCAGAGAAGGGGTGAACACTCACGCAAGGTGAATCCGCTCACTTACTTGCCAAAGCCCGTGTCATAGAGTAAAGATGTATATCTCTTTAGTCTCTGCCCGTGTTACACAAGCACAAGCTCATTGACCAAAGTTTAATCTTAATTATTTACAGAAATAAACGACAAAAAGGATTCGAATTTGGCAAATTCATTCGGTACAATACAAATGAGATAAGGTTCCTGTGTATTAACAACGATGATTGAATCACCTGTAAAACGAAGTAGTTGCACAACCAGACACTGTGAGGATTGGTAAGTTTGTTTCTCTTTTTCAAGAAAAAAGAAGTATTTAGTTCTCAACATTTACGATTTGACACTAGAACGGCCAATAACGAAAATAAATAATAGAATACTTAATACTCCCAGCAATCTATCTACTAAACTCGCAAGGCCGATTCAAGAAACCAACTCCCGGCAGCCGACATCACCATGCTATCCTTTAGGAGGCACTAAAACCCAACGATGTACAAACGCGCGACTTAAGCCTTTTCCTGATCCAAAAACCGATTATTTTGGGGAAAAAAATTCTAGTACATATGAGAAGTTGAAATTTTGAGTGAGCACGTCCGTTCACAGTCGGGTATAAAAATTTAGGGCTAGTTTTCATTTTGTCCATAGTAGGGGCTCTTGTAGTTTTCTAAATCTATAGTAAGGTAGTTTAGTTTTAAGTTTTTAGTGTTGAGTTTAGTATAAGTTACAATGTAAGCCAGCAAAATGCACATGAGATAGTAATTTAGTGCTGATCTGTGTAATTTCCAATCACTCAATAAATAAATTTTTTAAAAAAGTTTCCATTTGTCGCAATTGACCATTCCCCAGTTAGTTCGGATGGGATTCTCCGGATCATTTAAAATATTTCGGAAGGTGATTCGGAAAGACAGCAAGAAAACTATTATGTTGAAAGTGGCTGGCGATGAGATACAGAAAGAACTAGCTGTGACAGCAGTCTTGTCTCAGCAAGAGAAAACATTTCAATTCGTTCGTTAAATTTTGTTCGTTTACATACTTTTGCAAACACCATGTTAAGGAAAACAATTATTTTGTTTTGCATGTTTTTTCATTAAATTTTTAATGTATGTTGCGAAATATCAATGTTTAGAATCTAGGAGTACTAACGAAAATAGGATGTAATCAAATTCCCATGATAATTGTGTTTATTATTAGTGAGTCTTTTGAACCGATCGTGGTCTTGATGTAAGTAATTAAAGCATGAAAGTTTTAATCACATTTAAACCAATCATTATTTTATTGTCTCTGCATTCTAATAATGCATTCTCCACCCTTCCTAAAACGAGGGCACGACATATTTACACTTATTTTTAACTCAAATGGACATAATGGTAGTGCTAATTACGTTCCTGTTGTTCGGGCCCACACGCAAAAGCAGAAAGGGACGTATAAATATAAAACGCTTCCTACGCCCTAAGCGGCAACACCGGAAGCGCGGCATGGAAGTAAGTTGCCAAGCGGCACCACTGCGCCGCGCTTTCGCGACCCGAATTTTCTAAACCGCTCTAGAACATTTTCAAATTCTAGCAGTTGTCTATTGGACTGTTCAAATTCACCCCACCTCCCCATACTGCAATCGCTGGAAAAGCAGTCGCTAATTGGCCAGTTCAAATCAGTTCAAATCCCCTCTTTGCGTGCCCGATAGAACTCGCAAACCGAACAGAAATCAGTCGCTGAGTAGTACCCCTGCTAGAAGCATGTCTCGGGCTCCGTGTTAAAAGATCACGTAAATTCTTATACAGAAAGTAATATTCTGTGCTTATGTTGTGGCCAAGTGAAAAGCCACATTGTTTTAATTTGTTGTAGTTCAGCATTGTGTATGTATTGAACTAATTAATGTATCGTGATTCAAGATGGAAAATTCCTGTATTCTCACATTGAGAACAATAACTTACGTGTATTTTCATTGTAAAGAACAATTGTGACAACTCAAAGGTAATTAAACATCATTCTGCAAGGTGAGAAATGTTTCTATGATAATCCACATTATTACAAAATTCCTAACGAGCGTCGAAAGGGACCGAGTGGATTGCCAACCAATTATATATACAGATATAAAATCCAAGGAACCCCCCCTTAATTAACAGTATTTAAATATATTAAAGCAATATAATCTGAAATCTGCATAGAAAGTACTGTAGAAAGGAAATACAAAAGAATAATTGAATTATTTGACAATCGATATAGTTTTGAAAATGAGTGGGCATGATAAAGATTGCAACCTCAATGTGGATTAAGAAAATAGGTGCAGAAATTAATTTCAAAAATTCAATTTTTTATTAAATGCTCAATGAAAACGTCCAAAAGTCCACTTACAATTTCTTCAGATTTTATTCCCTAACTACACGATGACCATAGCCAACTTTAAATAAATTTCAATAGAATAACGTCATTCATCTCTAATAATATTGACAAAGATTTTCTCGTTTGGAACGAGATTCCGTATATCCATGAACAAGTGAGTTCAATTTACTTTATTAAATGTTTCAGAAATTTACATAAAATATACATAGTTTGCTTCTTAACGGAAAAATAAGTAATTATTGCAAATGCTTAAAGTCGTTGTCACAAAATTTATTGTACGAAGCATTGATGGAAGTGTATGATGAACATCCAAATAACATTGTCCAACGTTCTAATATTGAGAAACTATTTATATAAATAAAAAATAATCTATCATTATCTATCTTCGTTTTCTATCCAATAGGCAGTGAGTTTTCCTCATTTGGCAATTTGCTTGCTATTCCAATCAAACAGTGAAGGTAACCCTAGAAAGTAGCTCTCATTTCTTTTGAATTGAAATGATTGAAGGCGTTATCATTGTCAACAATAGTATTCTCTCAGAAAACTCTTATCTCCTAAAACACACACAGATCTTCTAAAAAAAAGCGGTGTCTACACACTACATTGCCACGATTGCGAAGAAAAATAGTACATAGGTGAAACAGGCAGAACTTTCAATACAAGAATTAAAGAACATACGCACGCTTGGAAACACAACACCTGCAAATCTCACGTTGCCAATCATTTACTTCAGACAGGTCACACATTCAATCCACACAGACATTCACATACTGGAAATAGAAAATCAATATCATACCAGATTAACATTGGAAATCCTTCACATTCATCGCAATAGTAACATACTGAATGTAAACATAAACTACAATCCCTCCCCTCTGCTAAAATTATTATTTGACACCACCCTCACACCACACTCTTCGGGGGTGACACAGCGCATCACACCGCACCCAGGCCATTAACCCTCCTCCTCCACCCTACAGCCGGTACTTAAGCTGCGAGGCACGCCCGAGCCCGCGTAGTCTTTTTGTGGCTCCCAGCAGCAGGTAAGAAACGGCTTTTGTATTTTCTTCTCAAAATTGTACATGTACTAATTTTCATTCATTTTCTTGCTTAAATTTAAAAATACTATTCTTCTTTCTTTCCTTTCTATAATTCTTCTCCTTTCATTTCTTAAGATGTTTCTAAATTAGGTAACTATGTTAATTCTAATTTTATATTTCTCTTGTATCAGAAAACTGATGATGATGGCTAAGCCATCGAAAGCTGCTATTATTGAAATAAATATTATTGTTGACAATGACAACGACTTCATATCATTACAATTATGTAAATGTCAACTACAACTCACCACTGAATCAATATAACCTCATTTCTCTCACCTGGCGAAGAGGTTGCGGGATACGCCGTTGCCAGCAGCGAGAGTAGAAGCCACAGCATATTCTTCCACAAGAGCCCGCACCTTCGCTCAGCTGCCATCACGCAGCATACTGTGTCTCCGGATCCTCAGGGAAGGTCGCTGCTCCTTAATAGCGCATGGGTTGGTGGTACTGGTCACGTGGTTTCACAAAAAGCAGCATCGGAGCGCACGAAGGATACGATGGGACCTTGACTAAATTGCGAGGAAAATATATGTCTCCTACCGCGTAAGTCTGCATCCACGCGATGTCTTTCCTCGTACAATTTTCTGGATTCAGCGAACGAAATTCATGCGTTTTGAGTATCCTTTTTCTCTTGAAAAGAAGATTGATATGTAAATGAATTTTTTTAAACTTACTTATTTAGAAAATGCACGGGGAAAATAGATTTTATTCGTACACGTGAACGTTGTATTTATATATACACCAATCCCTAGACTCCCTTTCTTAATAATAAATAAAATATCTTCTAAATAAAAATAAAATTACTTTTAAATCAACTAATGCCACTGCAGCGTCTCTGACCGGAAGGTCCTAGAGTCAAGTCCTGACGGCGATTTTCGATACTAGCTTTTCAGCTAGGTCGGATTCTGTCGCTGTCTGGACGAGAATTCTAGAGGCTGGCTGCTCTGATCAGTAGATTTGCGTGGTTTCTCCGATCAAAACTAGGCGAATACCGGAGCAGTACCCTAACAAGCGGGTCACGAACCGCGCGTGATCTTACATACTTCTTCCTTGCTCTATCATCTCCCCTTACACACAAGTACACTAACATGCACTACACCACCACATATTTCGGGGGGCCAGTCGGGAGCTTAGAGCTTGTCTCGGTTGGGGCGGTGCCCCGCTGGTGGAAGATCCGGGTTAGTGGGAAACCCCAGTAGTCGATGGTAGGTCGGCGCCGGATTTTGACATCAGCGGGAGAAGAGCACCACCATATCCCGAGAGAGAGAGAGAGAGAGAGAGAGAACATGCACTACACTAACGGTACTAATGACCAAAGCAGTGGACGCGCCCGGAAACACGACAAATCAAATCAATCAACCCAAAATACAATAATAGTATTATTGTTGACTTCTTCGCTGTCCGGGTGACGCCGCGTAGTGGGCTGAGAGGCCGACGTTTCGTCTGACATGTCGCAGGCTTCATCAGGGCATTGACATCGCGATGTTTTTTTCAATTTCCCCTCGCCAATATCCTTGGCGTCCAATAGCCCGGCGTCCGCGTTGATATTTTGCGGCCGTCTATTGATCTCTAAAGCTTCTTTGAAGTGCCTGGACCAGTACCTATTTTCTTTGTGCAGGAGCCGAGCCTTGTCGAACTCGATGGCATGTCCCGAAATCTCTTATTGTAATGGGAGATGTGCTCCCTAAGGCGTTCCGACACAGTGCGCCCGGTCTCACCGATGTACGTCCTGCCACAGCTGCAGGGAACTTCGTAGACACCGGCTGACTGGAGAGGTGGTGACGCGTCTTTGATGCGTACCAGGGCGTTGTGCAGCTTGTCAGGAGCTGTGTAAACCGTCCGGATATTGTTTTTCCGAAGCAGTTTTCCCAATCGGTCGGTGACACCGCGGACGTAAGGAAGCACGGCTAATTTTATTCTCCCACTCTCCTCCGTGTCCGTAGTAGCCTGTCGATCTTCAGTGCTGCCGCCGTCTTCGGTGACATCACGCCCGTCTAGGATTCCACAACCTTCGGGGTTGCCGCAACCCTGGGAGTGGCCCGTAGCACAGGTCAGTGCGCGTCTGATCGCAGTTCGGGAAAAGCCGTTGGCCCTGAACGTATGTTCGAGTTTTTGGAGTTCATCAGGCAGCGAGCGCTCGTCGCACACCTTGATAGTATTATTGTTTTATTACGTAGTATTATTGTTTTCGCCCTTTACGCTGGGCGCCAGCTGTTTTTTTTTTCTGGATAAACACACAACCCCCCTTTTCTCCCTTTCTTACAAATAAAAGTAAAAGTACTTTTATAACATTTGAACCCTGGTCTTCTTAATACGGGTTGTGATAAACCGTTCCAATGAATTTATATATTGTGAGTTTGCGAAATCAATCCCACACAGAAAATCGAAATTAATATTAGTATTACTTCAGGAAGATGTATATATTTTAATTATTCTATTATACAGGTTGTTGCTATTAATAATAATACTTATGAAATATCTATCATAAAACCGTATAAAATTACTGGCTGGGTTTATTCCGTATTCATTGACAAACATTCAGCTAAATCTACCTCGCATTTGACATCAAAATATGTGCATACATAACAAAAAAGAGGACAATACATAAAATACCCTTTTAGATGACCTATCATCTAGTATTTACCGTACATATTTTTTAAAATTCACACAATTATTTATTGCCAACATTCACACAAGTGCACTTAACCAATTTGAATAATTAAAAACAAACGAACGGCCATTTCTTTTCTCCAAGGTCTTAAAATCTAACAATCTTGGCCTTATTATAAATTTTGATGATAGAAAAAAATTTAATGTTTTAAACTTCCCTTTTTGCTGCACGTCGCTTAGCTGCCACTGCTGTTCGTATCACAATAATTCGAGAAAACCAAATCTTGACATCTTCAAATTAACTTGCGATGCGTCTACTATTTTAACTCGAGATCATCTCATAGAAATCGTCACCACACTATGCGTTCAACGCCACATCTCTATCATATCTCTTCAATTTTTTCATTCTACCATACCGCGGAGATTGAAACAATTGACAACTCTTTTATAGCAATGCTACTGTGTCTTTACATCTTTCCTTTTTATATTATATTGTCTTTAATAGCTTCTGAACGTTACCAAAAAGTCCTAAATGTTTTCCAAAAGATTTATAATATTCGTCAACCCCTTTTCCAAGCAATTGTTTTCTTATTTTAACACTTATCAGTAATCGTTCGTCTTGTTTGTGACATTGGACTGTTCATTCCTAATATGGAAAATTAATTTATTATCTCGGAAATTCTTTTATTTATGAAACATTACATGGTTGCGACGTGTCATTTTTATAAATTTGTCCTATATTTATTTATTTATATTCTCACAGTCTATTTTGGGCATAGTTCTTTAGAATATCAATCAATTAAATAAAACATCTTCCACTCATGCACCTTCACATGTTTTCGTTCTCTTTAACATACGAAATTAAAGTGCTTTTTAGTCTTAATCCAATGTTTTGAATTTATTTTGTGCGGTTGTGATTTCACCGTCATAGTATCACAATAGTAACTTACCAAAGAGTGGAACTCAAAATATTAAATTAGCCATGCTGATTCCGAAAAACCTGAAATGTAATTAATATTTAAATTTGTATGAGACAAATCTATATTAAAATGTTTGTTGCCAGATTCCATAGCAACCCTCCTCCCTCTTGTAAAGCCAGCACTGCACCACAGAAGTTCCTCCTGACTGACCTGTTTAACTACAAGCTTTGTGAGTACTTTGTGTAATTGATGAGGGTCGAATATTCTCTGCACATGGTGTTCCCTCAACATTTGACAATTAAACAACATTTGACATTATAAAATTAACGGTTACGGCGATCTCCATGTATTGCCGGGTTTGCGGGCCCGAATGTGCATTGGACACGGTTAGTTTTTAGGTAAGGCACGGTGGGTCCTGTCTCAATCACAATGTCGCACTACCTGTAATATTTAATTACTCCTCAGAGTTCCGTCTGCCGAACATAAGAATGTGAGAAATGTGATAGCCATTGTGACAGTGAGGGGAAACTCCATAATGAACCCACGTGAGCGCTACCTGGTCGCCTCGAAAACTTACCTCCAGTTATAGGGAGCAGCTTACAAGTTACTGTCTGTAGATGTTTCTCGATTACAATGACCTTATGAACCGCAGTCGATTGACGAAGTGGAGGCTGGGGGAAGGGTTTTTGGTGTAAAAAGCCAGTGACGTTTTCTGCGTGAAGAGATTATGAACAAATAAGATTAGTGATGTGAAGCCCAATTATGAATGAAATGCGAGTCCTGATGGCGGCAGGATTTTCGACACTAACTTTTCAGCTAGGTCGAATTCAGTTGCTGCTTCGAGGAGAATTCTGGCGGCCGGCTGCTCTGATCGGTAGTTTTCCGTGGTTTCTCCGATCAACACCAGGCGAATGCCGGAGCAGTACCCTACGAAACGGGCCACGAACCGCGCGCGATCTGACCTTCCTCTTACCTGTCCTATCCCTTACACACACACTTACACTAACATGCACTACACTACCACATATGCCGGGAGTCCGGTCGGGAGCTTAGAGCTTGTCCCGGCTGGGGCGGTGCCCCGCTGGTGGGAGAGTCCTGGTTAGGGGGAAACCCCACTAGCCGACGGTAGGTCGGCGCCGGATCTCGCCATCCAGCTGGGGAAGACCACCGCCATCTCCCGAGAAACAAACATGCACTACACTAACGAGACTAATGACCAACGCAGTTGACGCGCCTGGAAACACGAAAAAAAAAAAAAAAAAAAAAAAAAACCATGAATGAAATGAATATTAGAAGGTTTATCTTTTCACTGTAGTTTAGTGACGCATATGAAAAAATCCAAAATTTTACTCGCACTTAATACTTTAAGAAGAAAAAGACTATGACTTACTATACATAAGTATATATTTAACATACGCTTATATAAGTGGTTCTCGAAAATCAGATACCATTTTCAGGTCGAGTTCAACTGAAAGAAGTTGAGGTACTTGGTTCCAAGTCAATGCTGAGACCCTTCGGACATGAATCTCAGTCCAACAGAAACCTTTATCCATTTACAAAATGGAGTAGAAATATTGAAATAAGGGTGCTTTCTTCAGACGTGATTGTGGGGGCTTGCTTTCATGTGGAAAAGTTACTTTTTATAAACTTGAGATAAATGCTATAGGCTGTCGCTTATCCTGACTGCAGGAATGGCAAATTGTTGTAGGATGCCGTGCTTTGTTGCTGGATAGTTGTGCGATTCGGCGGAAAGATTTCATCAAAATATTAAAAGTTTAGGCATGTGCATTGATCAATTGAATCTTCTTTTAAATATTTAAATAGATTCAATTTTGTAATGTAAGTAAATAAAATTTGATTAAACTTACTAACTTATTTGGTAATTTCAAACTTTTCAAAAAAATCTTTAAATACTCGGAATTATATTTTTAACTTCATCCATGTGTGTAATTCATGAGTTAGCATGGACTGTCCTTACACGGTCGTTCATTGTGTGCTAATCGCTGATTATACTGTTAGTAGAGCCCCTTAGAAGGACAAGCTTGAAAATGTAGTTCCTCTCAATTGCTCCTACACAAAATTTGAGTGCTTTGCAATAGTTTAGCCTCGACAAGACCAGTCACAGCAGCCAAAAATTCGGTATGAAGCTTCTGTTGGATAAGTCATAGAGAAAGTATATTCTCTAACTTGCTCTTAATGATTATTTTTCACTCGTAGAAGTTACGACTATAGCGAACTAGGAGCTCGTGTCATAAACATTAACTTGTAAATAATAGCCATCATTACACGCTCGTTTACGATACTCTTCTTCTACTTCTTCAGAGGGCGGTGGACCAGAGACGGTTGAACCTTTGGTGTATATATTGTAGGCGGCCTTATGAATTAAACTCTCTAATGTAACGACGATGACGAAAGAAAACACATTGAAATGTACATAAACAGAAAAAATATGTTAAAATTGGAGAATATACGGATTTCATGACTATAAAACGTCCTGAGACACAGTAAAGAAATTTGTCACAATACAGATTTCTCGATTCTTATGAATGCACATGTTTTGGTATATCCAACGTTCGAGGAAATGCATTTCTTAGTAAATTATCATTGGTATTACTACGAGTGCTTTGGGAATTGTCGATAAATCACCGACGAGAAGTCCGTTCCATTCTGGAAAACACCGATAAGAAAAAAGTGTTCTTATGCTAATAAAAATGTTTTTATTGCAGGAAAATACAGAAAAACAATTATACTTTTTTTTTAAAGAATAGAAAAAAACATATGGATCTTAAGATTGAAAATTATTTAATAAATTCTATAAATCTTTTATGTGTTGATTAGTTGTCATGAACTATATTATCTGTCATAGGAGCATAAGACATAAACATTTTTTAAATATTTACACGGACTTAGTGCGTAAACAGCGTTTGCTCCTTAGCATCCAACCATTAAAAACGTTTTAAGAACGTGTCCATATCAGCGGCCGTTAAAATCAGTCAGCTCCGGAGTTCATCAAAAATATTTTAGTGGACTCTCAAATTTAGATTTTACCAGTGCTCGTAAATCTTTGGATAAACATGTCCTTTTTGTCCCATTATTACCCGTAGTCCCAACGTCCATAATGTCCCATTTTGTCCATTTGTCCCTAATTGACCCCTTGTCCCATTTTGTTCCGTGTCCCAGTTATCCTCCTTGTTCAATTTGTCTCGTCCCATTGTCTCATTGCCCGTTTCTTCCCTTTCCCTTTTGTCCTTTCGTCCCTTTTTTGTCTCCTTGCCCTCTTCGTCCTCCTTTCGCCGCTTTGTCCTTTTAGTCCTTCCGCGCAATGGAATTGTTCTTTAGGAACCGCACCATGACTCTACATCAACCCTTGCAATAGATCATCGAAAGTGATGAAAATTCTTATATCCTGAAAGTGTTAAATGTTTATTTTGATAAACTAGAATAACTAGAAATAAAAAAAGCATGTATATACTCTGCTTCGCAATCGCTGGGTCGCAATTAATATTAGAGCCTCGTCCTTAAAACTAATTGTGAGATGATGGCTTTCATGTGAATGGGATTTTTTTCTCAACTCTGATTAACAAGAAATAAAACAGGTCATCTTCGTCAACATATTGGGTACATTAAGATAGCCGGCTTTCGACGGTTTTGCCGTCATCGTCAGGCTCGCTGCTGTCGGCAAAAGTCGGACGACTGTGCTTTGCGACTTTTGCCGATGCTGTGCGACTTTTGCCGACAGCAGCGAGACTGACGATGACGGCAAAGCCGTCAAAAGCCGACTATCTTAATAAAGCCAATATATTGACGAAGATGACCTCTTTTATTTCTTCTTATAAGAACGTCAACAGCACCAAATAAGAATCCCCACAATTCAACACAGATAGTTTTTTCAATGCAGTTGAGGTTCAGTCCTCCGGCTCGAGTTCAGGATTGCTGGGTGGGGACCCTCGAACTTCCTTCTCGCAGCCACCGCCGTCTCCCTGCGCGCAGTTGACCGACCCCACACCCACCGGTCGTGGCCGGTGGCGTCGCCTGAGTGCTCGTAGGCGCAGGCGGCAACGACGTTCCCCGAAGGGCCCCGTGGAGTCGACTTCCACTGCATCGCCGCCGCACAGCGCTGAGCTCGCCTCGGCGTAGCTCAGGCAGCGGCCCTCCCAGGGCACTCGGCCTTGGGGGCAAGGGCGAAGGGCGCAGCGCAGGCGAGGCCCTTCGGCCGCCGCCGGGTCGAGCACCGCCCACTCGCCCTCCGCGCACGGCCCTTGCGTCAGCGGCGCCGCCCTCGCGCCGTCGGGGAACGACAGCTCCCGGAACGAGGCGCACACGCGCTCCAGGGCCACGCCCCCTGGGCTGGCAGGCGCATCTGGGGAGCACAATATCCAGGCGATTCAACACACAGGACCCTGTGGTAGAGTACAGTAAGTTATTCACATGTACGCCCCCCGCCGCCCTCACAGGGCTGGCAGGCGCATCTGGAGAGCAGAATATCCAGGCGATTGAACACATAGGACCCTGTGGTAGAGTACAGTAAGTTATTCATACGTATGAACTCGTCCGCTGGAGCAGAGGGGCGCATCTGAGGAACATTAATGGAGGCTTCTTTACGCACAAAGGGGCATTGTGGAATACTCTGCAGAGTGATGGATTTCTCGTAAATCAGAGAATGCCTAAAAAAAGCTCAGATTTCAAAGAAGCGAAAGTTGGAATACAGGCCAGATTTCGCGAAATTTGAAACTTAGCAGGCACATCTGAGGAGCAGAATATATTCGATGATTCAATCCTCGTTATTCGTACAGGACCCTGGTATAGAGTACAGGAAGATTTTTTCTCCTAGTCTTTTTATCCAGCTGACAGCCGGTTACGCCTCGTCCTTACGTCTCGATGGGACGCATATTCCACTCATTAGAGAACTACGCACTTCTGGCTCCTCTGATCTGGGGTCAGCACTCATGTCACGAGGCTCTCCGTGACATGAGTGACAAAGGACAAACAACCATGCCCGAGCGGGACTTTCGGCAAAAGCTGTGAGTCGGAACACGCTCTTGGTCATCTCGGCCATTAAGTTATTCATGTGTTCAAAAGAAAACATTATAAACCCTATTCAAAATTTTATCAAAAAAAACTTTTTTGTCGATTGTATTGTGTCAATTTTAATCAGGAAGGTAATTGAAAGATTACATTAAATATTGTTCTCTATTAAATATTATCTAACGTGTATGAAAGGAGGGAAAATGAAGTCTTGTTTAGTATACTATTATTATTTACGTATACAACCTAAATTTCGAGTTTTCATCTCCCATATCAGGGTCCCCACAAGTGTTAAAAATGGCCTTCTCCGGTGTGAACACACGAGAAGCATGTGTTCTGCAAGGCCACCGTGACGTGCACATCTCTCTCGCACTGTTCCTTTATTTCTGCCACCACGCTTTCAATGGCCGAAGGTCATCACGATCCACGACTCTGGTAGCGTATTCGCTGTCTTTCACTAACCACCGGGAACAGAAGTCAAGTGGATTCAAATCCGGAGCTAACAGCGACCGTGCTATTGATCCTTTTTGTCCGATCCACAAAACTGGAAATTTGCATGTCTAGGTATTCCTAAACTCTGCGATATTTATGTAGGACTGGGCCATCAGGCTGGTACCACACATGTGCCCGAACATTCAACGGGACATCCTCCAAAAGCATAGGGATTACCTTAAATTAATATACTGTAAATCGTTGGCTTACGGGTGAGAGATGTTTGGTCAAGTTTCCAAGTCTTGAGAATACTCTAAACGGGAAACATAATAATAATAATAATAATAATAATAATAATAATAATAATAATAATAATATAATTATTATTATTATTAATATGGATGTGTCCTATGGATTATTATTATTATTATTATTATTATCATTATTGTTGTTGTTGTTATGTTGAAGTGCACGCAAAAACATTTACATCTCTCAATTATTTTAGTTCCTCTCAGTGCTTGAACTCTTGACTTGATGTGTTTTCACTTGTATGCTGACGAGATTCCCTCCTTTTCTAGTTTTTCAGGGGGTTATTCAAAAATACGTAGGACACAATAACGCAAAAGTAACGCAAAAATACGTACGTTAGCTTCTTCAAAACCTCTTTGAAACAATTAGCAGAACTTATCAACATTTTACTGAATTTTTTTCCTTCTTTTTTTCTCCCGATCATCTCATCCCGATTCTTTCCCGATTTCCTATAAAACTCTTCCTTCCTCGCTTTCATTCCTGTCATCTATGTGAGAACCTGCATCCAAATTACGTACGTATTTTTCATTGAATGACTTCCTTTATTTTGTGCTATTGTAGTATAGATTTTCTAAGTGTTCAGGCGGAAGAGGAGGCTAAATGACCTAAATTCCATGAACAAGTGCGTTCGATTTACCTTAAAAAAAGTCGCAATTTTCAAAACAAAATATCTGTAGTTTCTTTGTTAACGAAAAGAACAATAAGTATATATTGCAAATGCTTCAACGATCTGATTCGATGAAGTCCATTGATCAAATTATAATTAACAAAACTACTACTCGATATGAAGTTGAAACAAAAGATTTAGGATACAGTGACCACGATGCACAAATTCTTACCATTAAAGGAAATGCGATCATTGACACAATAAATAATTCACTTATGACTAGATTGTTTACTAAAAGTAAAATAAAATTATTCATTATAATACTGTGGATACAAACGACAAATATAATTCGTTTTTTCAACTCTTTCATTATATCTTAACACTTGCTTTCCTCTTCAAAAAAGAAAAATAAATATTTCACGGAAAAGCAATTCTTGGATAACACAAGGGATTAGGACATCTTGTAAAATGAAGCGAATTCTTTCTTTCATTTCTAAACGTCGTGACGTATCTCAAGATTTCCTCATCTACTTTAAAAAATACAAATCATTGTTACGAAAAGTCATAAAGCTGGCTAAAATCACGAAAAACGATCAGGATATTTTGAACTCAAACAACAAAACGAAAGCAATGTGAAATATAATAAAAAATAAGACTAAATCAACTAGAAACCTTGTAGAGAATGTTCTTTTAAAATATAACGACATAAATGTTAACGATCCGGCTAGTCTCTTTGACCAATACTTTTCGAGAATTGCTGCCGATCCTACTAAGAGTCTTCAGCCACAAAATTCAATAATAGACAATTCACCCAAAATTTTAGACACAATGTTCGTTTCCGAAACTTCTTCCTATGAAATTCTCAAAATAATCGGTAAACTAAAAATTAAATATTCGTCCGTTTTAGATGAATTCCCGGATTCTTTGTTAAAGACCTGTGCGTATGCCATTATTCACCCGTTAACTCACATATTTAATGCATCGCTATGCACCGGAACGTTTCCAGATATTTTCAAAACAGCTAAAATTAATCCGCTCTTCAAAATAGGCTACAAAAATGAAATTCAAAATTATCAGCCCAATTTCTCTTCTATCAGTTTTCTCAAAAATATTAGAGACTTTTTACGTACGAATGGAAATCCTTCTCAGTAAACACGACGCGCTTTCAGATTGCCAACAAGCATTTAGAAAATCAAAATCAACGGAAACAGCTATATTTTCTTTTCTTAAAGATGTCGCCTCATCATTGGATCAGAACGAGGCACCTATTGGATTATTTTTAGATCTCTCAAAAGCTTTTGACGTCATTGATCATGACATTTTACTTTCAAAATTACCTTCATATGGAATCCGTGGTATCGCTTTAGATTGGTTATGTTCGTATCTTAAACAATGATCTCAGAGAGTGGAAATGCCTTACTGGATTGATGGAACATTACATACGCACCTTTCCGACTCTTTGCCCATTCCACGTGGAGTTCTTCAAGGATCGATTTTAGGCCCTATTCTGTTCCTACTTTACGTAAACGATATGCCCTCGACGATTCAAAACGGAAGAACGGTTCTCTTTGCAGATGATAAACATTCCTTTGCAAAAAGAAACCAAAATAGTACAAAAAGTTTAAATTGGTTCCGAATAACAAATTAATAGTAAACGAAAAGAAAACGGTTTTAATGCAGTTTTCCATTTCAAATAAACAATTCTGTGCTCCATTGAAAATGAACGGTGTACCATTGACTGATGTTAAGGCAACAAAATTTTAGGTCTCTCAATTCAGTCAAACCTTAAATGGAACGTCCATTTAAATAAATTGAACCAAAATTAAGTTCATTATGCTACGCGTTCAGAATTCTTGCAAATTCAGTCAGCCTTCATACTGTTCGTTGTGTATATTTCGCGAATGTTCATTCCCGCCTGAGATATGGCATAATATTCTGGGGAAATACATCTTATAGCTCCCAGACTTTTAGATTACAAAAACGAATTGTACGAATAATAACCAAATCCCACCTACGTGATTCATGTAAGCCTCTCTTCATTAATCTAGGAATTTTACCATTAACTTGTCTGTTGATTTACGAATCAGTGGTTTTTGTCAAAAATGACTTGCTTAAGGGCGGGAATACATTTTCAGAAAATGCCGATGTCTATTACTATAACACTCGACGTAGAAATCATATTCATCAGGTGACAGTATCAACAGCTCATTACAAAAAATTCACATACAATACATGTACATTATTTTACAACACTTTGCCAGATGACATTAAACGATTAAATTCGATAGAAAAGTTTAAATCCCAATTGTAATCGTTTCTGCTGCATAACTCTTTCTATACTATTAGAGGCTATACTGAGCATCACAAGGAAAGTAATATTAATTTTAACAATTATACATAATGAATTATTTACCATTTGAACTGTATAAATGTGTATAAACAACCTGTAACAAGTATCGTATTGCAGCCTCCGGGTCAATGACCCCCATCTCCATCAGGTTTTTCGTCTAGTTTCCCTGAACCATTGAGCAAATGCTGAGATGGCCCCTTGTTTTGCTTCGGGACATAAATGTAACTTCATTTTCTTTGCACGTCTTCTAGAATTCAGTGGGAAATACACTTAATCAAATTATCGTTTCCATGTTTTCGCGGCAGGAAGTATTATTCCGAAGGACAACATGGATAAGAGCCAAAATATATTGCCTTTTTATCCTTGAAAATATATTTTATTGCATGGGAGTTTTATATATAGTATATACTTAGTGTAGGGATCACAGAATTTTGAAAATGTGCACACAATTCACTTCCCACAGCACGTCATACGAGTTTTTAACTGTTTTTTTGACTAAAATAAATAAATCTGTTTATATTGTCATAAAATTTATTCTACGAAGTATTGATGGAAGTGTATGCATAACATCCAAACAACACTGTCCAACGTTCTAATATTCAGAATAAAATATAAAATATATAGTTACATTCTTCGTTTTATATCTGATACACATATTTTTAAAAAATTGCAGTGCGTTTTTCTCATTTGGCAATTTGCTTCCTATTCATATGAAACAGTAAAGGCTAGAAAGTAGTCCTCATTTCTCTCACCTGGCGTAGAGGTTGCGGGATACGCCGTTGCCAGCGGCGCGAGTAGAAGCCACAGCATAACCTTCCACGTGAGCCCGCACGTCCGCTCAGCTGGCATCAGCTGCGTACTGTGCCGCCGGATCCTGAGGGAAGGTCGCTGCACTTTGATTGCGCATGCGCCGGTCGAGCCGGTCACGTGGTCTCACAGGAAGCAGAATCGGAGCTTACAAGGATATGATGCGACTATGACGAGGAAAACTGATGTCTCCTACCGCGTAGGTCTACATCCACGCAATTTTTCTCGTAGAATTTTCTGAATTTATCAATACACCTGCGGAAGAAGTTCTCCAGGAGCGTTGTGGGCATCCTCGTACTTTTGGAAAAGAAAATTGATGTGAAAATAAATTCTTTACATCTTGCTTCAAAGAAGTTTATCTACAAAACGCACTCGGAAAATGTTTTATTCGTACACCTGACGATTATGTTTATGTTTATAAATATTACGCGTATTTTTATGAACCATGATAGTAACTTGTTTTTTTAGTCCAAAGAATGAAACAATTTTAGAACTAATACAAAAAGTGAAAAATGTAACAGTAAATATGCGTGCTCTAAAAGAATATATAAAATGTTGCGTGCTAATAATATATTAAATTATTAATATTTAATATATTAAGAATATATTAAACGAACGTGCCTGTGCGAAATCTCTCGCAAAATAAACCCCACCGTTTTCCCTATTTTGTCATTTGCATATTAAAACTGTAATATATTTTTTTATTCCAGACTTTCTATAACTTTTTGTATGTCTCCTTGTAATTGATAACAATACAATAAACCCTTGTCAATAGAACTATTCTTATTTAACGTTATTACCGAGCAGAGAGATATCCGTGTAATTCAATCTCGTAGAATAATAAGTTAATTAGTAAATTAAACTAAGTAATAAGTAAATTAATATAAGTAAATAAGTAAAACTAATAAGTTTAATTTCACTTACAGGTGGGGTGGAATCGAGAAGCGTCGAACCAGCGAAAATGTAATAAAATGTTTTATAGAATACAGTGGGAGAGGCATTTCTTTGAGGACTGTGGCCTCAAAAGTTTAGTTTTTTAGACCTGAAACGCTTCCTTTATGAGTCATTTGACGATATATATTAAAAAATTCGACCGAGTGTTGCGGGTTGCATTTGACATGAATATTTAGATGAGTTTTTTTTTTTTTTATCCATTATATTTTTAAAGTCCAATTACAATTCGTCTCGTCTCCGTGAATTTCTCTTTCTTTAGAGACCTTATTTATAAATATTGGTTGCATGTGAGAGTCACAAAAGGTACTGAAACTACTACTGCTACTGAAAAAGTACTACTGAAATAACAGGAGGCGATTAGCCACGCTGAATCTTACATCCCTTATAAGGAATTTAATAAATATGTAAATTTGTATGTTACAACTACATATTAAAAGTGTGTTGCCAGATTCCATAGCAACCCTCGTGTGAACTGCACGGCAGTCTTCTCCTGACAGACCTTTTGTTTAACTACAATAATTGATTGATTTTTTCGTGTTTCCGGGCGCGTCTACTGCTTTGGTCATTAGTACCGTTAGTGTAGTGCATGTTTTTTCTCGGGAGATGGCGGTGATCTTCCCCGCTGGATGGGAGGATCCGGCGCCGACCTACCGTCGGCTGGTGGGGTTTCCCTCAACCAGGACTCTCCCACCAGCGGGGCACCACCCCTGCCGGGACAAGCTCTAAGCTCCCGACCGGTCTCCCGGAATATGTGGTTGTGTAGTACATGTTAGTGTAAGTGTGTGTGTATAAGGGGAGAGGATAGGACAAGGAAGACGAAGGACAGATCGCGCGCGGTCCGTGGTCCGTTTGTTAGGATACTGCTCCAGCATTCGCCTGGTGTTGACCGGAGAAACCACGGAAACCGATCAGAGCAGATGACCGCTAGAATTCTCCTCCAGAGAGCGACTGAATTCGACCTAGCTAGAAAGCTATTGTAGAAAATCGTGCCGCCGTGGGGAGTGGGAACCTAGGACCTCCCGGTCAGAGGCACTGCAGTGACATCAGTTGACGCACTGAGCTACCGCTCCCGATTTGTAACTACAAGTTTCCTGAGTACTTTGAGTAATTGATGAGGGTCAAATATCCTCTCTACATGGTAAATACTCAACCAATCGTTTGAAAGTATAAAATTATTGGTTACGGCGATGGCCGGGAACTGCCGTGTCTGCGGACTCCAATCCCGAATTGGGCATGGATAGTTGCTTTCTTGGTGAGGCATGGGGAGTCCTGTCCCAACCACCACGTGGCACTTCTAATATTTATTTCTCCCTCAGACATCTGTCTGTCTGAAGGTATGAATGTGAGAGATATTGCCGTTGTACCAGTGGAGGGAAAGTCCATAATGAAGATGCATGCTGCAACCTAAGCGTTACCTGGTCGCCTCAAATCTCCCCATCAGTTATAGGGAGCACTGGCTCCTGTCATTGTCATTGTCACTGTCACTTTCACTGGCACTGGCACTTGCATTGGCACTGGCACTGACACTGGCACGGGCATTGGCACTGTCATTGGCACTGTCACTGCCACTGCCACTGCCACTGGCATTGGCACTGGCAGTGGCACTGGCAAGTCACTGGCTGTAGATGTTTGTACATCACAATGAGCTTACGAACAACAGTCGACTGATGAAGTGGAGGCTAGGGGAAGGGGTCCTGGGGTAAAATGACAGTGACTTTTGTGTGAGAAGAGAGCGTCAGTTATTATGACCAAATTAGATTAGTAACGTGGAGACCAATCATGGATGAAATGAATATTAAAAGGTTTATCTATTCACTGTAGTTTATTGACGCATATGGAACATACAAAATTATATACACTTAGTACTTCAAGAAAGAAAGACAAAGACTTACTACACATAAGTATATATTTAA
Organism: Teleogryllus oceanicus; assembly: GCA_964035755.1. Classification (NCBI taxonomy): domain Eukaryota; kingdom Metazoa; phylum Arthropoda; class Insecta; order Orthoptera; family Gryllidae; genus Teleogryllus; species Teleogryllus oceanicus. The sequence continues at coordinate 19,483,329 of CAXIVR010000012.1, read as the reverse complement.
CATACTCGTTACATATGTTCTCGCAGAACTGGTGACGTTTTCAGGTCGATTGCAACTGAAAGAATTTGTGGTACTTGGTTCCTAGTCAGCTCTGAGACCCTCGGGATTTGAATCTTGCAACAGAAACCCTCAACTATCTATAAATTTGAGTAAGTGTTGAAAGAAGTGTGCTTTCTTTGGCTGACATTGTGGTGGCTTGCTGTAATATAGGATAGTTACTTTAACTTACATATTTAAATGAATATTGAAACAAATTTCCAACTAGAAAATACTTTATTGTACAGATAAAATCGTACACGTCTGTTCATTATGGTATTTTATGCCATGTAGTTTGTCAAAGGTAGTTTTAATGTGATAAGTATCGAACACGTTCATTGTAATTTCATATATTCTTCTGCATTCATTCACTTTTCGATATATATGCTACTATTTCTTATTCAAAATAGCTAGTCCTTGTATTTCATATCTACTTCAGTAGGAGTCGTTGTTTTAACATGGTTAAAACGATTGTTCAGAATAAATATTTTTAATCTGGGTAGAAAGCAATAAACGTAATTTTCATAAATTTCAATACTTAGTAAATTTTGAGTATTAATAACTATAATACCTGCAGGTTCTCCGAAGTGATTAATAACATATTGCTAGTGTTTGTGAAAAGATCGAAAATTTGGCAAGTGTGTAAACAGTAGTAGGGAAGAGAAACCTTTGGAGATACAGAAGACAAAAATCTAGAATAACATGAAAACATAAATATCCTTATAATTTTTACAATGAATAAGGTAATTTCTCAAAAAAAATTAATTTGTAAATCACAATGTTTTGCGAGTAGGTTACACGCATCATCAGGTGTGTGCATAAAATATTAGACATGTTTTCATCAGAAAGTAAAAATGAGAAAAAAATACTTTTTATAGATTGTCAAAAAATAAATACTTAAGTGTTGGGTGTTAAAAAAGGATTTTATTGTTAATTTCATGTGACAATCATATCAATTCTATATTTATCTGTGACTAAATTTTTATAACAATTCCATGGAAATACTTTAAGAACAATAGGGTTTAATAACTGGAGAGAAATCCAGGAAAGAGGAAGGACTTTTTCGTTCATATGGACACGTGAGCGTTTAGAAGACAATAAGGAGAAAATGAATAAAATTATGTTATAAAACAATGCTTCGTTCCGATCGTGGTGAAAGTGGATCTTAGTGATAGAGAAAACAGTAGACACAGAAATGTCTGTAAGACACAAGTGCCTAATGTGGTCACTACCAGATTCGCATATAATAGCTTGGATCATGTTATCTTTTAAAAGATGCACGTGTTTTTTCTATTAAGCGTAAGGTATTTCTGCTAACTTTGAGATGTGTTTACAATCTACTTAATCCAGTTTTAATGCGTGATGATAGTTTGTAAAATTCTGCATTTTCATTTATGTTCAATGAACGAAGAGACCTTGGGCTGTAAATAAGACAATATTTCCTGGTATATAAGGTAATTGTCTGTAATTTCTTGTTTGTAACTACTTCTGAGCTAGCTGCACACGGAGATCGTATGGTAAAAACCACTCTTGTTGTCACATTTATAAATGAATGCACTGTGCCTTGCCAATAGTGGTAAGCAAGTTAAAATTACACGATTAACTAGTGGCGTAGCGTGAGCATTTTTTTCCTGGGTAGGCTATAAACAACACACATGCACATTAATCTTTATAAATAATTTTCCATTTCGGGGAAATTGAAAGAAAACAATGCAGTCTCCGGTCATGTAGGAGGTTTCAATGGTTTAATTAGATACTCAGGATCTGCAAAAATACAACAACTAAACAATTTTAATTTTGACTGAAAAATGCAAATATTTAGTTTTTCCACCAATTCTCATACTGCGTGTCCAGATTGAATTTTCAAACTCATTACATAGGAGACAAGTGACGTCACGAGATAGGTCACGTTAGCAAGGCTGCAAGGAAGAGCGCGCGCTAAAAATATTTCTATTTATAGTGCGTAATGAAACATTTTTTAAATCATTCTGGTGTGCAAAGATCTGAAGCTCGTTTTGTGTATGTTACTATTATTGCAGTATTCGCAAAGAATGGTTTTTGTTAAAATATTTAATTTACTATGGTAATATACGGGAATATTTTATTGGTCTTTTAGCGGTGTGCGTGGTACTTTTTACAAAAACATTTTATATGCTACCTTCCAGATCGAAATAACTTTTTCGAATATAAGAATCTGGCTCCGCCAGAATAACTTTTAAGAACTATATGTTCTCACCAATATTAGGAACTCATCTGCCTGGGAGCGTGAACTTTTTTTCTAGCGTGGAGTTTTTACGGTACCTAATGCCTACTTAGTGGGCAAGAGTTGATAATTGCGGCCCATTCCACCGTCAATTATGAAATTGGAAAAACGTTTATTTCACTGCTGGCGAAAAAAGTGAATAATAATAGTACCAGTATGTGGACAACAATTTATTGTAATCATTGATTCTTTACCATTATTATGTTCCTTTCACTTATAAGAGTTTTGCATGACAAAGTTTATTACGGTCAGTATAAAATATTTATTTTTGGAATTGAGCAAGTTTCTAATCTATTGATTCATGGCGTTGTCGGGCAAGTAAACCGCTTTGGTCATTAGTCCCGTTAGTGTAGTGAATTTTTTTTATATCGAGAGATGGTGGTGTTTCTCTCCCACTAGATGGCGAGACTCGACTTACCGGGATTTTCCCTCCAGGAATATTCATCCAGCAGAGCATCGCCTCAGCCGAGACAAGCTCCAACGCTCCTCACTGATCTCTCGACACGTCTGTTAGTGTAGAGCGTGTAAGTGTACGTAATAAAGGGAGTCGATAGAACAAGGAAGGGAAAGAAAGATTGCGCGCGGTCCGTGACCCGTTCATTAGGGTTCTGCTTCAGCATTCGCTTCGCCTAATATTAATCGAAGAAATCACGGCAAATGAAGATCACGGAAGCGACTGAATGCTGGTCCAGGGCAGACTTCTATAAAAAGAATCTGTTCAAATATCTATTTGTATGTTTGCGTCTCGCCAACACGTTTTACGCATGCTTTGAGCCCGAAAGCTGGAGCATTTGGTGGACTTCGCCATTAAGCGGGTTTAGACTCAAACTATAAATGACGTTTGCTGTAAGCAGGACGTGGGAGGGCCAGAGGAAATATAGTATGGTTATTGTGCAGTGAAACATTATCAATAAATACAAAAACAGTTTATATTGAAAACATGTTTTTTATTCTAAAATTGTTTGGCTAGACTCTGCCTTGACGCGTAATAAGAAGTTACGCCATTGCCAATAACATTTCTAGAACGTAGAGTGGCAATGTAACACTTGAGACTGTTATAACTGAAATAAAAAAAATACATCTTTGTTCTAATACAGGGTGTTACTCTAAGAAGGGAGAACTTGGACAGATGGGGAAACAAATGAACATTAAACAAGGCGATGACATTTCAAGAGATTGTGCAGAAGTCATGTACTCGTACAAATGGGCTCTCTGCAAATGAACGCACCGACAAAATCATTGCATGGACGTAACTAGCTATTATATTGCCACTAGTGGCCAAACATTAGCTGTCAATGTGCTCCCTCCTTATAGTAATCTCTCTATACCTATTGTAAGTAATGTTTAGAAGCGTCATGCAATGTTCAGGAGCAACTGACTCATCACTCCAATTTCCGAACCAGAACCGGCCGGGTTAAGTGTACAGTTCGGTTCCGAGTTCTCCGGCCCTGTGAGAGAGTCTAAGTTTCTCCGCGGGGTGGAGGGAGCGCGATAAGGTGATGGGTTGTAGGATTTGTTTGACAGATGTCCGTGAGTCACACATGGGCTGTAGGAAAGGGCCAGTGCGTGCTTGGTCAATGCATTGGTTTCGCAAACATCAGCTCAGTTTTGATTCGGAGGTTTCAGAGTGCGCGAATGTTAGATGCGAAATGACGAAGCGGAAATCGAATTCGATAATTCATAGTGAAGGTAGGGAGATCATAGCGAGTGTAATTGTTACATGTGATAAAGAAAAGGGATAAAATCATCTGCTAGTTCCTCTGACAAAAGCCACAGAAAGAGCAGCGGCATACAGTGGTTTGGAGTAACTAGTATTAAAACAATTCGTATCGTTGAAACTGAATACTGGAAAAGGGACGGTATAGTGCCAGATATTATAGACAGTATTGTTATAAATATGGACTCGGATATCGAGTGTGAAGACACTGGAAATAGCGATAGTTCATCGGTGGACAATGATTAGGTATGGTCAATGTCTTTAACTCAATAGTAGTGTCCATCGCTTCCCCCACTCCCTACCGTCGCTTCCTTTCTGTATCCCCACTCTACCCCCTCTCCTTCGCTCTGCGACGGACACAGCGAAATGGCATGACGTCACAGAATGACGTCATCTTCGTCAACATGACATGGCATGACGTCATCTTCGTCAACATATTAGCTTTATTAAGATAGCCGACTTTCTACGGCTTTGCCGTCGTCAGTCTCGCTGCTGTCGGCAAATCTGACAGTCGTCCGACTTTTGCCGACAGCAGCGAGACTGACGATGACGGCAAAAGCCGGCTATCTTAATAAAGCTAATATGTTGACGAAGATGACCTCTTTTATTTCTTATGACGTCACAGAGCCGGAGACATCAGAACTCAACTGTACTAGTCGCGCGACTTTTCTTGACGTCTGAGCTCCCTAGTGCTCAACTCAGCACGACTCGGTCGGTCTATCACAACATTGGTCTCACACGGAACGGCACGGCACAATTGTCAGGGCTGTCAAGCTCTGCTTTCGAATGAATTCAGTTCTCGCATTTTCGCTGTTAGTGTTGTGCCCTGTGATTTATTCGATTCGGATTTTGGTAATATCATATCTCCTTAATAAGCAAATTATCGTTATCTAATTATTTTCACTTGGTGTTGTTATTAATTGTGTTATTATTTGTTATATTTTATCGTCTATAATATCCTGTTGTATTGAGGCGCGAATAGTATTAATAACGTTACAGTTGGCAACACCCGTTGGATGTGACGTCGGGAGAAGCCTCCCTCCCCGCACCCCCGTGGGAGACGTCAAGAAAAGTCGCGCGACTAGTACTAGTCCTCAGGCTCGATGACGACGCGGCTGGTGGAGACACGACTCTTGGCGCAGTCCCGTGGTCCTCCTGAGCGCAGTGGACGCCGCCCACCGCCAGCGCCGTCGTGGACGGCTGCGTCTCCACGCAGAGCGCGAGCGCGGCGAGGCGCTCGTCCGCCGGGGAAGCCCCCGCACCGGGGCCCCGCGGGGTCGAGGTGCACGGGCGGCCGCCGCACAGCGGCACGCGCGCGTCGTCCTGGCCGAGGCAGGCCCCCGGGGGGGCAGGGGCGAGGGGCAGCGGCCGCGCAGCGGCGGCGCGGCTGCGCATGCGCCTGCGTCAGGTCCAGCGTGAACCACTCGCCCGCGCGGCACGGGCCCTGGGAGAGCGGCTCCGCGCAGCGCCACGCGCCGTCCCCCAGAGGGAGCAGCCCCTGCGACCAGCAGCTGTGCGCCTCCGCGTCGCACACACCGCTCTCTCATATCTTCTCTCACTCACACACCCTCTCTCACATACTCACGACACCTGCTGCAGCGACGGGGTCGTTGCGCTGCGGGGCAGAGCCAGTTCACGTTGGTGGACGTCAATACTTACATTTTAGACGTCCCTACTTGTCACTTGATTACCTCTTCTCCTCCCTCTCTCTCTAACACCGCTCTCTCTTTCACTCTCCCTCGCACTCACTCTCTCTCACACACTCATTCTCACTCACTATCACTCTCTTTTTTTTCCTCTCACTTCTCTGTTTTTTCTTTCCTTCTTTCACCCCTTTTCTGTTTTCCATATCTTTTTTTTTTCTCTTTCCTTCGTTCAGCGTCTTAAAGTAAAAATCAAACACGACACCTCTCAATTCGTACAATACTCTGACATTGTTGAGTTTGGATTCTTGATTCCAGATTAACAGACATTTAACACCATGTATATTTAGTATGTTTTGAAAAATTCATAATGACAAATTATGAAATCAAATTAATATTATTAATAAGATATTTAGTAACTGAATGCCTATGTACAAAGTAGAATTATGTCAACGTGCACTGTGATAGATTCTAGCAATTAATAATTTATTGACCAACATATTACGTCCCCAAATGACCCAATTTACAGAAAAAATAAAATGTAGTACGCACTAAATTTTCGTTTTTGTTTATATGTCTGCAGTTTTTGTTATTCTTTGAGGGATGATGAAAGAATGATAGTAACTAGATAGATGCAAAGATGATATAAATAGTAAGTAGATATTTTCAGAGTTTGCTTTGAAGAATACAATTTAAAGTTAATAAATTTGTTGCAATTAATATCTAATTATCCTTAAATTAACATTTTGTCTTTATTTTCCTTTAAAGTATACTTAATCTAACATATCACTCCACTCCACTTCACTTTCTTTCTAACGGTTGTAGGGAGCAGATATTTTGCCAACAAAAATACGAAAAAAAGGATAAAAGAAAAAAACGGAATTGTAGAATAAAGTAATAATAGGAAATGTATAGTTAATAAAAACAAATCAAACTATAAGTCTCACAGAACTGAAAAAAAAAGATTTAAATAATTAGAAAAAATATAAAGAATATTATTTTGTGCGACAGAATTAATTTTAAAACAACATTATATTATTATTATTACTATTATAATTATTGTTATTATTATTATGAAACCATCCTTTAAAATTTGGATACGTATGATAAGGACATGTACCTGAAAATACATTTCCTGGATACATAGTGACCTTGCGAACCGACGCAGTTCAGTAACCTGACAGATAGGAAATGAATTCTACTCTATTACATCAGCCCGCAAGGAGTTCGAATGACTCACCTGGCACAGACGTCGTCATAGGATGCGGCGCAGCCAGCGGCACCAGCAGAAGCGAGACAAGCGCGCGCACCGCCGCCATCTCGACGTTCGCTCAGCGCACGCGGGAGCACACTGCGCCGCCGCGAAGCCATCTCCAGCAAGGTCACGGGAGCTCCCGCATTCACAGCGGGTGCGCCGTGCCGGCGCGCCGGAAAAACCGGTCACGTGACTTCCAAGGCGCGGAGAAACATTTCCTGGATGACCATGATTCACACCGCGATTCGCTACCTCGTTTTTACGGCGGGAAATGACACGCGTAAAGATGAGCTATTTTTTTGGTTGGTTGGTAGCGTTAACTACTATGGTCATTGGTCCCGTAAGTGTAGTGTATGTTGTTCCATCGGGAGGAGGTGGTGATCTTCTCCCGTTGGTTGGCGAGAGCCGCCGTCGACCTACCTTCGGCTAGCGGGGTTTCAATCAAACAGGTACCTCCCAAAGAGGGGATTCCTGATCGGTCTCCCGGCATGAGTGATAAGTGTAGTGTATATTAGTGTAAGTGTGTGTGTAAGGCGAGAGGACAGGATAAGGAAGGGGAAAGAGAGATCGCGCGCGGTTAATGGCCCATTTGTCACGGTACTGCTCCGGCATAAACCTGGTGTTCATCGGAGATACCACGGAAAACTGATCAGAGCAGCTGGCCTCTAGACTCCTCCAGACAGAGACTCAATTCGACCTAGCTGATAAGCTAGTGTCGAAAATCTGGTCACTGTCGGGACTCCCGGAACCTAGGACCTCCCGGTCAGTGGCATCAGTTAATGCACTGAGCCATCTCTCCTGGTAGCATTTTTTCTACCAAAATGTTTGATTTTGATTGATTAGTGTTTCTGGGCGCGTCAACGGCTAAGGCCTTTAGTCTCGTAAATGTAGTCCATGCGTTGTATCACGGGAGGTGACGGTGATCTTCCCTCGATGAATGGTGAGATCAGGCGCCGACCTACCTGTCGGCTTCCCCGACCACGCATCACCCAACAGCGGTGCACCACCCCTGCCGGTCTTCTGGCATGTGTGGTAATTTTTTTTTTCGTGTTTTCGGGCGCGTCAACTGCTTTGGTAATTTGCCCCGTTGGTATAGTGCATGATTTTTCCTCGGGAGATGGCAGTGATCTTCCCCCGCTGGATGGCGAGATCCGGCGCCGACCTACCGTCGGCTAGTGGGGTTTCCCCCTAACCAGCACTCTCCCACCAGCGGGGCACCGCCCCAGCCGGGACAAGCTCTAATCTCCCGACCGGTCTCCCGGAATATGTGGTAGTGTGGTGCATGTTAGTGTACGTGTGTGTGTAAGAGGAGAGGATAGGACAAGGACGAGGAAGGAAAGATCGGTGTTGATCGGAGAAACCACGGAAAACTACCGATCAGAGCAGTCGGCCGCTAGAATTCTCCTCCAGACAGCGACTGAATTCGACCTAGCTGAAAAGCTACTGTCGAAATTCCTGTCGCCATGAGGACTCGAACCTAAGACCTCCCGATCAGAGGCGCTGCAGTGACATCAGTAGATGCACTGAGCTACCGCTCCCGGTCTTTATGAATTGGAGGAGGAGGGAATTTTTGTTGTTGAAATAGAGTATCCCTTATTAATCAACAGCCCCGTGCCTTTGGCAGGTGGGGTGTTTTAGTCCGGGCCTTCGCTTGAGTACTCTTGCCCTCGAAATGCGTGCAGCACTGCCTTCCACTTAGTGTTCAGACAGTCTTCGAAGAATATAATAATAATAAAACTATAATAAGTAATCCTTCATTAACACGAATTCTAAGGGACCAAATTAATGGAGTTCGTGGTATAAAAATGCATTTCATCCGAATATTATGAATATACACTGCATATAATACATTTCACTATAAGTATTCTAAAATTTACTTCTGTATGCATACACACTAAAGTGGTGAGTATTTAATAAATTTATATTATATATATATATATATATATATATATATATATATATATATATATATAATATAATATAACAAGGTCTTAATACCAAGAATAGTAGAAAACCATAATCCACGGAAGCACAATCTATGAAAATAAAAAAGATTGTGCTTTCCAATTAGATTAATGGTTAATCTTTACTATTACTTAACTAGAATATAATACTCTTAATTTTATGAACCAGAATTCGTAAACTTTACATTAAAGTAAAAATGAAATGCCTGAAAAAGGATTATCTTGATAGGATAAATCATGTAAATTATAATATTAATTTTGTTACAAAAAAATGGGTTCATACCTTTATAAAGGTAAAAATCCTTTTCTTTTTAATTTCAATATTTAATCCTTAAAGATATTATTTATTTAAATAATTTTAGGTACAATAATTTCTATTAGATTATTTCCGTAATCTCTTACCGGCACCAAAGTTTTGTTCGTGTTATTACGAAATTCTTGTTAAACGAGTTCGTGCTAACGAGAGTTCACTAATTTAATCTTTAGTATAATTTGGATTTTTGTAGGACGTTTGGGTCTAAAGGTTTTGCACGGCTAAGCGTTACAGCAATCGATGGAACTATCGATCTTCTGCGCATGCCCAATTTGAGTTTCGCAGCCTTCTTTATCTTTTTTTATTTTTATATAACACACATTTATTCATTTTGGAAGATTTACATCGTTCAGTACATTTACTTTACAGATGTAGTTTTTTCATAATTAATCTAGTTAAAATAGCTACGCTAACTTAGTCTATACATTGGAGAGGATACTCTAGGGGAGAACCTCGGAGTTAAGAAACGTGGTTGGCTAAAATTTTGAGGAATGCTTGAAAAGGGAATCTATTTTTTATTCGAGTGTGGGTTGGATTATTCGGAAGTTTGTAATGGGGTGCTGCTGTTATGTCTGTTAGGTTTTGGTAAAAGTTATGTGATATGTGTGTTATTTGGTTTATTATTGTATTGATGTTTAATTCTGAATTAAGTTGTTAATTACTTATGAATCAGGGGGCATTTGTGATTAATCTTAAAAATTTAGTTTGCATTACTTGAATTTTATTGACATGTGTGGGGGCTGCGTTTGTCCATATGGGGCATGCACAAAGCAGTAGTGGTCTGATTATTGTTTTGTACAGTGTTGTACTGTTTGTGTATGACAGAGATTTATGTTTGTTGATTAGTGGCCGGAGTTGGAATAATTTATTTCTTGCTTGTTTAATTTTGATTGGGTTTTCCAGGTTAGTTTTTGTCCAGATGAAGTCCTAGGTTTTTATGGGTTGTGATAATGGGTTCCGGTTTTTGGGGAGGTAAACTTTCTGAGTGAGAAGATTTTTGCTATTGTTTTGTCGGGGTTGAGTTGAATTTTCCAGAGGTTTTCCCAGGTTTCAATGTTGTGTAAGTGATTTTGAATTTGTGATCGTAGGTTACTTAGTGAGTATCCTGAGTCGAATAGGGCTGTATCGTCGTATTATTAGAATTGGTTGGGGGAATAAGTTGGAGATAAAGGGGGCCTTGCGTGACGCCTGCTTTGATAATGTGTGGGGGGGGTTTTTTTCTTTTATTAGTTTGTAGATAGCCGGGTGCAAATTCTGTCAAATGCTTGAGTGATGTCGAGGAATGTAGATATTGTGTGCTGTTTTTTCTGAAATGCAAGTGGATGTGTTCTGTTAATTAAGTAGTTGGTGTGCAGTTGAGTGGTGAGCAATGTAACCGAATTGATGTTTGGGAATTAAGTTAATATTTTTGAGATGCTGGTTTAATCTGGCAAGGATTATTCTTTACCTGTGCAGGCGCGGAAGATAAGGATTGCTATCGATTACTGTACGCTATGAGGTGTAAAAACTCCCTAACGCATTTTAAGGACGAAATATCTCGATGTGAGGTAGTTGTATGTTTACGAGACCTGGTGACATCGTATGTTAAACTATTTTCCATCCGGTGGCCGGATTACCACAAGATATGCTGGTGGCGATAGGTCACGTAGCTCGGCGTGCTCCTCGGGGAATTCCCAGACCCTGCGTGCCTAAGAACGCCACATGTAGTTCGTAGAAAGACTCCGATCTGTCGCGTTATGTACTCTTCTCACGCGTTAGCTGACTTTCTTATGTATAAGCAAACATACAAAACATGTGCGTTTTGCTTTAATGTAAGGAACACTGCTCGTGATAATGAAAAAGTTAAGAAACATTAGTGATTTGTTTTTAGTTCTTATTTTACGTAATATCCTGTTTTCTTGTTCTACATAATGTAAATTAAGTCATCGCTTAACTATACAGTGTGTTCTGGCATTCATTTCTCATCAAATACCCTCCTAACACTTCCAAAGAAATCGTAAATAATAAATTTCGTTTAATAGATCCATTGAATGGCCTAAAAAGTAGCATAGGACGAGAGGACACAGAGCGACCACCCGCATTTCGGAAAGTGGCGCCCCCAACAAAGGGTTACAAAATATGTGCCAGTTTCCAACACTTTTTCCTTGGTACAATGTGTACACAGAGTTGTCATGGTTTCGGCGATTTATTAATGAAATACATGCATACTCATATTCAATCACTAGTTTATTATTACCGGGAGCGGTAGCTCAGTCAACCGATGTCACTGCAGTGTCTCTGACCGGGAGGTCCTAGGTTTGAGTCGGCGGCGGGATTTTCGAAACTAGTTTTTCAGCTAGATCGAATTCGGTCGCTGACTGGAGGAGAATTCTAGCGGCCGGCTGCTCTGATCGGTAGTTTTCCGTGGTTTCTCCGATCAACGCCAGGCGAATGCCGGAGCAGTACCCTACCAAACGGGCCACCGGCCGCGCGCGATCTGTCCTTCCTCTTCCTTATCCTTTCCTCTCCCCTTACACACACACACGTACACTAACGTGCACTACACTATCACACATTTCGGGAGACCGGCCGGGAGCTTAGAGCGTGTCCCGGCTGGGGCGGTGCCCTGCTGGTGGGAGAATCCTGGTTAGGGGGAAATCCCCACTAGCCGACGGTAGGTCGGCGCCGGATCTCCGCCATCTCCCGAGAAAAAGCATGCACAACACTTACGGCACTAATGACCGAAACAGTTGACGCGCCCGGAAACACGCAAAAACCAAACAACCAACTAGTTTATTAACTAAATAAATACATTGTATATCATTAACAGTGGGGGATGAGAGTACGTACAATTTTCCCTGTAGACGTATACAAGACTCTACATCCCCTCCCGTCTCCCTTCTCTCTCCCCACCACTCCCTTCCAAGAAAATGGCATTCACAACAGAGAGTTTGTGCACCCTCGAAAGTTAAAGATTTATCGATCTTCTGCGCATTTTAAGTTTTGCATCTCTTTTGAGCATCTACGCATGCGCAGAAGATCGATAGTCGGTCCGATAAAGGCAGGCACAAACTCTCTATAAAAATCGAAATTTGCGTGGTCAGACGGAAGAACAGGCCTCATGGCCTGAGTCTCGCCACGTAAAATAAGGCACATTCAATTCAATTCAAAATTCAATGGTTTCGTCCAATCGGGAGCTTAAACGCCACTACAACGACGCCACAGGGATGACGTTTAAGCTCTCGATTGGATGACACCGTAACAGCTGACAAAGTGTCATCGGGCTTGTTACGAAAACCCAAGTAGAACCATTGCTCCCCGCCCTGGAATGCGGCCGTGCTTCTGATCGCATCGCGCGATGGCAGACATCTGGCGCAGTCCGTCCTCGAGCGCGTCCAACGACCATGGACAAAACACAATCGTGTACGAAGAGCATAAAGAAATTCAAATAAAACTTATCATACACCACATCACTAATTTATCCCATTATTTTTACAATAATATGTCAATAATTACACAAATATCCCAATACAATCTAGGCAAAGCACCCATAAACCCCACCAGAATAAAAAATAGATTTCCCAAACACGTTTTTTACATTCAATTTGCAGATTTAGATGATCCTTTGTGAGGTGCCCAGTGGGTTTCCTCTCCCTAAGTAATAGCTGTAAAGTAATAATAGATTAGATTTTTAAAATAGATCATAAGCATCAAAAACATGTGAAAAAGTTTGTATTGTAAAACTGAACCATGTATATCGTTCAAAATAATAAAATGAAAAAAACAACAACAAAAAAACGAAGAACATGAACTGTTGGGAATGATCTAGAGAAATTAATAATAAACTAGTGGCGCTAAAACGGCATTTATTTTCTCGCAACATTACGCGAAAAGTACTCAAAATTTCGAAACATTTTACATGACATTATTTCAAAATCTATTCTTAAAGATCAGATTTTATTAAGGGAAAACATCTCTGTCTTTATAATTGTAGTTGTAGGAAGACGCCGAAAAAATTTAGAATATTTGTAATATTCAAAAATCAGTGTTTTCAACAAAATAGAGACCTACACAATTCTCTTAAACGTCCTTTTCACCATTCAAAAACAAAAAAAAATTAATGAAAAACGATAGAGCCATTTCTTTCAATTTTCAAAATGTTCCGAGGCTTCATGTAAAGTACCCCAAAAATTAAAATATCGGTTTCAAATTCAAGAGGCCGCGACATCAGCCAGATCGATTAGGAAATATCAATTTTGAGGAAAATCGGATGAACAGTTTACCTGCTAGCGTTGTTCACAGACGGACGAACATACGTTTTGCCATCACTCGATTTTTCAGTATCAAAGACCTGAAAAACATGGATTCTGGCTAAATCACGCATTTGAGGATTTTTTTTTTCAATTTATCAACTGAATTTATCGATTTTTCGCGTATCAGAGCGCTTTAATAGGAGATTTTCTGCCGAAAATTCGCCGTTTTTCTCGCACCTTTTCATAAATTTCTCTCCACTGCGTAAGGGGTAGCGAGAAAGTAAAAATACACGATGCAAACAATTTAAAAAATCATTTTTTAGATCCTACAATAATATTGAAATTTCTATTTTGCGCTGTTACTCTATTTTTCTGCTTCTATGTACTAATAAACTCAATAATTGTTGACAAAATCTATTTAATTTGGTCATCATTAGTGGGCAACTTGCTCCCGGCCCCGACTCAATTAGGGCCCCGAATTTCTCTTCACTCAAAAAAAAAAGAAAAATTGTATTCACCTCCAATCCAAAGTTATTTATGATTCATGGAGAACTGAATTCTCTTTACGAATTGGATTGATTGATTTTTTCATGTTTCCGGGCGCGTCAACTGCTTTGGTCATTAGTCCCGTTAATGTAGTGCATGTTTTTCGGGAGATGGCGGTGATTTTTCCCCGCTGGATGGCGAGATCCGGCGCCGACCTACCGTCGGCTAGTGGGTTTGCCCCTAACCAGGGCTCTCCCACCAACGGGGCACCGCCTCAGCCGGGACAAGCTCTAAGCTCCCGACCTGTCTCCCGGAATATGTGGTAGTGTAGTGCATGATTATGCATGTAGTGCATCATAAGTGAACATCTAATAGAGTGAACCAAAAAAAGTAAGCCGCCACAAATTCATTATAACTGGAGTCGAGTAGTTTTGAGTGAGTTTCATTTAATGTAAAGGGTTCGATAGCATCAAAACAACGTTCATTATAAAAGTGAAAGAGGGGATAAATAGACCAAAATTGAATCGTACTTGAATATTAAAAAAAAGATTCTACTTAACTTTTGCAAACTAAACATGGTTAAAACATTTCGCTTTGAGATAAAAATTGAAGACACTAATTAGTTTCTTATTCTTCTTCGTCTTCTTTTACTCTTTCTGTGAGTCGTACACGGCCGACCACGCTCTATTCATTTGTTGTTTTTTTTAAATTTTAAAAAATTTTAAATAATAATAATAATAATAATAATAATAATAATAAAATTGTTTTAATTTGTGGCGAGGCTCAGGCCTTAAGGCCTGCTCTTCCACTTAACCACTTTAATTAATTTACAATTTTAAAAATTACTGTTGAGGGGTTCGGGTGTAATTAATATTAACTGACTTTTCATGTCGTAGAAGAAAAAAAAATCAATTTGTGACTAGCATCTACATTAATTTATATGTATGAGCCAAATGAATTAATTGTCATTTTTTTGTTTATTATTGAAATTTTGCAAAATGGAAAGACATGATGTAAGGAACATTCTTAAAAAATGAGATAAAAAAGAGCTCCCACTAATTCCACTTAGAATCAATCACTCAAAATTCACCCGAAATGTCAGTTGTCATTTCCCGACATGCCTCAACTGTGAACAATAAACAAAAAAGGGGGTTATTTTACATTTACGTTACGTCTGGGATGCAATAGTACGGACCATCTCGGCGTACACCTTAAGCGATTGAGTGAACCCAGAAAAAACCTGAATCAGGAAGGCGGCTTGAGGTCGAAACATTGAGAGTAAGAAATATCAGGGCTGAGAATGAAAAACAAAAGAAAAGGGGAAGAAAAGAAAATGGAGGTGGACAAGAGAAGAAAATAAAGAAATGATAATGAAAAGGATACGGAGGGATCAGAAGGGAGAATATAGTACATATAATTTTACAATTAAATAACAACAGGTAGTACTTGATGACATATACAATACATGATCTCAATCAAAACATGGAAAATTACCAATAATCATTAGGTAAAGGCACTTACAAAAGATATATTACAGTATAAAATACAGAAAGTGTCAATAAAATAATGGTGTGACATACTATTTTCTTTGTAACAAAATAGCAAGAAATAATACTAAAAGTGACAAACATCATAATTTCAGAAAGATTTATAAGCTGTAGTTTTACATAATATTTCTTATTTTACTTTTAAAATATTTTAAAGCTTTTCTCTAATTTTAAACATTGTATCAGCAGTAATAGGATTAGCTATTACTGTATCATGAAGTAGGAAAGGAGGAAGATGGCCAGGAGGAAAGGAGTGGGAAGAAATACTTTCGAAAATATGACTTCAAAAAAAAAGAAAGAAAGAAAAAAAGAAAAAAAACGATCTAACATGGAGGATGTAATAAAGGGATCATAGTCATTGTTTCAGAAAATAATTAAGATAAAATTGCGGATAGAACAGAGAGCGTGTGTAAACTACATTTCATTGTTTTTATCCAGACACTTAGTTGAGTTTTGAACTTTCTAAAGTTGCTAATTCTCTTAAGATGTGTAGGTAGTAAGTTCCAGTTTCGAATTACTGTGACAGTGTAAGATTTACTGTATGACACAGTGTTGTGTCGAGGTATGCACAGCAATAATGCTGAACGCGTTCGCTCTAGTGTTAGCATTTTGAAGTTCTTAGACATGTGTGTTTGAAGGCCGTTGTACAAGATTTTATGGAGAAGCAAGAGGCTATGCAATATTCTTCTTTTTTCAGTAGAGCTAATTTTTGCCTGTCTGTAGTACACAGATACGTGTTCGTACTTACGAAGATCGAATATGAAACGAATGCATGGGTTTTTGTGCTGTTTGTAACTTCCGTTGTTACTTGGTTTTTAAGTCGGTGAGAAAGAAATCACTGTAATCGAAATTTTTTGACTTGTCTCTCACGTCAGTAATATTTACATTAAAGAAAATTTCTTCAAATTAATATATTTATGGGTACATGTGCTTTAAATAATGTCAAATAGTGTTTCACAAAAACTCAATCGTTTTCTGTACAAATGAGTTAAAATTCCTCATTTTCTCAAACGCCATTTCCTCAAAAATGGTTCCAAATTTTTTCTTCCAATTTTTCTAATTGATAGCGCTATGTGCGCTGTTTCAATGACGTAAAGTTCATTTTGGTGTATTAATTTGTTTTTTCAAAAATTACGCAAATATAACTTTTTTTAAATACCTCTTACTTCGTTAATATGGACATTTTCATCGATTTGTAAACATTGTTACAATTGTGAGTGGAAGTCCTTTAAATGATTTCAATTGAACTTTTTCGAAAACTCAGTAGATTCCTGTGAAAAGAGCTTCGAATTACTGCGAAAAAGAGTATAAATCTCGCATTTACAGTACTGCTTAATCGCCATTTTCTTAAAAACCGCTCCAAATTTTTCAATGAAAATTTCTATTTAGGACAAGTTTTTATTCTTCTCTAATATTCTTGAAGTAATATTTCGATCGTACAATTAGGAAAGCAAAACGTTGAGAAAATGTAAAAAAAATGTACTTTGGGTGACGATAGATGGCAGCTGGCCAGAGAATGGAGAAAAACCTTAAAGCCAGTCCACGCCAAGGAAATTAGGAAACTATACTACGAGCAAGTCTGTGCTATTCTATAACATCGCTAGTTTCTACTTTCCTTGGTGTTGGACTTGATCTCTTGGTGTTGGACTTAAGATCTTGCTCCTTTCTGTGGCTAGCTGCCATCTATCGTTTTCCAAAGTACATTTTCTTACAATTCTCAACCTTTCGGTTTCTTAATAGTACAACCGAAATAAGAGTTCAAGAAAATTAAAGAAGAATAAAACCTTGTCCAAAATAGAAATTTTAATTGAAAATATACTGCGAAATTCGAAGCTCTTTTCACAGGAATCTACGGAGTTTTCGAAAAACTTCATATGAAGACATTTGAAGCACTTCCACTCACAAATGTAATAATTTATACAAATTAATGAAAATTTGCATATTAATGGCGTGAGACATATTTCAAAATAATTACATTTGTGTAATTTTTGAGAGAACAAAAGAATACACCAAAACGAACTTTCTGTCACATTAAGCAGTGCATTTAGCACTGTCGATTGGAGAAGTTTGAAAAAAAAATTGGAGCCGTTTTTGAGAAAGTGGCGTTTGAGCGTTCCTGAAAACGCAGAATTTCGAGCTCATTCTTATAGAAAACTGGTGAGTTTTCTAGAAACTTTATTTGACATTATTTCGAGCACATGTAGTCAAAAATATAATAGTGTGAAGAAATCGCCTCTAATGTAAATATTACCGACTGAGTGACAAATAAAAAAATTATATTTTTGAATTTTTTGAAAAAAACACTAAAGAATAGAGCAATAAAGCGTGTATGTCATCGGATAGGGTTCACTGAGTATTACCTCTACCAAGAAAAAATGTGCCGTTTTTGAGAAAATCTTGTTTTTGTTATTTTTTAAAATTGCAAATATCGCACGCTCTTTTGCACGAAAACAACTAAAATTTTCAAAACAGTATACATGACCTTAATGAAAGAACTATTTATGCGGTACAAATTTCATTTGAAGGAAAAATATGTCTTCAATTTTATAGTTGTAGAAAGACGCCGAAAACCTATATAAACTTCAAACTATTGCAATTTTTGAAAATGTAGAGTAAACCGTGAAAATCAGATCTATGCCACCATTATAAGTATATTTTACTCTATTCTTAAAAGAAATTTACAGAAAAAATTTTTGCAGTTTTAAAAAAAAATTGAAAATGTCCGCAGGACTTCATGTAATGTTCCCGCAAATTTTAAAGAATGTTTTTCAAAATCAAATCAGCTACTAGAGCCAGATGAACAGGAGTGTCTTCAATTTTAAAAAGATCGTACGTGTGGTTTAAGCGCTAGTAGTGTTGAAAGACGGATGGACAGACGGACAGACGGACAGACGGACAGACGGACAGACGGACAGACGGACAGACGGACAGACGGACAGACGGACAGACGGACAGACGGACAGACGGACAGACGGACAGACGGACGACGGACAGACGGACAGACGGACGGACGGACGGACGGACAGACGGACAGACGGACGGAGGGACGGACGGATCGACAGATGGACGGACGTGCGTTTTGAAAAAAAAACACTTTTTCTGTATCAGGGGACCCCAAAATGTGTATTTCCTTTGATATCTCGAAATCGTTTTCCACAGCATTACATAAATTTCTTTATATTGTGTATATTACTCCCGTATATTTAGTATGTGTAGGGAAAGTGAAAATATTACTTTACCAAGCATACCTATTCAATTATTACATTTTGTATGATTTAGCATATTATTTTGACGTTACATTTAGCATATTGGAGCTTAAACTAAAGATAACTGAAATATTAATCAATTATTGCCATATTATTAAATTATTGATGTCGTTAACAATTTCATTATGATCTTCAAATTTTTTTGAATACGTATATTTAATATTTAACTTTTAGTTAGGGAAAGTGTTTGGCAATTTTCGATGATGTACTCAAGTGTATCAGAAGTTGTAAGTTGTATTGTAGCCATTGAGTGTCTCGTCGGTGATTAGATTTGTAAACTCAAAAATATTTGTTTCCTTTTTTTGGTGTTGTCAATATTGACGCATCATTATAATTTTTATAAATATATTTTATTTAATATTGCAATTCCTTACAGAACTTGAATAAAAAATAACGTAAAATAAAACTCATCTTTTTTCAAAATGATTATCTTTGAATCGTCCCATCCTTTCCAGCTAAGTTTCAGCTTCTATTACTGGTGCTGCAGGAGAGCCTATTACCTCTTTTGGGCACTCATGTTCGTCGTTAGCTCCACACTCACGTCCTGAACTGTCAACAACCTTGCCATTCGATGTAGAATCCGAAGGCTTCGACAGGGACAGAGACCATGACGACGCCAAGGGCTTCAGATCCAGCGTCGAGGAGCAGCGCACGTACGCGGCCAGCAGCGAAGCCCAGCCCGGGTGCGGCCCGCAGCGGGGCTGCCCCAACGGCCCCACATGCACGGCGCCTCCCTGGCACAGGCGCGCACGTGCGTCAGCCTGTTGACAACGACGGTTGGTTGCTAGTGAGTGATTCCGGGCGCGGCAACTGCTTTGGTCATTAGTACCGTTAGTGTAGTACATGCTTTTTTCTCGGGAGATGGCGGTGATCTTCCCCCGCTGGATGGCGCCGAACTACCGTCGGCTACTGGGGTTTCCTCCTAACCAGGACTCTCCCACCAGCGGGGCACCGCCCCAGCCGGAACAAGCTCTAAGCTCCCGACCGGTCTCCCGGAGTATGTGGTAGTGTAGTGCATGTTAGTGTAATTGTGTCTGTAAGGGGAGAGGATAGGACAAGGAAGAGGAAGGAAATATCGCGCGCGGTCCGTGACCCGTTTGTTAGGGTACTCCTGCGGCGATCGCCTGATGTTGATCAGAGAAATCACG
Organism: Teleogryllus oceanicus; assembly: GCA_964035755.1. Classification (NCBI taxonomy): domain Eukaryota; kingdom Metazoa; phylum Arthropoda; class Insecta; order Orthoptera; family Gryllidae; genus Teleogryllus; species Teleogryllus oceanicus. Next base: position 19,463,459 of record CAXIVR010000012.1, on the reverse strand, counting down.
GAAAACACAGATCAGATCCGCCGGCCGCATGAATTCTCCTCCAGACAGCGACTGAATTCGACCTAGCTGAAAAGGTAGTTTTTTTTAATTTGCTTTAAAATGTTATTTTCTTGACATATACATGTGAAATTTCGCATATTTCAGAGAGGCATTGTGCTTATATTGTGGGAACAAACATCAGCATAGTGCTTACACCTGTTGTCAAATATAAAATGTTTTATACATTTGTAATTGGACCAGTTAACTTAACCGGTAAGGTTAAATTAAAATAAACTGTGAGAATAACATTGACGTTTTAATGAACAAAAAAAATTTTCTATACATTTTTCTACACATAAGTGGAGAAAATGCTTAGCGATTACTCTTCCAATTTCACGTTAAAATAAATCATGTATATAAATATTGTCTTACCATCCTTCAGCTGGCATGGAAACTTTGTAACAATATCCACAAAACTTTGTAACAATATCACCGCCATCTCCCGAGAGAAAAGCATGCACTACACTAACGGAACTAGTGACCAAAGCAGTTGACGTGCCCGGAAACACGAAAAATTCAATCAATCAATCAATCTGAACCCCTCGCTCAAGTTCTAAAAATAATATCTTTAATGCATGCATTTAAGGAAAGTGAAATTAGATTGGTCTTCCGACGTGTGGAAGTGTAGTGCATGTGTGGGTATGTACGTTAGGGTTGAGGAGAGGTCAAGGAAAGAAAGGATGCGTGCGATCCGTGGCCCGTTTGATAAGGATCTGCTCCAGCATTTGCCTATAATTCACGGAAAACTACCGATCAGAGCAGTCGGCCGGTAGAAGTCTTCCCCAGACGTGGCTGATAGTATCTTGTGTTAAAAATACTGCCACACCACTTCGGAACTCAAATCCTATGACATCCCGGTCAGAGGCAATGAAGTGACATCATTTGATGCCCTGAGACACCTAAGCCGGTCTGGTATGCTCAAGCCGTAAGGCATTGTCGTAACGCTCGCCACTAAAGGTGTTGGTGTTTATTAGCATACTAAAATGTAATAAATACGGTAATAACCATAAATAACAGAAATACGAATACGCAAATAACTAAGGGGGCGGATTTTCATGACCTACAACATCGTGAGAAATGATCAATAAAATGGTCTTAATATGTTATAAAAATGCCCTAAAAGCAAAGAAAAATGACCTACAAATATCTGATCAAAATCATTTCGGATGAACATCTCGAACTGTTGGATATCCAATATCCATCAAGTAATGTATGTTACTGATGCAATCGAGGCTTATTCCTTTCGTTTAAGTGAACTCAGCTCGCAAACTTTTCGGACTGTTCTTTACAAGGAAATCTCCGTTTTTATTTATCACGAAATGGTATACTCACGATGACTGATTTAACATTTCTGAGCAAAGAAATTGAATATGCTGCTCTGGAATTCTGTGGAAAACTGTTCCATCTCGTAAATATAATTTGAAACGAGTATCATTAAAATGACATTGAAATCAAAGATAATAGCAAAAGTGTATAAAAATGACAGAGAAAGGTAAAAAAATGACCTATTAGTCGAAATCGAGTAAACAAAGCAAAAAATGACGTATAAAAATGGCCCATTTCCTTTTGTCATAACATAAAATTAATATCTACACTTCTTGGCATTTTTCTAAAGTGGAAAGAGGGAAAATGACATTTCATTAACACCCGCTCCTTACAAATAACCAACCTCTGCCAAGCAGCGTGCTTCAAATGGCACTTCTCCTGGCACGCACGGCCGTGAAGGGCAATGACCTTCTGCTGATGCGTCATTGTTCATCACGAACCACTCCTTTTCCGAACAGGGTCCTGTTTCTAACGGCGTATAACAGTTGCCATCGTGAAGAAGTTTCCCTTGGGAAAGGCACAGAGTTTCAGGGAGGCTGCAATTCACGGTGCGTGGAGTAGAAGGTGCTGTATCTGCAATTACAAACATGTCTTAAAGAAAACACAATTGTTCTAACCACAAAAACGCGTAATAGAGCAAGAGATTAGGGAGATTTTGCACCCTCAAACGTTAAATCAATCGCCATTACTGTCGATCTTCTGCGCATGTATAGTTTAACTTTCGCATTCCTTTTGTGCACTTGTAAATGCACAGATCGAGTTTGAAGTTAATTGCTGCCCACTAAGGCATACAGTTGGACCTCCATATGCCCAACCTTTATACATAAAACTTATCTATAAATCGAATTATTTTTTATTCCCTTGAAAATTCTGCTTAAAAACGTTTCCATACATCGAAATAATTTTCTGACTTGACTATTTTTATATGAAATAAAAATGTACAGATATTCTATAAATTACGTTTCTAAAAAATAGAATTGTTTAATTTGCAAGGAGAATATTACTACTGCGGAAAATATAACTTTATTTTGGACGGTTGTATAATTGAATTAATGTTTATAAAACACCAAACATTTGCTGCATCCAGGTTAAAGTTTTCTCGTTAAGGAATTCGCTTCTCTTTTTCCCCTGCGTGGTAACTTATTAATCGTGCGAATGCGTCCGTCAAAGCTATCTCAAAGTCAATCGCAGTCAATGCGGTCCTTCAACTGATGTCACTGCAGCGCCTCTGACCGGGAGGTCCTAGGTTCGAGTCCTGACGGCGGCAGGATTCTCGACACTAGCTTTTCAGCTAAGTCAAATTCTATCGCTGTCTGGAGGAGAATTCTAACGGCCGGCTGCTCCGATCGGTTGTTTTCCGTGGTTTCTCCGATCAACATCAGGCGAATGCCGGAGCAGTACCCTAACAAACGGATCACCGACCGCGCGCGATCTGTCCTTCCTGTTCCTTGTCCTATCCTCTCCCCTTGCTCTCTCTCTCTCTCTCTCTCTCTCTCACACACACACCACATTATATATATATATATATACATTTTTTAAAATAGTTTTTATTACCCTTGTTCGACATTATTATGTCTTTCAAGAGTTTTATATTACATTTTTAACTACATTTCATCAAATATGTACAATGTTTGAAGACAATAATATTGGCACTATAAGGCAATAACAAACAACTAAACGTACTCAGGATGAGAAAAATTCCTTCCCTTCCTTAAAATTTTCCTTCAGAAAAATACGAGTACGTACAATATTTGATTAAAAACATAAATATTGAATTTATAAATGTTGGAACCTGCTTTAAAGCTAATTAAGGAGGATGTAATAGGTCTTTAGAATATCTTGATATTATCCGTGCACTGCACTACCACATATTCCGGAAGACCGGTTGGGTGCTTAGAGCTTGTCCCTGCTCGGGCGGTACCCCGCTGGTGGGAGAGTCCTGGTTAGGAGGAAACCCTGCTCCGGATCTCGCCATCCAGCGGGAGAAGATCACCGCCATCTCCCGATGAACACATGCACTACACTTACGGGACTAATGACCTACGCTGTTGACACGCCCGGAATCACTAACCAACCAATCAATCACGCACCCCTTCGTCCAACGGACGTCCAAAGGCCTAACGACGTTAGTTCGTCAGTTCAACGAAGGTTCAGTTTGCTGTTACACGCTTAAGAAGTGTGTTCGAAATGTGGAAACGAAAATCCATTAATGTTGCAGAAAAAGTGAACATGATCGAAGGTGTGGACAGTGGTGTGCAAAAAATATGGATTCTGACTATACAACGTGTTAGAGGGAGTGACTTACCACATATAGGAACAAGATTAATGCACTTTTTCGTTGTCAGGGCCCGTAATATTTTTTTTAATGGCCGTGTTTTGCTGCAGTATTACAATACTTCCTGTATACAATGTAAATAGTATATGAGAAAGAAGAAACTAAAGTAATGAAAAAGAAGAGAACGGCCCAAGTAAGGCAAAATACTAAACAAAGTATTAGAATATAAAGTAGGCAAAAATAAGATCTTCCAAAACAACTCCAGAATTATAGTAAAGTAATTCCTATAGTTAAACATCCAACAAATACATTGAGTATAGTGTATTTGTTGGCCTAAATACTAAATATTGGTAGTGCGATATGTGATAAAATACCATGCACGAGCACGGATTAGCCAAAGGGACAAAATAATGTTATATAATTTCAAAGAACATTTGCGTTAATTCAAATTTCTCCCACAAAGAAAGTGAATATTATTTTCGCTTACGAAAATATTATTTCTATTTTTCCTTAAGAGCTGAAAACAAAAACAAATTAAGAAAATAATTCATTAAAGGGCATTAAAACAATCTACTTTAGAAGTGTGTAGCTGGTTTTATTACTTTGATTTCGTGAGTTATTTTTCTGTAATTAGTGACAATATTTAGTGTCTCAAACATTTTATTGCTAGTGTCTTTCCACTTCTCATCACATATTCGATTCCCAAACAACTGATAAATGGTTTTCAAAATCAACAAAACAATGATGACACCCACAAAGACCTCATTGAAAATGTGCAATCTTACCTGGAACTGGGATGGCAACCCTTGGATGCCCAACGCAGAGATTTGGGAGCAGCAGAAGCAGAAGCATAGTGAAGGGCAGAAGTATCCTGACAGTACTGATGGAGGCAGCCGTTGCAGCTTACGCGGCAGAATTCAGCGTCTTGTGCGACTCCGAGATTATCCGAAGACAGCCGAGCTCTTCAGCTCTCTGCACCATGCCTGACACGGATTTCACTTCCTCGAATTCCGTCCAGAACTCGATTCTTACATATGTTTCCGTCACTTCTGATCCCAACTCTGATCTCTTACTCTTTGATTTGTAATCCTGAACGCTTCTTCACGTTATTCATATTTGTTTTCATTTCCGAAGAAAAATATTCTCGGAACGTGATCACACAGCCGCGAACACATAAACTTGTTTCATTCTCCGGCACTTCCACCCACTTCTTGGTCATTTTTCCCTGAACTGTAAGCAGACAAACCGGTTTCTGACTAAAAGAAGCTGAATTCCCGCTACAGTCTGACGGAACGTAATTTGCTCATATTCACCCTGCATATTGGATTCCCAAATTGATCATAGCACATTACGTAATTGTACATTAGTAATTAACGTAATCTCCATTAATAATTATTGCGTGAAAGGATTTACTCAGAAGCTAAAATGCATTTACGATACTTCAGAAAGTGCAAAATATGTACGAAAGTTATTTTCAAGAAATACTCCATTTTTCTTGCAAAGCCAAAAAAGTAACTATTATTACATTGTTGTTTTAACTCTCTAACAAACCATTCGTCTCAAAATAATTTGCTCATATCTGTAAGAGATAATCCTTCAAGCTTTATCGAAAACAATAACTAAAGGAAGAATGAAATATCCATGATCTTTCAGTTTTTGTTTAATCGTATCTACCTCGCATTAAACAATTATGCGCTGATACAGGAGAAAGTGTCCGTTTTTCGACAGAAAAATATTTGTATTTGATTGTTTCTTCTCTCACATGTAAATTACTCTCTCGTTTAAGTAGTGAAGTCAGAATACAAATTTAGAAGGTCCTTAATATCAAAAATCGTTCGATACAGTTTTCCTCTGTATATCAGCGCGTCTGTCCGTACAGCCTACTTTGACCAGAAAGTTCAAACTTCGAATCCTGACGGATTTTTTACACTAATTGTATAGTCAGCCTTTCGAGCTACAGTCTGGTGCATAATTCTAACAGTGGGTTACTCTGATCGGTAGTTTTTCGATTTCTTCGATCAATACCAGTTCGTACCAATAGAGGATAATGCGGCAAAATTTTCAAATTGAATCAGAGAATTAGTGGATTTTGAAATACGTTTTGAGGCAAGTTACTGTTCTGTTTACCTTGTTTTTCATTAGTATTGAATAAAATGACATTTAAGAACGGACTGGTGAAAAAAATATTAATGAATAACTTTTTGGATATGGTATCGATAAAAAATTAGTGGCGTTTCATTTCAGGGGCAATTAAAGAATACGTTAGGAAATGTCCATGTGGCCATCATTACGTATACGTTACGTCATACGTAACCATACATCCACAATTCTATATTTGAGATTATTTCCCTTGTGGCATGTTTTCCTCTCTCTCTCTCTCTCTCTCTCTCTCTCTGCCTTTCTCTCTCATAGTTTTCGCCTCCCCTTCTCATTCACTCTCCTGTCGTCTCTTCTCACCATTCTTTTCCTTCCTTCTTTCCACCATCTCCTCTCCTCCAGCGTCTTCCATTCCACCTCCGCCACCTTCTGCATCTCCTCCTGATCATACTTGCAGTGCTTTACCTAAGAAAAAAATTATTAATTTCCTGCTGTTGTTCCACAAATGAGACGTTTAACATTTGATTTTTAGAGAAGAAATTGCAAAGTTTTACTTACAAATGTCATAAATAAAACCACAACAGAAGTACAACTAATATCACCATCGAATTAATTACGCCACGTAAAGGATTAAAATTATATAGATACTGAGTTTTTGCGTTTCCGCAAAATGTTTACAATATCTAAATACTGTAAGATAGAAAAAGAAAATGTTTGCCGATTCATGCACTCTCATCTTTAATACAGGCGATACTTCCACGAGTTATTTTGAATCGATAAATGTGTTTTGTTGCGAGTTGAACTCATTTGTTCGGAACAAAATTCAGAGAAACATGAATATATATTTTAACTGAATGAAGATTTATGATCTTCATGATTTACACCTTATTTTCGTAAACCTTAAGTAGCTGTCAAGACAGAGGCAAGATTGATCGTGGATCTTTTCAACCAAAGTAATTGAGGGCGGCAGTGTTCGTAAAGCATGCGAATGAAATTGCAAACGTACCAGTAATTGCAAAACGTAAGCGCAACGTAAATGCAAATGCGGAATTAACAAAAAAATTAACAAAAATAAAATAACTTTTGAGGTTGTATTTAGATATTTTGTTCGTTAATATTTTATGGAGGAAATTAATTATTTCAAAAAACACGATTTGTTGCCTCAAGCATTTTACAAGATAATTTAAGTCACCACAATAAAATTTAAATCTACGTAAGAGTGAAATGTTATTTCACATTACATTATGTATAAACTGAATTCATATTCATCGTTCATATATAATTTGTGAATTCAGTCAACGAAATTACATGTGATTAACGAATTGTGATTATTAGGAGTGAAAATCTGGTTTAATATTTTTTTCATATTTGTAAAAGTAATCGATATTTAAAAGCAGTTGTGAATTGAACTTTTTGATTCTCTAAACGTCTTTTTGATCCTCACTTTCTAATTCAAAACATCAAAACATGGATCACATCAAAACAATAGAGTCACAGATTTGCATTTTCCGTGTTACTGTTCTCTCAATTCTTCATTCAACTGTTAAAATGAAATTGATTCTAAAGCTTATTCCAAAATAACAAAGCGTCACAGCAGTTCAAGTCATACGATGCTCCAGAACAAGAGAATGAGAGAGGAGGAACCAGAGAGGAAGTTGGAATGAGAGAGAGAAGCCGGAAGCGACGTGGGCCGCACAACGGCAAGAGCTTGTTAAGGCGGAACTTGCTAAGCTCGCGCTTCCGCCGCCCCGCCCCCTTCTTCGCGCTGCGCTGCGCTTGTGCTGACACAGGCGCGGGGGCGGGTGCCTCCGACAGGTGTCCCCAGCGCTGCGCCTGGCGGGCGGGCGACGGCCCACGATATCGACCGCGCGCCTCGCCGCCGTCACTTGCCAACGGAGCACACGGGGGAAATTGCTCTTGCTGAGAACGTGGAAAAAACAACAACTAGAACTACAACAGCACATACTTTCTCGTATTATTTCTAAATTTACAATTTTCGAAAATTCAGAAGATTCAACGAAAATTAAATCCGCGATCCGCGCCATTCTTTTATCAAACTTTTTCGAAATTGGCACCACTATATCATCTTCTATCTGTGGAAAATTGATATTTTCGTGTTTCCGGGCACGTCAACTGAATTGATCATTAGTCCCGTTAATGTAGTGCATGTGTTTTTTTTCTCGGGAGATGGCGGTGATCATTCCCCGCTGGATGGCAAGATCCGGCGCCGACCTACTGTCGGCTAGTGGGGTTTCCCCTAACCAGGACTCTCCCACCAGCGGGGCACCGCCTCAGCCGGGACAAGCTCTAAGCTTCCGACCGATCTCCCGGAATATGTGCTAGTGTGGTGCATGTTAGTGTAACTGTGTGTGTGTGTAAGGGAAGAGGATAGGACAAGGAAGAGGGGACAGATGCGCGCGGTCCGTGGCCCGTTTGGTAGGGTACTGCTCCGGCATTCGCCTCGTGTTGATCAGAGAAACCACGGAAAACTACCGATCAGAGCAGCTGGCCGCTAGAGTTCTCCTCCAGACAGTGACTGAATTCGACATAGCTGAAAAGCTAGTGTCGAAAATCCTGCCGACGTCAGGACTCGAACCTAGGACTTCCCGGTCAGAGGCGCTGCAGTGACATCAGTTGATGCACTAAGCGGTATATCTGTGGAAAAAATTTATGCAAAAGTTTTAAGCAATTTTTGAGAAAAAATTACCATTTTGTTTTGTTGCCTCTATATTGCCCCAACTACAATAAAACTACTCGTATTTTCCAAAAAATTGAACAGAAAATTATTTAATGATCCGTCTTTAAGGAACAGAGTTCATTAAGTAAAAAAGTCTATCTTCAATATTACAGTTGTAGGAAGACGGCCCCTCTCCAGATTTGCCCTTTTGGAATTTCCGACAAATCTGATATTCCAACGAGCTTGAGACCTGCTCCATGTTCTTAAGTGTCCTTTATCTATTTGAGGATAAAGTTACACACAATTTGACATTCAATTTGGCGCCATTTTTGAGAAAATTTTGAAAATATTTTTGAAAGCTACCTTCAAAAATCAAAATATCCGTTTGCAACTCCCAAAGGCTCTAGATCATTCAGATGGATCGGGGAAAATCAATTTTCAAAAAAATAGGTTGAACGGTTTAGGCACCAGTGTTGACCACGGACAGAGATACGTTTTGCCGGCAATCGATTTTTCCGTATCTAGGACCCACAAAACATATTCTGGCTACACCAGATGTTAGAAAATTTTTTCTATATTTATCAACAGGATTTATCCAATTTTTCGGTACCAGAGACCGGGAATAAGGGCTTTGCGAAGGGCGATAAAGTAAAATATAAACTAGTAGTGCTATAAGAGCATGTACTTTCTGGCATTATCTCTAACGGCTACGCAATAATGTAATACATCAATCTGCAAAAGGTTTTCCAACGACCGAAAATCCTTTCTGCGAGCTGGGTTCCGAACACAGTAAGTACGGAAGTAAAGTAAAGTAAGTTAAAGTTAAAGTTAAAATAAGTACGGAATTCACGTTATCCCTACATAATCACCTCACAGCTAACTCCAATCGTTCCGAAGTTTTAAAAACGTTTAACTTTGCTTTTGCAATTTTCAAAAATTCAAAGATGTTCTTTTTAAAGAAGAGATTCATTCAAAAAGAGAAAAATTCAAAGAAGAGAAACATTATGCCAAGACCTAGTTTGTAAGAACGCATTTCAGCAAGGAAAGCATATCCATCAACAGCATTGTAATTTTGCAATGTTATTTTTGTTTGCAAATTTGTCTGTGAAGAACATATTTCACTAAGAAAAATTTCTTCTTGTTGTAGTTTTAGGTAAACGCCAAACAAAGTCTGAATTCTTGCAATTTTTAAAAATTCAGTAGAATTCAACGAAAGTCGGACCTTCGCCATTCCTAACACAACAACTTCCTATATCACAGGATAAAATTTAAAAACCTTTCCTACTTGCAAAATAAAATGTCACTTTTACCATTCCTATCTCTTTTTTTTTCAAATTTGAGAGCTAGCAGCTGAACGGGGGGTGGGGATTTTGTTATCCAATCAGGGGTTTCAAATTGTAACGTCTCTGTAGAGTTGCCGATGTTTATTAAGAGGCGAAGTCTTGCAGTAGAGCCCCGGTGGCCGAGATTTCGCTAAGGCAGTAGTGTCGTAGTGAAGTCTCGGGCCGAAGGGTCGCGGGTTCGAGTGCCGCATCGGGCATGGTTGTATTCGTGTTCATCCTTTCACCCCTTATCACCACCATATCGTTTCATCTCCATAGTTACAATACCGTTAACACCAATAGTGATCGCTATTGACCTAGATGATGATGCGACCTTAAATAAAGAGTTTAAAAAAGCCTTACAGCACAAAGCACTGAAAATTGAAGAGCTCCATTTGACGTCTTTACTTGTTCAGTTATGTATTGTGACATACCGATATGTCACGTTAAAATAAACTAACATTTATTTGTAGACAATATGGTGAAACATGCATTACGAAATATCACGAGAGCTAGAGCTTAGCAACGACCGTGAATAAACAATGTAGTTTTTGTTTTTCTAAATGCATTAAGAGTTTTCTGGATGCCGAAAGTAGAAAATTTGGGATTGGGCGAAGAAGTTCAAAAGACGATCAAAAGGTCAGCTACACCAAAATATAACGAACGTATGGATTGGCTGGGTGAGAGAAGGACGGACAAATGTTATGAAAAAAATGAAGGTAGTTTTAATACGAAGTCTTCGAGGGATGAATCATGCAGAAAAATTTCATTCTGCTCGGAAACGCGCTTCTGAACTGATCGTAGATATTTTCATGTGGAAGCAATATTGAAGTATAAATAGGAACTTTGTCGGGAGTGGTAATCAAGTTCGGGACTATGTCATAGGACGTAATCGGGACTGGTAATTTTGATAGTTTGAGACCAGCTTGGATAGGGCAGAAGAGGATTTCGTGGAACTTTGGACTACGGCAAGCTCGCAAGATATTTCGACTGAGAAGTCTACGAGGGACATCAACGAAGAAAAGATAAGTTAACCGCGGTATAAACTATAAATTGAAAGATATCTTGATCAAAGGCCTAAACAAAATTGTAAATTCTCTAAATTGTTTGCTAAAAAGGCAAAAATAAACTTTGTTGAATTTTGTTCTTTAGAAAAGAAAGTGATCTTTCATTTAGTCAATCCAAACAGTAATGAACTAGGAATAGAAACATTCTATTTGAGATTCCCAGCTGCGCTGTATAGTCGGCGGATCTTATAATCCATTATAGAGGTAATAAGGATTATAATATATTGTGACCCATTGACCCAGAAAGCCGGACGCTAAGATCTTTAGCAGATATAAATGTAGAGAGAGGAAAATTTTGGTATATCTCAGTATCGTGTGTGCGGTTCTGTCGTCCACTGTTGTGTACTCTCATTACGATTTGTTTCTTGTGTAACGTGGTGGGTAGGGATCTACGCCACAAGGAACAGACACGAGTGGGTATATACAATTTATTGATTAATTTATGTTCACTATTTACAGACCTCACTCTAATGTGTTTGTCGGAGCTACTTGCAGCAGCCCCCCTCTCCCAACACGCGTCTTGCGGCCGCGCCTGCGATTAGCCAACTCGGCCGAGTCGCAACTTGGCACCTGGTGTGCCTCGGCAGACAATCTGCCCCGAAGTATCGAGCATACTTCACAGTGCTCGAGACTCGAACACCTACTCGTGCCTACAGCACTTCCGCGCCAGACTTGGCGGACACGTTTTTGCGGTTTTTGCCGCGGGGAAACCAGAATCGCTACCCAACCCAGGGCTTCTGCGACAGCCCTTTTATATGCTCGAGTCACATGACTTCCTGCGTCATCTTTCCCCCACACACTCGTTTTGAAACGTCTGCTTCTCCCGTTGCAATTTGCACCCGGCACCTACAAGCCCTCTCCCCTTTTGGACTTTCCCTGAAGGGTTGGCCTTTGTTCGGAAGCCTTCATCTCCATACCTTGCAACTTGTCTCTCTGGAGCAGGGAGTCAAGTCTATGACGCTACACTTGCTCTTGTTGCTACTGGTGTGATTTCATCTAGGATTGTCACTTGTCTGCCGCCCGAGTAAGTGACATCGCTCTACCAGCCTCATTCGCCGAGAAGAGCATTCAGTACAGATCCGAAGAACAAATATCCTTTGCAGGCAAATGTGTGAATGCAGTATACCTGGTGTGCTCGGGACAACGTACATATGTATAATAACCTTTAACTGTGCTGGTGGAGTTTGTGAGACCCACACTATTATATTTTTTAAATCACTTAAATTGTTTTATTAATAATTTCTCAGCAACTTATGTATTCCTTTCAAATCTCAGGGTTTGTGCACTAACGGGCCATTATCACGGTACGTTTGTGCAGTGTTGAGTTATAGTCAATTTGAACGTTTCCGGGTATCCTAGACCCCACCAGCAGCCAGTTAAGTTTTTTAAATACATGATTTTTAACGTAATTGATTATTTAGCAAGATTATTTAGAGTTTCTTAGAATATGCATAGGAAATACATTGTGTATATTATAAAGAGTTTATTTTTTATTTTAATTGCAGCTTTGCATTTGGAATGTCGACAATCACCGACAAAGAAATTCTAGGGTTCTTTGGATAGTAGTAGCAAGTTTCAGGATCAACCCGTGGATAGACTGCAGTCAGTAGTTTCAAAGAAAATAAGAAAGATTGTTCAGGAAGCGCTGACAGAAATACAAAACATCTTTGCCCCAAATTTGTTTTACAACACTCAAACTTTGTTTCAATTATTCTGCTTCGGGAAATTCAATAGCATTCTAAAAATTTCGTTGTGTTCTTGTGCGTTTATCAATATTGATACGTTTTTTGCTGATATTTAATTGCTTTACTTTACCAAAATATTTAACTTATCATCATGTTGAATTGCATTAAATATATTTTTTGTTGAAAAGTATTGCGTTTAGCGAATTATTTCCTGTCTTGGGTCTCTCAGACCTCACCAAGACAGTTACGTTAGTATTTTTCACCAGCACAGTTAAAGGTTAATACCTACGTATTGTAAGTACCACTGTAGTTAATGCGAAATAGACACGGTGTGGGTTTTCCTTCTATATCGTACTATATTAAATACTGGTGGCGGAAGAGTACCGCTGACCGAGAAACAAGTAGTTACTAGAGAGTTTTTGCATGTCGTTGAAACACGTAACTCTACAATTGAAGTAGAGAACTTAACTGCGCATGCGCCGGTATCAAATGACGGGACTTCCATTGACGTGCCCCGACATTCGTCTTGTTTTGTCGTCAACGACAAATAGCTTTCACCGCCACCTCTAAACACGAATATAACACTAACACACAATAAGCATGAATGTAATGAAAAATATAATATCCATGTTACCAATATAAATAAGGCAGGAAGTTAATGGAAATTTTTTGAGTTGATTCTAACATGTCAGAAATAAATTAACGTTATTGTGAAGGATTTGAAGGTTATGTTTATATTGACGCTCCTTTGATTTCATATTGGGTCTATCATATGTTTTACTATCTTGTAATACTTATAGAAACAAACATGGACTCAGAGATACACAGATGTTCAATAAAAGCTTTTAGATCCTATTAGAGTTATTCAGTTCAAATAAGTTCATAGTTTTAACGTATGTTTTCGATTGTACGACATGCGAAAACTGATTTTTCTGAAGACGTTTATTCCTAGTGACGATAATGTTTCCGTTCTAGGGTGAATGGATTTCCCGTCTTACAAAAAAATGTCTACTTTCTTTATACGTTGCGATGTTTGTACGTTCGGCTTGACACGTGAACCTCGGCCGTTGCAGCATTGTCGCGTACTACTGCTCTCGTCATGCAAGAACTTTTGTGGGCAATTTAAAGCGAATACTAGATTTCAGTCCTATCCTTTCTTACTTTCTCGTATACGTACGTATATGCTGAATAATACCCAGGCTCACCACTCAAGGACAACCGTATGATCACCACTCAAGGAGAACCGTATGACCACCAAAAAACTTATAATATCACAATTTTGTATTAATAATGATCTAAATGATATTCTAATTTAAAAATTTTGAACCGATGCAGAACATAAAAATATACGACGTTTATTAGTGAGGGTACTAACTTAAATTTAAGTCATCATGTCCACCCAAGGAAAACGCATGAAAAAAAACTAAAAATACCAGAATTTTGTACCACTTAAATACTAATTTCTACACAAATGTAAAAAAAATTGAACTGAAATTTTTGAAATATGGATATACATTAGTTCTTAGTTAGTACAAAATTCTGTGATATTCTTTTTAATTTTGTGCTAAGTGGGGGGTGCTAACTTTAGGGACATGTTTGGCGAAGACCCCGTCCACTGTGCGTCGCCGGCGGTCAATCGGACCGTCGGGCGGTCGGGGAGACCGCAGCGAGGACGCGAGGCGGCACGCGGAAGGACGGGGCGCAAGGATTTCATTTCACACCAGGCAGCTTTACAAGCCGGGAGGACCGCGGGGACAGCGAGGGCGCGAGGAGGGGAGGAAGGAGGGGAGGGGCGAGCGAATGAAAGCCGGACGCCGCCCTCGCGGCACGCGGGGAACGCTGGACCCGTCGATGCCCACGCCCCCCGCTGCACAGTGGACTGACACGCAACACTCGCCGTGCTGGACACTCGGATTGACACGGAATTTTTCCGGCTTGTTCAGCACTTTTCAAAACTCGGAAATAGAGACCGGAATTTTATGTAACATGCGTACCCTTGCAAGAACTCTCACATGTTAAACCCCACCCTCTTCCCTATTTTTCCTTTTCAGTATTAAGCTTGTTGTATATCATATTCTTCAAGACCCTGTCATCCTCCGTCACTTGTTTTATGTCTCCTTGTAATTGATAACAAGACAATACACTCACGTCAATACGAACTATTCTTATTTAACATTATTACTGACAAGAGAGATACACGCAGGTAATTCAATCGCGTAGAAAATATGAAGTAATTAGTTTAATCATCTCGATCAGGTTTTTCGTCCAGTTTCCCTGATCCATTGAGCAAATGCTGAGATGGCCCCTTGTTTTGCTTCTGGACATAAATGTAACTTCATTTTCTGTGCACGTCTTCTAGAATTCAGTGGGAAATACAATTATTCAAATTATCGTTTCCATGTTGTCGCGGCAGGAAGTAATAAGAGCCAAAATTTATTGCTTATTTATCTTTGAAAATAGATTTTATTACATGGGAGTTTTTTTGTTTTTTTTTTTCTCCCTTTCAAAATTTATTGCTTGTTTATCCTTGAAAATAGATTTTATTACATGGGAGTTTTTTTTTTTCTCCCTTTCAAAAATTAAAAATTTAAGTAGTATATGACTTAGTGTAGGGATCACAGAATTTTGAAAATGTGCACGTCATAGCACGTCATACGCAGTTATTAACTGTTTTTTGACGTAAATAAATAAATAAAAAAGCACTGATCACAATCTCTATTGAATTAACAAAATGTACATCAAATACCTTCAATTTTTTTAACCTAACTGAAACTGTATTTTGTAACACAATGCATTCTATCAACCAAAGAACTGATCACAATATATACTATATTAACAAAATGTAGAGTACTAATACCGTTTTTTCTTAAGATAACCTCATTCTACGCCGTCTGGAATACAACAAGAACGTTTTCCTCTCGCCCTCTTGCATACTATAGTACTGCATACTATACATACAATAGTGACGTCTCAACGGACGGGTGGAGAGAAACCCCTCCCTACCTCCGATACACCACTCCTTCTTGGAATAAACTGGTGTCGTCATAGCGGCGGCGGCGGCGGCGCCAAATTCGTTTGTTGAACATTCGAATGGTCACAATACTATAAAGTCCACTCAGCAGTATATGTAAAAAATTGAAGAAAAATGTTGGTGCATATTATTTCGATTTTATTTTATATCCTATAAAAGACTTTCCAAACAAATTAGTACAATGTATAGTCGGTCTTACCTGTTTAACAGCAAACGAATTTTTTTATGGTTAAACGCGTTTGTCTTCCAATTGCGTGATAAGCGCGTTAACGATTAACCTTCATTTATTAATTTTTAGGACTATATTTGTGTTCCCGTTCTATGTTTTTATACACATCCGCCAAAACAATGTCGATAATTCTTAATATTTAACTTACAACAACATTGCAGTCTACGCGTTTCTATCCTGACTTCATTATTTTTAATACACATGCTACACCTCAAGTATAATCATTTTTAACAGGATGTTATACCCTCTATAGCAGGGTTACCAGAATTTGTTTTCCAAAAAATTAAAAAATTTAAGGCATTAAAGTCTTTGAAAATCATATTAGACTATCGAATTAAAAATGAACGCTTCCGACTGGAGTAATTCACCCCGCACCCACTTTGTTATCCGCCAAAAAAAAAAAGCATAAATAAATTTTATTTACAATAAGCCTAATGATCTATTATGAAGGCCATTATTTGAATAAAAATGAAGATATTCAAGACATGAATTTCCTTTGATTGATTACATTACTTTAAATTATGCCAGTGTAGTTTTAATCAACAAAAAAAGGGAGGACATTCCATGTAAATTAAAAAAAGGAAAGAGACAGAGAAAATTTAAAAAGGAGGACATATTGCTCCTTTTCTACCTGAAAAATTCAAGGTATCATGGTTTAATTTATATGTACCTCAAAATAGGATGAAGTGCTTCTTGGTATTGGTTTACCGGTGAAATGTCGTTGGTATTTAAAATGAAATAATTCAAGGCGTTACCATTGCCAACAATATGCCAATGACAAAGCCTTGAATTATTTCAATTCTTTCCAAGGGCTACTTCTAGTACTTATTCTTCCTTCACACACACACACACACACACACACACACACACACACACACACTTATATTAACACATGCATGAACTACATTTCCAATACTATCTAAACTCGGCCTAACAGCCTCTTTTAGCAAATTTCCAATCTCGTATTGTAATTAGATGCTTTACGTTACGACACTTATGTCGTAAATAACTACCGGGAGCGGTAGCCCAGTGCATCAACTGATGTCACTGCAGCGCCTCTGACCAGGAGGTCCTAGGTTCCCACTCCCCACAGCGGCAAGATTTTCGACACTAGCTTTCCAGCTAGGTCGAATTCAGTCGCGGTCTGGAGGAGAATTCTTGCGGCCGGCTGCTCTGATCGGTAGTTTTCCGTGGTTTGTCCGATCAACACCAGGCGAATGCCAGAGCAGTACTCTAACAAACGGGCACGGATCACACGCGATCTGTCCTTCTTCTTCCTTGTCCTATCCTCTCCCCTTACACACACTTACACTAACGTACACTACACTACCACATACTCCGGGAGACTGATCGGGGGCTTAGAGCTTGTCCCGACAAATCAATCAATCAATCAATGTTTCGAAGGGCATACAGGGTGACAGAAACGGGTATCCAACACGTGCATGAATCATTTAAACTAAAACCGTGAATTCATAGCGCCTATTTTAACATTAATGTCTATTTGTGCGTATTTTACTTTTAAAAACATAAAATGAGACTAATTTGTCTGATATCTGTACTCTCGTGCTACTTTTAACTTTTGTCTTGTGTTAGCAGAACAGTCCAACTTAATTTACGTTAATATGTTTAAGTTACGGTAATATGTTCAATGTCAAGGATCTTGCCATAAGTCTCCAAGCCACTATTTCCTAACTTCCTGGAAAAGCCTTACTCCGCGACCCTTCGGACCGGAGCGCTGAGTCGGAACTCGCTCTTAGCCACCTCGGCCATCCAGGTCGGCTTAAAATATACTTCTATTCATAAAAAAATAAGAAATGAAATAGAAGAAAATTGATAGAATTAAAAAAAATGAAAATAGCAAATAGTAATGCGAAATGTTGATATGTGATAGTTCAGCGGGATCCGCCAAGATTGCAATAGAACGGTAAGTAGAAAGACAAATATGTCATCGCCTCCTATATTATTTCAGTAGTATACTTACCCTTTGCTGTTCTCACATGCAACCAATCTTTATAAATGAGGGCTCTAAAGAAAGAGAATTTCATGATGTGACGAATTGCTTTGATTTTAAAATATGAAGGATATCTTTAAAAAAGCTTCTAAATATTCATGTCGAATGCAACCCGCAGCTCTCTGTCGGGATTTTGAATCCATATCGTTAAATAACTCTTAAACAAAGCGTTTTAGGGCCTTAAAAACTAAAATTTTGAGACCAAAGGTCTTAGGCCTCAAAGAAACGTTTCTCACACTGTATTCTACAGAATGAGATCTTAAACACTCTATTACAATTTTGCTGATTCGACGCTTCTCGAATCTACTCCACCTGTTCAGAGCCTGTAGAATCTGCAACTGTATGTGAAATTTTTTTTTTATTTTACGTCAAAAAAACAGTTAAAAACTGCGTATGACGTGCTATGGGAAAAGTGAATTGTGTGCACATTTTCAAAATTCCGTGATCCCTAAGTCATATACTACTTAAATTTTGAATTTTGAATTTCGGTTGATAGAATGCATTGTGTTAGAAAATAGTTTCTGTTAAATAGAATCATAAACATTCAATAGACTCGTTTAAAAGAAGACAGATTGCAAGAAGTTTTGTAAATAGAGGCTAACATTTACAAACTGTTTCCGCTTGTGCAATGGCAGTAGAAATGTGGTTTATATATTTGTACATTATTGCTTGTAATTAAAGAGTGCAAACTAATAATTTATCCTATTATACTGATTATGTAAAAGTTTAAGAGACAAAAGAGTCATAATGGGTTACATTTCTATGTGTATTTCAGCCTAACATTTAAACACTTGTAAATTTTCAAGAACGTGTTCATGTTCATCTCAGAGGGATTACATGTGTTTGTCATGTGGAGTTATTTTCTGATTTAAAATCTTTGTGGTGTTAACATTGAAACAGAACAGTATTCTGAAGAGGCATTCACTTTTTCCATTTAGGTCTTAAGGTGGGATGTATTTTAAGAGTCATTTAATAAACATAACTTGCAATCAATTCTGCACCTAAAGGTAGTAATAATTTAGTTAGTGTTTTTGATACTTATACACAAGTTTGATAGAGCCATTAGGAATGTGATAATATTAAGTGAATATTACTTTACTATTATATCATTCTTTATTTTCTTTTGAAATCTGATTAGTGCTAGTGTTCAATTCTTGCTTTAGTCATAAAGAAACTAGCAAATGGACAAATGATTGTCTTCAGAAGCAAACAAAGCTTTGTTTAAATTTTAGTGAAACTTGTTTGTGTTGTTTTGGGGTATGCTTTTTTTTATATTGTGTAATGTTGGTGTTTTTTTTATCATTGTTTGTGGATTGACATTCTGTATTTGGGTAAATGTAAAAGAAAACGTCCAATTATAAATGTTCTGTGACTATGACTTTCTGTTTTTTTTAAAAAAATCTTCATTGTTAAAGAGCCCCGAATCCATGAATATTTAATAGACAACCTGAGGAGAGGTTACAGTATATCATCACCATTTTGCTTTATTATTTTTTGCTGTTGTTTTCTTAAATATTATAAAACTGTATTTTTTACATCTTTCTCAAGTCTTAAGACTAGCGTTTTGTATACACTTTTGCGTAAAAGGGCTTTAAATAATTTCCTTTGTCGAAACGTTTTGGGTGCTTAATAAGCTCAAAATTGCCCATTTTTTGAAACGTCCAAAAGCATTTCCTCGAAACAGATCCATTCTTTCATACAATTTTTGTTTGTTTGTTAAATGCAGCAAGTACATGACAACATACAAGCCATTGTTGAAGCATTTCCTTGTTTTTCTAAAACAACCCTTTAAAAAAACTCCCATGATGTTTAATATTTAAATTTTTGGCATTTCTTGTATTCTTGCATTTATCGCATTTGTGAGTACAATAATTGTGAAAAGTAAAACCGAAAAATTGAACGTGAAAAAGTGTTTTATGCGCCAATAGATGGCCCAGAAGAGAGGTTGCGAAAAGCGAATGGTTATCCCAGTCAGAATACAGGAGGAAACAAACTAGCACGAGAAAATCTGCGCCATTCTGAAGCACGATTAGCTTATAGATTGTGACAATAATTTTGAAGATGTAAGTGTTAAGAAGTTAATGGGTTATACCCGGTTTAGGTCCTTTCATCATATAAGACTGGGAACAGCCTACATATAGCAATCTCTTTGTATTTAAAAAATGTTTTAACTTTTAAAAACAATTAATACATTTTGCAAATATTTATAATTTGTTCTTTTCTTTCATATTTTCCTGGCTGGACATGACAATAAAAATATACGACTGGATGGGTAGCAAATATTTGTTCTGTAATAAGAACATATTCGAACCAAAACATACTTTATAATTAATTTAGACTAGTAATGAAACATTGTGAATTATTACGAAATTAAATAATTGGTCAATCGAGGGCAGCATCATGGGGTGCATATTAGTCCATTGCGACGTTTGTTAAATAGTATTCAAAGTCAAACCGTACAAGGAAATGTAGAATAAATTGTACTTCTGTATATCTATAGAAATACCTAGAGATTGTGACATGTATGTTCATTGCAATGACGCAAAGAAAAAACAAAACGGATAGAATATGATTAAATTCTTGATGGTTCTGATCAACTTGCTTAGTCAAATGTAAATTGTCAAATTAAATTTGGAATTTTGTGAAATTGTGAAGTTTTTGAGGACCTTATTTCTAATTTTGAAATATTTTGTATAATGTTGGAGCTAACATGAAATTGTTCTTGTATTTTTTGCCTTATATGGGCATTTAAAAAACTTCTTGATGGCCATTGACTATTTCTGAAGATGTTACACACGGTAAAATGCTTTGTTTTACGAAAAAAATGTACAAATTGAGTTGTTAGAAAATGTAACATCAGATTGATTTCAAACGTGAATTTATTAGGTATGGAATATAATAGCAGATACTGTGAATATTTTAAGAAGCAAAATTTGAGTGAAGTAGGATGACAAACAGTTTCCAGATGTTTAATTCCGTAATTCGCTCCAGGAGTGTGATTTCGTGTAGAAGAAGCTGGTAAGTGTGCTCAAGGAAACTAAGAATACTTGAGGTTCCAGCACCATCTTCAAACGATAATAAAATAACTGTAAATAAATTAAGTTTACAATAATTGGAAGGAAAAGAATGACTAAAAAAAGGCCAATAAACTTGAACAATAACTGCAAGGTAGCCTACAATATGAACATACAATTTTTATTTGGAGTATAGAAGTTGCGTATATTGCCATAGTACTGGAGTATATTTTGTTTGAAGGGTTTTAATTGTTAATATTGTGTTGATATTTACAATAATGTGATGTATGGACTCTAGCAATCGAAATGTGATGTGTCTAATTTTACTTTTACGATAAAACCAGACTGAAGCTGATTAGTTGATCTATACAGACTACAAATGATTAAGAAAACAAATCTTAATTTATCTCGTTTTCTTAATGATTAATATCGGTGTACATTGTAAAATTACTGCAAAACTATAAAATCTGGTCGGTAGAATAATTTAGACCAGAAATAAAGTTAATAAATTTGTTACAGTACAGAATTGAATAATAGTCGTTAAACATGTAACGTTCATTGGGCCTCAAAATTAGTGAAATATTATTACGGATGGAATTTTTATCAAAGATTAAGGGAATGCGGTGTAAGTTACAATTGGTAGGTGAGAATATTTAGAGTGGCTGATCCGGCAACCTCGGAGTGTAAGAGACAAATGACGGAGCAAGACTCCAAAGAAATGTTCGGAACTGAACTACATAGTTCTTTGTAATTGAAACAATGAAATTGACAGCGATAATAAATTAATGGAATTGAACAGTTGAATAACAGCTAACAGCGCGCAAGTTATGCTTATGACTTATTAACAGCGTTATAGCGTTCTTTTCCTACTACAATCAGAATAATTGGTGACAAATCTTCGAAAGCTCCTTCAAATATTACTCATATCTTTTTAATTTCTGTTTTTAAAATTTCTATTGTTTTGGAGATAATCCGTAACCTTACGTTTTGTAAATAGATACAAGTGTTAATTCAATGTTTAGCATTACCGTGTCAATTTTACCAGGTTTATTTGTGAATAATTCACCATGTTTTTCAACTAATTCTTTAATTTGCCTTATTTCATGATCATTTTATCTTTTAACCAAATTGACAGCTTTTAATCAATTGCTTAAAAGGAAATTAAGCAGAATAAACAACAAAAATTTACGTAGAACTATCTAAAAAAAAAAAGTAAATCTTTATCATTTGGTCCAAAATTTTTAGTCTTCGTCCTCTCAGATAAGGTTACACCATAAATAATGTAGCTCTCCGTTTGCCACGTTTTCCGAAATCCGGTGGCAAGAATCAGGGATAACACTATTTGGTCAAGCAACGTTTTTATTGACGTTTAAATAATTGTAAGTTATTTTCAAATGCTTGGCAAGTGTATTACTAGTTATATACAAATCTGCAAAAAATGGAAGAAATAATAATAATAATATAATAATAATAATAATAAAACTAAATATGCATAATATTGATAGGTACATAAATCCTGATAAAATAAGAGAAAATGTCAGTGAAATATTGGAATTGTTTTACTGTAGAGCTCATACTTTTTTTTTTTTGCGTCTACACCTTGACGCAACGCGTCTCCAAGCCCCTTAAGGGGCGTTGAGAGCTTCGCACTGGGGAGTAATCCTCCATTAATGTGCAAATTTTTAATATTTGTCAAGTCTCGTCACGTCGCAAGTCAGTCAGTACCTTTTATCCCTTCGGCCAGGGGCTCGACGACGTTAGATCCCGGGGTTCCTGGCCGGTCACCCAATCACGAACCCGCAAGTCTCGAATTCGCTTAACCTTCGTGATTCACGGAGCGTAGTAAACGAATTCGGCTAGCGCCGCCGGCAGAAATGTCAGAAATGTCCGTACGGAATACTGACCTCTCCTGCCTATTTCACTTTCGACAAATTTCAATTAAATATTTACTTAATAGTTATTACTTCAAGTAGTACTCATGAAATGAATCAAATGAGCTAACTTTAAAATAAGTTACTAAAATTCATATTCATTATTTCATATATTTAACAAGTGATTTTTTAAATACACACTAAACACGTTTTTTAGTGTTTTCAGCTCACCGTGGAAATTGTATTATTTGATCACTAAATACCTTGACTTAAAACTATGATTTAAAATAATTTCCAAAACTTCTAGCTTAAACGTATTTTTTGTTATTTGTTTAAATCAATAAAATAACTCGTATAGTTTCTTGATTCAATTTCCACATTTTTTGGGAGGGTCTACATTTCAGCACAGCCCCGGGGCCAAAATAGTCTAGCTCCGCACTGCCCATCTGACTTACCTCTGCGTTTCCTGCATTTGTCCGATGCTCTGAAATACAGGTGTGATTGGGCCAGACAGGCATGTCCTGCATGGCTCATAGACAGATGCAGTTAGAATTATATAAGAATTTAATAATTCTAAGAATGAGTGAGGGGCGGGGGATCATGCATTGATGAATGAAAGTTACGAATGATCGTAAACATTATCTTACATCTAGTTTGTTCTGCATCTCGTAGTACAGTGGTCCCTGCGTTTCCCAGTACCTGAAAAAATATTTCGAGCACGTAATATTTGCACAGATAATTTTATGTATTCGAAACAAGAAGCAAAATGTTTCATAACAACGGCCTTTTAAGAACGTCAATAAAAGACGCAAGAAAGAAAACTGAAAAACAGTTCCATTAATGGCAAGAATGACGTTTTTTACGATTGATAAGGAAATTGCGCTCATTGTTGCCATCGTCCATTGACTGAGATGTGTTGCTATAGACAGAAATTGCTATATTATATTACTTAATCATTATTAAGGAAAGAAAAAGGTTGTGTCTTTTCAGCGCCCCTAGTTTATATATACATGTACTATTTTAACGACTAATTTTAATATTATGCTATTGTGATGCTCCATGCATCCTCCGTTTCTGAGCTCTAAATTTATGAAGGTATTGAAAATATTCTTTTTTATTTCGTCCGGATGGGGCTAGTGGATGGTAAAATCGTCTCTCGTACGAGTTGTAATACAGGGTTCCATATATTTTGATAACATGAGCCCAGTATCAGCATAATATAACGTAACGCATAACACTGCGCCAGATAAAACATTATTAGGCAGTACAACCAGTCTGAACAGTCGTTCAACAACTGAAAGTAAATGAAAATATGTCAAATTATGTAAAAGATTCCTTTATTATTTGCAATGTTAGATATGGATGGCGTCGTTCAAATGGTCTGCAACATTTAAAGGGGGAAAATGTTTCAAACAAACTTTCAAATAATAAGAAAAAACAGTAAAGAGTACGTTTTGTGCTATTTATTTAGACTAAAGAACAAAACAAAATTGTTTGACCCAGGGATGGTTGTTTCCCTATATACAAAAATGTATTAAAAGTAGGTGCTAGTCGATATACGTGATGCGGGTACCAAATAGCGCCCGATTAGTGTAAATAACTGCATCCAGGTTCACGCTCTGACCGATTAAGTTATCGTTCCTCTTCACTTTCCTCTACATTCCTCACCACTACATTTTAACACATGTCAATTTTTATCGTACATATGATGTTAAATTGCCGCAAAAGTAATGCTTATTCACAGTTAAGTGTGTTAAGCATCTACTGAATAACAGAGGGTTCCTGGCAAAAATTCCAATGGGACCAAACTTTTCACAATCCATTTCCAGACAATAACACAGTTGGGTAAATGCGTTTCACAATCTTGGTAACACCAATATCTTGTGTCAAACCTCATCGGAAGGAATTTGTGGTTCATCACAGTTGGTTCATCTTAAATTCTTCATCCTAATTTGTTTCGCATCGTGTAAAAAATCCTACAAGAGGGACGTCACCGCACATTTCTGAGCTTGGTTGATAGCGTCATTTGTTGAGGATGGTGGGACTTACGGATCCCGTTGGGTCTCGCACCTACCGTGATGTCATCTGGGCAGAGCATTGATAATCCAACAGGCCAGAAAGTTCAAAGTAGTATCAAATATTAGCAATCTAATCTTTCTTACTCCCTATCCTTTACTTTATCAGAATACAAACCCACTCTGCATATTGTTCTATGTTAAATTGATACAAGTATTTGTTAAAATAATTCTTTCTTAATAAAATATTTTAGATCATGTCCCATGGAAAACTTGTGTATAGAAGCTACAGTAAGAAGGGACCAGCCTTATAGAGCGGGAAGCTAATGAACGTCATTCAGAGCGATGACATTGAAAGAGATAGTAATGAAGCAATTTACAAAGGAGCTAACTAGAAAACGAACACACTGAAAAAATAAGTGCGTGTACGTATACTTCGATTTTTTAAACGTGGTGTCTCATGGTCACACAGGAAAAAGGGAGAGGGAAGGCAGATTGCAATAGGCAGCCGTAAAAGTGGGAGCTGTAGTGACGTTGCAGCTCTCTATTGGAGTCAGCCTTCCCTCGCCCTTTTTCGTGCGTGATCTTGAGATGCCATCTTAAAAAGTCGACGTATAACTTGCAGTTATATTGCCTGCAGTAAGAAGAAATAAGAGAGGGCATCTTCGTCAACATATTATTTTTATTAAGATAGCCGGCTTTCGACGGCTTTGCCGTCATCATCAGTCTCGCTGATTTTGGCAAAATAGAGTAGAGTCTGCATCGGCTGCCGACTTTTCCGACTTTTGCCGAAAGCAGCGAGACTGATGATACTGGCAAAGCCGTCGAAAGCCGACTACCTTAATAAAAATAATATATTGACGAAGATGACCTCTTTTATTTCTTCTCATAAGAACGTCAACAACACCAAATCATAAGTCCCACAATTGCCGAGCAGTAGCTGTGAAAGCGGTCCCTTCGTATAGGAATCTCTCTATAGTCACTGAGCTGCGACTACAGAGCGAAACATCAGGGAACGTCCTTCTTAGTAAGCGTTTCCGTAATGGTCTTACTACGCTCCCCCATCCCACAGAGTAATCAGAGAAGAGGTATAGAGGAGTTACTCTAAGAAGGGGCCACTTTGACAGGTCGGGAAACAAATGAACGCCATGCACCGGGATGACATCGCAAATGGCTTCATCACTCTCTTGCAAAGGACGTAACTGTAAACGAACGCACTTGACAAAATGAGGACATGCACGTAACTTGCAGCGATATTGATCTGGGCTGTCCGGGTGATGCCGCGTCGAAGGCTGGGGTGCCGACGTTTCGACCGACATATCGCGGTCCTCCTCAGGGCTGTACTGCAGTACGCAGTACTGCAGCGGTACTGCACGGTACTGCACGGTACTGTACGGCCGGTACTGTAAGGACCGCGATATCTCGGTCGAAACGTCGGCACCCCAGCCTTCGACGCGGCGTCACCCAGACAGCCCAGATCATGACTCTGGCCGCGGAAGCCTACGATACCACTTGCAATGATATTGCCTGCAGTGGCCAAGCAGTAGCTGTATAAGCGGTCCCTTCATATAGTAATCACTCTATATAGAGCGATTTTCCTAAGGATGAGTCAAAGTGACAGCTAGTACTGGCAACATAACTGAAGATTCTATGGTCGTCGTGCCCTTGAGCCCAATGGACTCCCTTTCTGCATTTGTTCGTTTGCAGTTGGCTAACTTGTAAATGGCTTCAACGCTTCCTTTCGTGACGTCCTCGTCCGACAAAAATATAGTGCGCCGCGAGAAATAATTGAAATTAGGAAGTGCAGTGTTATGTGCTCTTCTGTAAAAATTCTTTTTTCCTTTGTATATTACATTGAATTTACTTTTGTGTGATAAATATGTTCATTTTAAAACCGAGACTTGAATACGAGATGCGTTCCGGCCTTTGTGCCGTTGTGTGGCGAGCTGTGATTAGAGCTTTCTATTTACATTCGTGGCAAATTTTTTTACTGGATGTGAAGCATATTAAGATATTTTCCACTACGTAATTAAATTAATTATTTCTCGGACTCGCGTACGTGCATATACATAAGCGAAACTCTTAGACTTCTTGATTGTGATGTCTTCTCAGAAGCCATAACCAAACACTTTACGAAGGGGCTGAACAGCTGTCGCGGCGGAGGGATACTTCTCTGAAATACATGTGATGTTCACTTGTTTTCGCGAACTGTCACTTTGGCTCATCCTTAGGGAAATCGTTCTATACCACGTGAAGAGCCGCATTAGTGAAAACAGAGCTGACGTTTGAAGGATCTCTTCAAAGGCGGCCATCAGCAGCTTCAGTTGAATTTCAAGCGCGGATAAGCGAGTGTGTTCTACAAGTGCGTGGACACCCCGCCCTCCGCCGCTGGCGCGGGCGCGGTCGCGTCGGTCTTGGCGGGCGCGGGCAGCGAGCGCGCGCCGGAATGACGTCGGGCCCCGCGCGGGGCTCGCCGCGCCGCCGGCGCAGGCTGTCGATGATCCAGCACATGACGAAGTCGAACCCGCACCAGCGCCGCAGCACAGCCACCACACCACGACGGCCGCGCCACGTCCACAAACGTGCCCACGGCCACCAGCACCAAGGCCGTGTCGGGCGAGGAGAAGCCGGCGTCGCCGCCCCCGCCGCCGCCCAGCGCCCACGCCGCCCACACGCCGCCCTCCACCGCCAGCTCCAGCAGCCCCGCCGACAGCAGCAGCTTCACGTACAGCACCGCGCTGCGGGCACAACCACCGGCATTAGTCAGGGTACACGTGAATGCTGAACATTGTTTTCTCATTCAAATTCAACCAGGAAATTGGAATGATTGAAGGCGTTGTCATTGTCAACAATAGTACTATTGTTGACCATGACAACGCCTTCAATCATTCCAATTATTTAAATGTCAACTTACCACTGAATCAATCAACCAGGAAAGTTCTACTACTCCAAACCTTGGCCAAGGTTGGCGGCATGATCGGCAGTTGGTTACGCTGAGGCCGTCAGGTGAGTCTGGCGGTTGGTAACGAGATGATTGATTGATTGATTTTTTCGTGTTTCCGGGCGCGCAACTGTTTCGGTCATTGGTCCCGTTAGTGTAGTGCATGTTGTTTCTCGGTAGATGGCGGTGATCTTTCCCCGCTGGATGGCGAGATCCGGCGCAGACCTACCGTTAGCTAGTGGGGTTTCCCCCTAACCAGGACTCTCCCACCAGCGAGGCACTGCCCCAGCCGGGACAAGCTCTAAGCTCCCGACCGGTCTCCCGGAATATGTGGTAGTGTAGTGCATGCGAGTGTAAGTGTACAGAATAGGACAAGGAAGAGGAAGGACAGATCGCGCGCGGTCCGTGGCCCTTTTTGTAAGGTACTGCTCCGGCATTCGCCTGGTGTTGATCGGAGAAACCACGGAAAACTACCGATCAGAGCAGCCGGCCGCTAGAATTCTCCTTCAGATAGCGACTGAATTCGACCTAGCTGAAAAGCTACTGTCGCAAATCCTGCCGCCGTCAGACTCGAACCTAGGACTCCCGATCAGAAGCGCTGCAGTGACATCAGTTGATGTACTGAGCTACCGCTGCCGGTGTAATGAGATGAGGAAGAACCGTGCGACCGGCGGGCAGTCAAGTCGAGCGTTTACCGTCACAAAGTCTCATTATACGTATGAAGTTGTATTAGAGAACTGATGTAGTTAGAGAGAGAGAGAGAGAGAGAGAGAGAGAGAGAGATCTAGGGTGAATGTGGGTAGGGTGAGGGGGGCGAAAGGGGGCAAAGTGGGGAAAGCAAAGGGGGCGAAAGGAGGGAAAGCAAGATGTTAATAAAGTGTTATTTTTAAAACGTGTGTTTCGTTCAAAGAGTTTTCCCTCCATAGCCTTAAGAACACTACTAACGTTAAGATTGATTAATCTTAATTTCCACTGTAATTATTGCGAATTAAATAAAAACTTAATTCCATATTTACTCACTAGTTATATCTTGAGTCAAAGGGTCTATAACATTTTTTTTATAAAAAATAAAATAGTTATACCTACTGACAAAAATAATGTTGGGTAAAATACCTGTACGCAGGGTTAATGAGATTAAGTAATGTTAAAATTATCGATAGCTATTTTGCTGCAGCGAAACCCTCCAATTTTCATTTTTTTTTTCAAATAAGGCTCTAAATTTTTCCTTTCTTGCCTTTACGAAGGTACTTCTTAAGAAGAGAAATTTATGTATTCGTACGCCGGAAAACGGCAAATATTCCGCAGAAAAACTTATTGCCGGCCCTGGTAACGTAAACATGGATAAATCCTGTTGGTAAATATTGAAAAAAATCCTCTAATACGTGGTGTAGCCAGAATCCATGTATTGTGAGTTCTTAATACTGACAAAACGATTAATGGCAAAACATGTCTGTGTGAACGTCTGTGGTCAATGCTAGCGCCGAAACCGTTAAGTCGATTTTCTTCTTAATTGATATTTCTCGATCAATTTCTATGAACTCGTGGTTTTTGGAGTTTCAAACGGATATTTTCATTTTTGAGGGTACTATATACGAAACCCCAAAAACCACTTTTTTAAAATGGTGCTCAAAACTGGCACTAAATTCTTTGATCAAACTATTCCTTTGGATAGGGTAAAAGAACCGGTGCGAATTTTATGTTCGTTGAAATCCCAGATTTTTTCAAAATCGCAAAAGTGCAATTTTTTGAGGGCGTCTTCCAACAATTATAATATTGAAGATATATATTTTTCATTAATAAAATATGTTCCTTAAAGACGGATTTTTACACAAGTTTAGGTTTAATTTTTCAAAAATATAAGAACTTTTTGTGTAATCTGGTTCAAAACATGGGCACTGAAACAAACTAAACATTTTTTTCTCAAAAATCGGCTGTACATTTTTCTTTAATTTTTCTCAAGGATAGAAGAGAAGATGCTTAAAAGAATGGCGCGGTACTATTTTCAATGAAATTTGAATGTCCGAAAATTGCAAATTTACAAATAATGCGAAAAAGTGCGCGCTGTTCGAGCACCACTAGTTTCCTCGAATATAGCAAAATGCACTTTTAAAATCGGGCAGTACGATTTTCATTTTTTTCACAGTTTTCAAAAATTACAACAATTTTTTCCCCTGCAAATATTAAATATACTGGATAATATCTGTTCTTCAAAAGTAGTGCTCTAATTAAGATCCTGTACATTTCTTCAAAATTTGAGTAGTTTTGACGTAATTTTGCGTGCAATAAAAGAAATTTTTAAACAATATTTTCTCAAAAAACGGCTCGTTTTTTCTTGGATAGTGCAAAGTAAATTTATAAAGAAAATTTTGTAAAAACTGTAAAACTATTGTGTGGCTGTAAAATAACTGTGTTAACTGCAAAATACAATGTAAATAGTACTGTTGAACTCTGAATTTAGGAAATATGCAAAAGTTACAAATATTCCCAGAAAAGTATGATGGTTTTGTGACACTACAAGTTTAATTCAAAATTCTGTTTACTAAAGATGTAAAAATATTATTTCAATAATATTCTCATTATTAGCTTTTTACGAGATTTTTATGCAGATTAATGCAAGATTATCATTGCAATAATTGAAAAAATGAACTAATCAGGCTGATTGAAGAATTTCAGCATTTTAAAAATACTATCTGCAAAGAAAGAGAAAGGAGATAAAAAGGCGTTGGGTGTCATGCAGTGAAGTGCGCGCTGACGAAATTCAAGCTCCAGCCGATAGATGGCAGGCAGATGCAATTTGTCTCTCACCAGAGTGATATGACCGTAAAGGAATAGTCGAATGCTTCTTTGAAACGTTTGGATCACCAGAGATTCATTTTGCGCCACCTTTGTTCCCGCCTCCTCGTACAATGTGACATTTCTGCAGAAGGCGCCAAGCCTTCTGCAGCTAAATGTATTATTTTACGTTCTGTTTCACTGCCTGAAAAAGCGACAGCCTGTACGACTCCAGTGCTCGGCGGTCTGCCGACTGTGAGGGGTACGCCGGCACCGTCTGACATCAAGACAGTGCCCAGCGACGAGTTTACATTTTATTATAATATTCTTCTTCTTTCTAGGGTTTTTATCCAGCCGACAGCCGGTTACCCTTTGCGTCCCGATGGGACGCATTTTCGACCATACACTAGACACCAACACACTTGGGGGCTCCTCTGATCTGGGGTCAGCAGAACGCGAGGCCCTCCGCGACAACACACATACAAAGACAAGGGACAAACAACCATGCCCAAGGCGGGACTTGAACCCGCGACCCTTCGGACCGAAGCGTCGAGTTGGTACTCGCTCTTAGCCACCTCGGCCATCCAGGTCGGCTTTTATTATTATAATATTATGACGATAAATTTAATTTTAATATAATATTCACGAATATACAAAAGGAATTTTCAAATTATTTAAAATATTTTTATTATAGAAAACTGCAAATAACCGTAAATTATGTAATTACATCAATGTAAATCAGTTTTGATTCTTCACCTTAGAGATGCACATGCGGGCAAACAGGTCATAAGATTTCTCATTTGTCACTATTTTTAAAGAATTGTGATGATTATTCGCATGTACGACCTTCTTTCTAACAACCGAAGTTAAGGCTGCGTTGATTCTTCAATCCATTGTATTTATAAAATTCAAAGTCTATACGACCTAATACACGAGATGTGTTCAACAAAATTTGGAACTTCAATGAATCAGTAAAGCATTTCTTGAATAAAATTTGTTGTGGTTCACTTCAAGTTTAAAATATTCCATTCGAAGGACTCCAAATCTTCTAATAGATAGAATAATGTTTAATATATGTCACTAAAAATTCAGAAAATATAGTTTGAATATATGTAAACCCCAATTACAGAATTTGTCAAATATTTTGTATTGAATCAAGGCTTGATTTGAAAAGAGAAAAATTTCCTCCAGATCAAATTTCTTCTTCCGTATATTCCAAGCATAAATTATGTAAATGTATAACAATGAGATAAAAATTTCAAAGTCACTTTTGGCATGTTTGCATATAATATGTTCTTTGAATAAATTGTATATTTTCACGTTCAATATTATCTTACAATAATGATATGGTTGCATCTTTCTAGAATGTCGTACATCTCTTTAAAAGCTCTTGATGTGAAGTAAGCAGTTGATTTCGTGAAGATTTTGAACTTATCTTGTTTTACAAGATCAGCAATGAGTGAATCTTGATCATTTGATTCTTCACTTGGTTCTTTTAAACGGTAACAGCATCTATTCTTCTTCATTAGCAACTTCAGAGCATGAAATAATACTTTCTTAAGGATAAGTAATGTCAAAATCGTCATCTGAAATTGCAGAATATTATACCTAATTGCACATCATGATGGCGAAGAATATTCTTCTTCAATGTTGAATTGATTTTACTAGTTATATTCCTATTTTATGGTATTGTCAATATTAATCCAAACAATCGTAAAGAAAATATATCAAAATAATCAAAAATTCTTCAATAAAGTGTTCTCCAGCAATATTCAAGATGGCAGTATGAAAAAGAATTTTACAATTCGTAAATGCATAGTAATTAATAGAAAATATTATTGTCTATTATAATTTGGCGTAAGTGAAATATCTGTTGAGAGTTGTCTATCTGAAGAAAAGAAAGAGGTTTCGACAGGGTGGCGAGGTATGTTCAACTGACGCTTATTTTTTGGCATTCAATGTGCGAAGTTTTATCCTAGATCTCATGCTACCTAGCGAGTTGCATTTCACAGACATCGCGCCATTTCCAAGAGCAAAGCCTTAGTTTGTTTACGACTCTCTTCGGTGATTGCACAGTGCTTGCATTATTGTGTTGGCAATTATTGGGCAACATAGTTTCACTCAATAATGAAATCTCTTTTCGATCATCGAAAACAGGCTATAGAAATCAGTAGTCTAAATTTCTGGATAGCTTTCCTACCGAGAAAATGGGTTGTGTCTACGTGATAGCGGCGGTGTTGCCATATTCATAAAAGAAAATGTAAAAAATCTCCTTCAATACCAAACTCATCCTTTAAAAACGAACGAATTACAGTAAAATTATCCTCTGGTGCCCTTACAAACATCAACTCTATTTATAAACCCAACAATATACAGCTCATGCTCAATTCAATGCATTGTTTTCGCAAAGTCAATCTACTCTCGTTGTAGGTGAGTTTAATTCGAAACACAAAGCATGACATGGAAACCTCAATAACTGTACTGGCATGCGTCCTGCTATTGATATCGATTACCGTAGCCTGCATATTCATGCTCACTACACTCCAACTCGCTATTCATATCTCCCAAACGAACTTCCTGACAATTGATTTCGGAAAATCGCTCAGCTTCGCCTCAACCGTAGCTGTGGAAACACATTGAATTACTCTTAGATCCCTGCGCAATTATCTTCAGTACAGGGACTTCAGCATTTCCAATTAAATCCCTCTTCCCTTACAATTTAAACGAAGTCAATAATTGACGTTTCTTTTAAACTCTCAAAATTCAATTGCTTCCTTCAATAAAAACTCTACCAACCTAAAACGATTGACGCCCTAGATTTCTCCTCACTCTCACCCAAAATTCAGATACCCTTTCCCGTTTCAACAATACTCCTAAAACTCATATTTATCATCGCAATCGAATTCCATTTCTGAAGTCTTCCTATCTTTTCAAAACCTCTTAACCCTCCAGTGGTAATATATAAGAAAGTTTCATCAGTGGTAACGTTAGATCTAAGAGACCCATTCAAACATTCCTTTTGAATTGTTCATAGAAATGAAATTTTAATCTTCCTTAGCAAAATATATTTACTCTAGACAAGAAATAAATCAAACTACAAGTAATTTTCAGACAGTCATTTCACAACATATTTTTATTTGAGATCTTATTGTGAACTTCGTCAGCCGTGGTAAACGTGTATTAATATATATATATATATATATATATATATATATATATATATATACGATGCGTGCAAATCTTTATATTGCCTACTGTTTGTCTCCATTGAGTTGTATTGTTTTTTCCTAAGAAGCGTGAACTGTAATTTGTATCAATATTCACTGTTTACCTTCTGCCATACTATCAGTATTACGCTCACTGTATAAACATAAATTTCGTTATGTTTCTGCATCTTTATGTTCTTGCGTCTTTCAATGTTCAATGCATGTTCGTTATGTTTATGCGTCTTTCTTTCTGTTCAATGGATGCATTTAGCACTTTCTCTAACATCCATCTTACTCGCTAAGCTCTAGTTTCATATTCTTCATCTATTTCAATTATATGTACGTAACACTCACAATCAGATATGTGAAATCTCATGCGATGTTTCTCAGAAAACGCATAAATATTCCGTTCCTCTAATACCCTCCGTCGTAGCTCACCACTTCAATCGGAAAATCTAAAACTCCAGCAGTCTATTTAGCATATGATTTACTCTTTTGTACTCGGCATATTCAGTCTACCAAGTCTCGCCAACTTGGACCAAATGTTTTGGTAGCTCTGCCTGTCCCAAGCCAGGACAAAGAGGGGCGTGATGGAGGAGTAACATCTCTTTCAAAAACCAAGGTCCAGCTGGCACCGGCTGGTAGCATCTCGTAGGAGCCTCTTCTCAGAGTTATCGTGAAGACCTCAATGGGCAGATTTTGCGGACGAGGCGCCCATTCTTCAGGGATAAAATGAAGACTCTTCTACGGGGTAACAAGATTTAGTATCCAATTATACAATATCCAATTGCTGAAGTTCCGTATCACCAGAAGAATGTACCAAAAGCGAAGCAGTGTAATCGTTGTCCAGAAGAAGTCCCAAAATCAGCCGAGTCGCCAAATATCCACAAGAGAGTTCCACTTTCGTTGCACAGGTCGTCGTCGTAGCTGATCTCCACTCTTTGCTCACCAAGTCACTCGCCAGGATCCAATCACTAACACCGTCGCTCGCTATCTCTCTGGTGTCGGGTCGGAGCCCTCTTATAGCCCGCTAGGGCTAGCGGCCCGCCGACTAGCTGCGGAGTAGGGGCGGTGGCGAGTCCCTACCCGCTTGCTCGAGCTCGACGGCCGCGCGCGGACAGTCCAGGCCGGCTCGCACCAGTTGCCTGCCTCTCCCGCCAGGGGCGGTAACGCCCCGC
Organism: Teleogryllus oceanicus; assembly: GCA_964035755.1. Lineage (NCBI taxonomy): Eukaryota > Metazoa > Arthropoda > Insecta > Orthoptera > Gryllidae > Teleogryllus > Teleogryllus oceanicus. Next base: position 19,428,703 of record CAXIVR010000012.1, on the reverse strand, counting down.
TGACGTCACTCGGCGGTGGCTCCTTCAAATGCGTGCAGGCGGTCACGACACAAGAAGAAAATCCTTAATGACTAAAACACAGTTGAAGCGTCGCAATCATTAGCACTACCAGTCAGTCATGGGCTACCTGACACCAGTCAATACTTTTACAGAAATGAAATATTATTATTTGTGCTCCAATACGTAAATTCATAAACTATCCGCAGCCACAGCCTCGTGGATCTGCCGAGGAGGTCTGCTTACCTCGATCTCTCAAAGAATTCTTGTTATTTATTTTATGTTCCTCAACGTCTCATGTTGCTAGGTAGGAACAAACTACTATGTTACACAGTTGAGGCAGCCCTTCGTATGGGGTTAATACATAAGAGAGGATGCTGGGGTCCCCTACGAAAGCAGCGCCTTCACCCAGCACACCCGACGAAAGGTTGGTAGCCCGACTTGGTGAACTTCTCTTACTCACAAATTCCAAAGGGCCGAACGGAACAAAACAAAAAACAACTGCCGGACGGAAATGAAGACAACCTCAGCAATAAATAAAGGATGAACGAGTAATGGGATCTCGGATACACTACGTATAGCAGCATGGAATATCAGAGGGATTACAAATAAAGAAATGGAGTTAGAAAAACAAACTAAAAAGAAATTCGAAGGTACAATGCAACTAGAAAAGTATATAATGATCTATAGTGCTGTCTAACAAGTAGAGATAGTCTCAGCAGGAGTAGCTATACTTATAAACACGTATAAAAATTAAATAATATCATGCACATTTATAAACGACAGAATACTAACACTACGATTTAACGTAGAAAGAGGATACATGACAATAGTTGCTCCAGAGGAAGGAAGGAAAGATACAAAAAACGAATTTTATGAAAGATTGCAAGTGGTAATAAATCGGGTTAACAAGAATGACTATCTGAGTGTTTTGGAAGATTATAATGCTAGAGTTGGAAATAATCCTATCCCTAATATAATTGGAACAGAAGGTGAAAACTTGTTTAATCAAAATGGACATACAATAATATAATTTGCAGTATTTAACGAATTAGAGCAACAAATACATTTTACAAACACCGAAATATCCATAAATATACGTGGACTGCAAGAGAAAGTGCTATTATAGATTATGTACGGGCAAACAAAAATATGTGGATTCTAATAAATGACACAAGAGTGTTTAGGGGTCCCGGTATCTCAACAGACCATTTCCAAGTTATTTCAACTTTACAAGTACCTAAAAGATGGGAACACATTACTAATAAACAACGAAATACCATCGAAACGTTCAAAATATACCTTCTTTGGAACCAAAGCATCGGAATGTTATATCAAAAAAAGATATAAGAATGGGGATTAGAGTTTGGAACGAAGAAATTAAACAACTAATATATGAAATGAAATAAGCCTATTTAAAAACATTAAAGTCACCAAATAGTTTAGATTTAAAAATTGAATAAAAAAATAAATCTGCCTTAGTGAGAAATAAAGTACGAAAACATATGCTAAAATGAAAATAAAATTTGGGGGAATATAATGCAATAAAATTTAAAAGAATTAAACAAAGAAGAAAAAGATACTCTAAAATTAACCCCCAAAAAAAAGGTTAAATTTTTTAAAAATATGTACGAATGATGAAACTGATTCAGTATTAATGGAATGTATTGACAATGTAGGCAACATTGATATGCAAGAACTTGAAGAAGTACTCAAAGCTAATAAAAATATCTGCAGGTAAGATACCTAATGATATAATAAATATGTTACCTGATGAATGAAGCATATATCTAAGTATGTATAAAAAGGAAGGCAAGACTTTGTAGCAATTATAAAGGAATTATGAAACTCTTTATGTAAAATGTATGCTAATATAATAGGAAGAAGACTAAAACCTATAACGGAAAATAAAATATCAGAAGCTCAACATGGATCTAGGAGAGGAAGATCTTGCAGTGACTGTATATTTACAATTACCCAATTAACAGGGAAAAGACGATAACAAAATTTACCAACATTCTACCTGTTCATCAACTACGAGAAGGTTTTTGACGTTAGGAGGACACTACTATAGAAAATATTAAAAAAGAAGGTAGTACCAAAAGATCTAAAAAGAGCTATGTAGAGAAAATATAATAAAAATAAGGACAATAAAAAATGGAAAACATGCTGCAATCATTAATGAAGGTGTAAGACAAGGGTGTCCATTGTCACATATTTTATTTAACATATATATTGACGAAGTCATAAATGAGTGGCTAAAAATTTGAAACAGACAATGTATAGTAAATAATGTAAATATTACCATAGTATTTTTTGCAGATCAAGCACTATAGACTCCACAGAAGACAGTATCTGGGAAGCAATGTATAAATTAGATAATATAGCTCAGCAATATAAAATGACTATATCAACTTTCAAAGCTACAATTATGGCGTTTAGGGGTTGTGATCCAATAGAAGCGAAAATAGCCCTTGGAAAAATTATAATAGAACAGGTAAATGTATTTAACTACCTTGACTATAAAATAATATAAAAATAATGATTTACGAGTAAAATGAAACAGATATACACACACTTTTGAGGTTCGTACTTAAAAAATAAAGTTTGAAAAGAAACTATAATGGAACTGTACAAAACAATGGCCCTACCCATGCTGTTATACGAAAGTGAGTGTCGGACATTAACTAAAGACCAAATTACAAAATTAGAATCAGCAGAAATGAAGTTTTTTCGAATTAGCAGACTATTCTTTTTGATCACAAGAAAAGTGAAGAAATTAGAAATGAACTAAAAAGTTTAAGTGTGAGTGATACTATCAAATAATATAGTGAAAAATGGAAAAATCATGTATTAAGAATGCCCGAAGAAAGAATAGTCAAGGTTGCCTTGAACTACAAGTCAAAAGGGAGAAGAAATGTGGAAAGACCATTGAGAAGATGGAGTGAGCAGTTTTCATGACCCGGAACAGACTGAATAAGTCTAATCCTTGCAGTTGATGATGATGATGATTATATCATTTATAATTACACAATATAACAAAAAACTCAGATCATCATAGTTTATCCCATAAAATTCTATTAGTGGCTGCTTATATACTTGTAACATCTGAATTGTCCATCGGTCTAGGTTATAGTAACGCTTTTGTTTTCAAACAGCCCCAAACCAACAAACTCTCAAGGCGTAATACATATTGCCACGTCTGTCCTCAGTAAGAATGTCTTACTTTCTGATAGCCCAGAAATACGAACATTTACAGGGGTTGGACAAAATAATACGAATATCTGTCGTATACAAAATACATATTTAGTAATAAGATGTTAGGACACCATTTGCTTTCAAAACGTCTGCAATTCTTCGCGGAATATATTTGAAGAGCTTTCCAAAATATAACATTCTGCCATTCTTGCACCAAAATATCCGCGAATTGCTTCAACGATGTAGGAGCTGCTCCCTCACACTCTGCTCTAAAACGCCCCATAACCAGTGGCGTAATGTTTGGGCCGCTGGTAAAAGGGTCTAATTTTATCCTGAAGGTTTTGCGATTGTAACAAATATTAATTACTTGATACTCTCTTTTACGATAGTTGATATAATAAAATCAGCATCTTCCAGAACTATTTTTTCCGCATCGGTAGCTCATGTAACCTCGATTACACCGATCGTTTGGGCTGTCCAGTCTGATACCAAAGTCTATAATACACTGCAATATAACCAACAAAACATGGTATAACAACAGTGCAGTGACATCGGCGAAATATTTAAAAAATATTTCTCTCTTGAAATATTAGCTCATTGAAACTTTCATATCACAGTATCAATTTGGGTTTTAATTCCTGCTCTCAACAGGCAATCCGATTCTCAGATGTATCAAAGACATTTTAGAAGCTTTTCACCATTTCTAACACAGATGTCTTCCTTGACCTCGAAGAAGCTTTCGACTCATTATAACATCATGGATTATTATTCGAATTTCTAAACCTCGGCTTTCCACAGTATCTTCTAATTAAGAGATAACACTAATGACACTAATAGGACATTCTATATACGATTATCTGACGTGACTTCTCTCACTCCGCATACCTTACCAGGTGTACGTTAACGTTCTGTTTACACATTATCTGTTTCTTTTATTAAAAGTATTTTCCATGCTATAGCGGGTTCTGCTGAAAGGGATAATGTAATCTTCGCATTTTTGTTTTTCTTTCTCCAATCCTATTTTTCATCTGAGTGTTAATTGTCTCCATTTTTATCGCTTCACACTTGACAATAATTTCTTCATTTAAATGCTTCGCCTTGATTAGAGCTTTTAGCAAGTTGTTCTATCCTGAACGTAGGAAAATGCATTATTATCGCCACGACTTCCATTATATCCTTGTGCGAATCTTTGTGAATTACTATATTCCGCTTAGACACACCAAGACTCTCAATAACATCTCTCAGAGTGTTATCAATATCACGGTCTGCTGCCAATCTTCTTTCTGTTTGCAGAAAATTGTTGCCACTAACACGTTATAACTTCTAACACGTCCAAATATCGGCGAGTCCTTGATATCGCAAAATTGTTCGACGGCATGTAGCAAAAGTTATAAACGACGTCCTACTGTTAATAGAGATGTCGATTATATTTCAACAGGATACGTATTTTCGCCAATAGTTTTACGTATACAAGTTAACATCAGCAGCAACTTTCATAATTATTCCTAATACCATCATAGCTTTGTCGTTAAAGTATTGCGTTGAATATGTATTTAAACATTTGGTAACAACTTGAAAATCCCCATATCGTTAAATGCTGGTGACGTAATGTATGGTATTCCCAACATGCGTTTGGGAAAACGGCACCTACGGGGGGAAGATACCTATTTAATGGGCGTTTTCCGTGCTTTTGGTGTGAACATAAAGAATAAAAGGAAAACGAACAAAATAGTGCCTATGCAATTTGTAAGACCAAAAGCAACTACGCTGTTAAAATATATATATACTAAGAATAAATTCGAATTAAGAAAAGTAAATAATAAAAAATAAAGAGGTGCTTTTCATCATTACGGGAAGACTCATATAGTAAATTTAGAACAGGTTTTCAGAAAAATAATATGGATAATATTAACATTGGAAGTAATTGTAGATATACTTTTTGAAATAACAGCAGAAAAATATGTAGAGGTAGAAGTAAGAATGATTCACGATGAAAGAAATATTTTTACTTCCTCGCCTACTACTTTCGCAGTTCGACAGAAAAACTTGTTTTACCGAGCCTTGGCGACGAACAAGTTTTAATTCTTGTTCCTATGTATAGTAAATTACTTCCTCTAACACGTTGTGTTGTAAGAATCCGTTTTGTGGTTCTTTGATACCGAAAAATTGATTGACGGCAAAACGTAAGTTACTTCGTCCGTCGGTCTGTCCGTCCGTCTGCCATCAAAGGTAGCATCTAAATTACAAACATATTTTTACAAAACTGACAATCCTCAATCTATTTAAATGAACTCGCGGCCCTCTGAAACGGATATTTTGTTTTGGGGGGGTATTTTATATTAAGACTTTAAATATCATCGAAATTTTCTCAAAATCTTTGTCCTCAGATAGTGTAAAGAACGCAGATAGAGTTAAGAGATCAGGTCTCATTTTCAGTAAACTTCCTTACATTTAGAAAATATCCAAAGATCAAATTTCTTTTGGCATCTTTCTACGACAACAATTATGAAAATAACGTTATTTCTTAATGCAATGTGTGCACCAAAAATAAATATTCAAATGAAGTCACGTTCAATTTTTCGAAAATATGAGTATTTATTCCGTAATTTGGTGTCAAATATAGGCAATTTTTCATTTTTAATCAATTATTTTATCAGAGGTGACCCCAATTTTTTCTTTAATTTTTTCACGTGTGATGCAAATAATGGTAAAGAAAATGGTGCCGGTGTCATGTTTGGCGAACTCTCTGTATTTTCAAATAGTGGAAAAAATTTGGTGAAGGTGTAAATGGTAAATTCCTGTTTTCCGCTCCTCATTTGAGACGATGTCATTATAATATAAAAAATCGTTGCGTCATATATCGTCAATACATAATAATCTTAATTGGTCTAACCTAAATTAGCCCAATTCGGTGTGCTCAGTTAAAAATACGATTTAAATATAATATGAAAAAAAAATCGAAAAAACTCAGTACCATAATTTTGTACGAACGTTATTACGATAATTTGATACTACCAACGTAATCTTGCAGCGATGGATATTTGCAAAATTGCAAGTTCATCTTTTAAAACTAAAATATTGAAGGTAGAGATTTTTTCCGTAATAAAATTTGTTATCTAAAGACTTATCATCGAATACGATCATGCTCTAGTTTTCGAATATTAATACTTTTCGCGTAATTCTATATGAAAATATAGGGATTTTTTAGTTTTTTAAACAATAGTTTTTTCAAAAACGACTACAATAGTTTTTTTAAAATTTGCTCTTCGTATGCACTAAAGGACGAAAAACGTTAGTGCTGGTCTCATCTTCGGCAAACTGCATTTTCGAAATTTGCTAAATGTTAACATTTAAAAACCATAAAGTTAAAGATATAGATTTTTGCCTGAAAATGTTTTAGAATAATCATCTCTCTAAAAAAATAACTTTTTTATACTTTTACAAATTAATCTTTTAGAAATTATTGAAAACTTATTTGAATGAAATATGAAATAAAGATTGCTGCCCTTCAGTCACCCGCTTCCAATTTACGCAGTTGGATGCTACGTACGTTAGAATTTGTATATTATTTCATATTTCGTTTCATTATTATTCATTCTATTTATATTATCTTTGTCATTTCATTTGAAATTGCGTCCTATAATTGTGTTAAATGAGAAAACGAATAGATGAGCGGTCATTGTTGGTTGTTGTAATCCATTTTTGTAAAGCCGCAGTGATAAGAGAAAGCGATAATGAGGCTGTTTTTCGTCAGAGGTAATATACTAAAGAAACTAATACTTTTCTCTATTTGTAGAATATTACAATACCATAGTGTTTATTTATTAGTTTTATACATTTTTGGATATATTTGCATTTGTTTGCCAACGCTGTTAGTTTTAATTATTTTAACTTTTAATTATTTTACTTTCTCACATACGATTTACGAAGAATATAGTAAGGCTAAAAACTCATCGGATATGTTCGTGAATACACTGCATACCTTTATACAATGAATTCAATGCCAAAGTAATATATTTTCATTTAAAGTTTTCAATAAAAAATGTATTGCTTGAAACTATTTAATTCCCATTATTGATGGCGGGAAAGTACGTGCTGTTTTATACTTGGATTTATTGATAGCTGCGTCTAAAGTAAATTAGCTGTTGCGGTGTCTTCCAATCAGAAAGTTGAATGTCACCGTATATAGGGATATCATTGTTTTTTTAAACTTTTTTATTTATTAATTTGTGAAGATTTTATATAGCTCAGTAAATATAACTATACATATATATTTACAGACTTATATGCTAACCTTAAATATAATCTTGCATGCTATTATAAGGAGGAGGAAATCCCTTTTCAGATCCTCAGTCTGGATCTAAATTTGCAATTTTTTTTAGGAATATGTGATATGGATATTTGTTTTTGATTCGTGTTTGGTAATTGGGGTTTGGAGCTAGTTTGAATGGTGATAGGGCTGGGATTTTAGGTAGGTTATGATAAAAGATGGTGGCCAGATATATGATGTATTGTTCAATGGGTTCCAAATTAAATTCGTTGTGAAATTGATTGTTGATTATATACCAAAGGGCATGAGCAACTATTCTTATAAATCTATTCTGCAGAACTTGTGGTTTATGGATGTTAGTTCTTAATAGTAGATGTTGCGTTAAGATTCTTTCCGTAAATCCAAATTGTACCTTGGGGATAGCATTGGTTGTATATAGGTGGTTTTTCAATCTCCTCAATATGATTTTCTCGAATATTTTGGAAAGAGTTGGTAATAAGCTGATTGGGCAGTAACTAGGGGTTTGATGGGGTTGTGATATTATTGTAGTAACGTGTAAGCTCACGATAGGATGGCACCGAAACAGCTGATGACCTGTCAGACGCAGTTCTGAATATATTCCAGCATAGCAACACTTTCCTTAAAGAAACCTTTTTAAAAGGTTATGTACAGTTTGTGGAAAATTAGAGTACTTTCGCGTAATGTTGCATGAAAATACGTGCTCTTTTAGTATACCACTAGTTTTTGAAATACAATATGACAGTGAATAAATGTGGTAGTACTTACTTTTGTAGTCCTCTGGGTACGCATCTATCAGCATGGCTGACACTGGTACGTGACTTCACCATTGACGACTCTCGACTGAGGAATCGAATACGAAGCGTTGTTAGAACCAGGCAAATAGCGTTCACTATCGCCATAAGAGACATGGGGACGTAGAAGTAGTAGAGAGTTCCCATGCGATTCTGTAAGTACAAGTTGTGGCCTGCGAAGAAAAACATATTTATTGTACCACTTGAGCATCAGAAGAATTTTAATATTTTAAAGATAATTTGTGACGCCTCAAAATTAATTTATGTACTCTTAATGTAATGTTTGAAGAAACTGGATGAAATAAATCCAGTGAGTTTTGTAAACAATTTTCACTTTCTCATATAGGTACGTATACAGAGTATTTTATATAGAGATTTTGACTGGAACACGTTTGATCCCTGTTATCAAACAAAAAAAATTTTAAGCGTCCATACATCTGTCCCTCTTTGAACAGCACAAATTGTATTAATATTAATTTATAAGCATAATTTAATCAGCGTGTACAAATGTGCCAACTTTGATTAAAACTGCGCTGCTTCTTACAATACCTACTACGTTATATTTCGCAAATGTTACTCCTTGATTCAGAAATGGGAAACAATGTAATAACCAGGGCATGGATTCTGATGCCTTAAAAAATATTTGAAACTCACCTATAAAATGGCTTAAAATGGATCAAATGACCTAATTTCTTTAAATACTCCAAAATTTGTAGGAAAGTGTTTATTTATTCTATAAATTTTACAATTTTAAATAAAATTTATTGATATAAATTTATATTTAATATAAAGTCTTCATTTCGCGCGCGATCTGTCCTCCTTCCTTGTCCTATCCTCTCCTCTTACACACACACTTACACTAACATGCACTACACAACCACATATTCCGGGAGACCGGTCGGGAGCTTAGAGATTGTCCCGACTGGGGTGGTGCCCCGCCGGTGGGAGAGTCCTGGTTAGGAGAAAAACCCACTAGCCGACGGTAGGTCGGCGCCGCGTCTCGCCATCCAGCGGGGGAAGATCACCGCCATATCCCGAGAAAAACATTCACTAAACTAATGGGACTAATGACCAGAGCAGTTGACGCGCCCGGAAACCCGAAAAAATCAAACACAAATACAACCATGCCCGAGACGCGACTCGAACACAAGCCCCTTCGGGGCGAGATCGCGGCACTACTGCGTTATCGATCTCGGATCGGCAGTGCCTACCTTGTGCGGCTTCGTCGTCGAGAGCGGCGTCCGGGAAGCAGGTCTTGGTCTCGAAGAAGGAGGGCGGGGTGAGGGGGAGCGCGCCGCGGTGGGCGCAGGCGGCGAAGGCGGTGAGGGCGGCCGCGCCGCCCCACGCGTACGCGCCCACGCCCGCGAAGCGCCGCCAGCCGCCGCCACGCCCACCGCTGCCCGGGGCGTGCGCACGCGGCGCCTGCCTGCAACATCATCATCATCATCATCATCATCATCATTATTAATAATTATTTTTATTATTATTATTATTATTAATATTAGCCGCCGCCACGCCCACCGCTGCCCGGGGCGTGCACACGTGGCGCCTGCCTGCAACATCATCGTCATCATCATCATCATCATTATTAATAATTATTATTAATTATTATTAATATTAGCCGCCGCCACGCCCACCGCTGCCCGGGGCGTGCACACGTGGCGCCTGCCTGCAACATCATCATCATCATCATCATCATTATTAATTATTATTATTATTATTAATTTTTTTAAATTCCCCCCCCAAAATTTTTTTTTTAATAATTAAAAAGTCTTGATCAATTTTCCAGACAAATTAAAATATAAATAAAGAAAAAAACGAAAAATATTAATTATTTAAAGAAATGAGTTTTGAAACCGCCAAATATAGGCGCCAATCGAAAATACATGTTTTTGACATCCATGCTCTTATGCAAATTGCGAAAAACAGTACTGGCACTTGTAGGTCACGAGCTGGAAGGAGAGGGGGATATTGTCATCCAATCGCGAGCTCCAATACCAAACGTTAAAGTCGTAACGAAGCTCCCAGTCGATGAGTGAGTGTCCCCCTCTCCGTCCAGCTCGTGACCTTGATGTGCCATTATGTTTAAAACTGAGTATAGGTTGACGAATCAGGATTGATAGTTTCGGCGTATCACCATTTTGGCGATATTCAAAACGCCTATTTTTTTTAAAATAATCTATATTATATATTTCATTCTTAATTTATATTTTAATTTGTGAGTAAAATTGATCAACACTGATAATATTTACAATTATCGTTAGTTTTTTTATGTAAATTTTCATGACAAATTTTAGCTATCTGAAGCTAACATAACCAATCTAAAGAAACGTTTTACAACTTTAATTGCAAGAGTAGAGTCTAAGTCAAGTAGTGGAAAATGATTTGCTTTTCTTAGTCCTGCACCCAAACTGTCCCTCATCATTTCCCCATTGTCATCTATCCGCCCTCCAAAACGCTTTATCTTCAGAATTTATTTGTCCGCGAAAAACGTTGTTCCCATGACACACGCAAATCTGGTGTAAAAGGTCTAGAAGGCCCAGGCGCTTCCGAGTTATTCGGAACTATAACATGTGTTGCATTAATATTTTTTGGTTTGTCATAATCTGCAAACTTTTATTTTTTCTTAAGAAATCTTTACGATATATAATGGAGTGTAATTCTATTATCCTCCAATGGCTTCTTATAAACTACCAAAAACCATCGTTTATCTTTAGCCTATGCAAGGCAAGATTTAAACAAAATTATAATTTGTAACTAAATTCCAAAATCAAAATATTACTGGGTGCTAAAATAATGTACACAATTCTATAATAAACACTAAAATAAATGCACAGAATTCTGGCAGACGTTTTCAAAGTATTTTTAAAGTGAAGGTCATTTCAAGGGGGAGGATAGTTTTTATTGTTTTAACTGCAGCCCAGCTGTTGAAAAAAACTGAAAAAAATTACAATTTGTGCTTTAAGAGGAACGTTTGAGGTTTTTTTCGTGCCTGTTCCATGGTTCTAAGACACAATAAAAAAGTTTTTTTTATTTTTTTCAAGAAATTTTTTTTGTGTTTGAATTTGGGTCTGAGAAAATATCATTTTTTTCTAATAGTATAAGTTATCTTCTTATTTATTATGTTTTTCAGTCAGATAAAAAATAGTGGTCAGATGCCGAAAAAAATAAAATTAAAAAACAACACATTTTTTACTGTAGAAGTGTGTGTGGTGTGTGTGTGTAGGCTAAGAAAACTTTAAAAAATATTATTTTTATGTTAGAATTGTTATGTAATCAGTCACGTTTCAATTAGTTTAGGGGAATGTTTTACGATGTTATCCGGGGGTACCCTTTATGTTCAGAAAAATGTTTTTTTACAATCAATCAAAATAAATAAAACATATCTGTTCCAATAGTTTATATTACATTTAATCCTTTACTTCATACTATATGTATAATACATATTGGATCATAACCTGGTGACACTGGGTAAGAAGGTGGCAGTTTAGGTACTTTTTTTTACCGCCAGCGATACACTTGTAAATAATACTGGCAACCCAGGGGCGAACACGTAGTAACAGACGCGGTTCGTGTTCCTAAACCTTGACTACAGCAGACGTTCGTAAACCCAGTCTGTTGTTTGTGTTATCACCTGTGTTTTCAATATTTTTCGTTTTACCATCTTCTTGTAAGAAAAAATATAAAGAAACCTAGACGTGTGGAAAACGGGAGGCAGGGAACCCTGCCCCCTCACCTAACAATTTCGAAAGAGACCCCCAAGCTCTACATCATAAAATATTTTATTTTCGTAAATATGATAGATTCATTATCATTCCCATTATGAAAATACGTGATAATTAATTCCAAATTATGGCAATTAATTATCTATTAAATAGCAATAAATCATTTGACATGTTTCATTCTGGTGTGCCGACATGGCTGTTACAGCTTGACGTATGTAAGAGCTTGTGTATGTTGACACAGGTGAATGGTGTTCCATACACAGATTCCTGGAGAGTCAGTGGCGTAACTGCGGGGTGGGTGCAGGGGGCGAACAGGTTGTATTATGTGCACAACAGACGCGGTTCGTGTTCCCAAACCTTGACTACAGCAGAGGTTCGTAAACCCAGTCTGTTATTTGTGTTATCACCTGTGTGTTTTCAATATTTTTCGTTAAACCATCTTCTTGTAAGAAAAAATATAAAGAAGCCTAGACGTGAGGAAAATGGGAGGCAGCTGTTTAGGAGTGTCATCAATTATAAAATTTTATAGTTCGAATAATATAACTTTACTGAGTTATTTAATATATATATATATATATATATATATATATATATATATACACACATTGATTTAATTAAATACATACAATTAAATCATACACTAAGAAAGCAAAGAAAAATAACGTAAAACACGAAACTATAAGCAGTGAGTCCCAATTCTTCAGTGGTCCAAGAGTCGATTTCCGCGATTACTTTACTTATCGTTAATTTTGATAAAATAATCTACAGATTATCTTTAATGTCGAGCAAATATCCTTGTACTTTTATTAAATAATGTATAAACTATTCAGATATACACATTTTGTATATTTAATTGAAGGAGTGACACCATTTGTTTTGCCCCGGGTGACCCTCGAGTAAGCCGCCTTTTAGGGCTATTAGTGAAGTAGAACTGATCCAATTACGTAAATGTTACTTTTGTAATACTGTTGTATTATGTACACAACAGAATCTATCAACGCTACGAAATAGTTACTAAGAGTTTCGGGAGAACAATAAGATGAAATTTGTGCAGACGCGTGTTAAAACAATGATAGAAAGATTGTATCCTGGATTACGCTGCCAGCCCATGCAAGTGTCACAATATTGCTGGTCCGCCATTCGCAAGGATTTGATCGGAGAAACCACGGAAAAGTACTGATCAGAGCAGCCGTCTGCTTTAGTCCTCCACCAGACAGCTTCTGACAGCCATATAGTCGCAAAAGCGCCACCGTCGGAACGCGAACCTAGGACCTCCCGATCATAAACATTGCAGAGACAGCGTGAAAGATAGCTCTGAGCTAAACTAAGTCGGTCTGATGTTTTAGCAAATATGCTACGGTTTCGACTCAAGGTGGTAATGTAAACGCATGTGGAATAATTTAGTACTTACCTGAAGTCTACAGCCATGTTTATTGACACCACAGTCAACCACATCCCCGCGGAAATAAGGAAGAAGAATATGGTGTATGCTGTTAGGATCAGAAATATAGTTTTTAGATAAGTTTCATGTAAATTTGTAGCTGAAAAGCTAATACTTAATTAATTTTAAATTTTTTAATAACATACTATTATTTTGAAATGATGTTTCATCTAATAAAAAATACAGTAAATCCTCGTTTGCACAAACTCGTTTAACACGAATTTCGGCGTAACACGAACAAAAGTTCGATCTCGGCATGGGATTACGGTAATACGGACATTAATAATAATCGAATAACACGAATTTTATGTCATGAACTCCGATAATTTCGGTCCATGGGAATTAGTGTTAATGAGGGTTTAATGTATTTTTATTTATTATGTTTTTTTATAAAATTATTGTGTGCCTTAAACTGACAAACTGAATTTCAAAAATTCTTTATCGGTGCACAGCTTCCGTTGCCTAAAAATGTATGCTTAATTGCCAGGCCTGATCTATGCATTACCTACATGTATAACATATGACTGCGCGGGGAGAACACAATATTGCTAAAGGTTTATTAGCAAACAATAGTAATATACATTAAAAGGCAACTAAGTTGAAGTTACCATGGCTAGTTGTAGGGGAGGGCTCTTGTATCGTATCAGACTTCAGCCAATGGCCTTCAGTCACCAGTTTGGTGTCACAAAATTAGCGGGAATTTTAAATGCAGCCAGATACCAAAATTATCACCTCGTTTAGAGACATAGAAACAGATTTACGAAGCATTTCTTTTAAATATTGCATGTTGTGCACCTTCATTGTTATTTTTGGTTGTTTACCGTTGAAAATTGTCATTTTGTACCACTTTCAAAATATTTCTCAACATTACTCGCTCTCCATGCAACATGGTGGTTAGCATATGATCTGGCTATTCAAACGAAGTGCCTGTACTGTGGTCAGGTGTGTCGTGACGCAAACTGGTGTTGCTCAGAATGAGCAAAAATCGTTGCGCCGGAGGAACTCAAGCATGTCTCACCCTGGTGACGGCGATGGTGTAGCGGTTAGTGTATCGGACTGCTATACCCAAGTTTGCGGGTTGAAACCCGATCGAAGCCGTGGATTTTTAAGGGCGAAAAATTTCTTCCTACACCTTCCTTCGGGGAGTAAAGCCGGCTGTCCCATGTTAGTACTTTTACTGCATGTAAAAGATCCTCAAGCTAAATTCATCTGAATTTGATCAATGAGCTAAATTCAAATCGCCTGTTTTGTCGCCCACCTTCTCTCCCTCCCATGATTGGTGAAAGGAGTGTAACGAAATTTGCGTGGTCAGACGGAAGAGCAGGCCTCATGGCCTGAGTCTCGACACGTAAAATAAGGTAAATTCAATTCAATTCAACCATGTTATTCCATCATGTCTAGGTGGAAGAGTTCCCGATCGAGACCGTTACGTCGACTCTAGGAATCTCAGCGTTTCATGGAAAGGCACTTTTGCGGTATGATGTCCAATATTTTAATTGAGGTCGTAATCTTATGACTGTGAAATATACAAATTTTATTGAGGGTAACGAGAACATTCATATTTTTTCCGTTCGGGGGTTGCTACATATTTTGTTTTCTAATTATTGAACATTTAGTTATGGTATGGAAAGAACTTTGGTGCACTTCCATGCTGGCGTTGAGCAAAGGTGAACTTTCATATCATACTGTTTAAGTATGCTTGACTTTGTACATGGTCTCGAATAAAAAGTCCAATTGTGTGATCTGTGAGATTAAATAGCTTCAAATATTATATAGACAGTTTGACTTTACTTAGATATTGACATCCTGCTCGTTTCTGACTGCCCAGAAATGGAGTACAGGTGCCTATCAGTAATTTTCTCGTGAGATGCATTAGTAATAAATAATAAACTAAAGTAAATTAATGTTAATTTTGTCATTTTTATTGTCAATAATTACATTTGTTAAAGGCTACGATGAAAACTAGCATGTTTATAGTGTATTAAAACGGATTTTCTTTGTATTTGTTTAGCAACACATTTAAATTCTTCATTCGAAATTAAGCCAAATTAGTGAAAATTACATTAATTCAAATTCAAATTAACTAACAACACATTCTTTAAAAATAGAAATAGAAATAAACTTATCAACCCTACAATTTCATATCAATTACTGCCTTCATTTTTTCCGATTTTCCTGTTAAACATTACGAAAATATTCTCACAAATACCTAAAATCGAAATTATACCCATTAATAAAATAAAACAATAATAAAACTACAAACATTTACCCTTCGTATTATGTACTTCTCAAGAACTTTAATATTTTTCTCAACTAAACTGATACGCTTTTCATTGAAAGTTTTTTAGTGTATAAGTATCGCTTTCCATTCATTTTTGTGTGTACGTTCTTCGTCAAGAAAAATCCCATGAATTTCATTCTTGGTCTCATTTGAAAATGGTTTGATTTTTTGTGTAATTAAGATTTTATGTTCTCAGAAATTCCGAATATAACATCCAAATTCGTTGAATTATTTATGTGAAGAGAAATGCACTTCCAATTATTTAATATCAAGTTAACAAGAGTCTACTAACCAGATATCTTAAGTAAATACAAGTTTAGAACTCACCGTAATTCGGGTCACAACCCATAGCTGCCGCGTAGGGATGCTTAAAAAACCACACTGCTTGCAGCGTGTTCGCCACCAAAAGAGATCCTACGTGACAGACCAGAGCTCGCCCATGCATCGAGTGACGAGTTTCTTCTCGGTGCAGAAGAACGGCCAAGCCTGTCGCCAACATCGCTGCAGCAGCCACACTCATAGGACGCATTCGCTCATAGAACGGGAAAGTGAGCGTCTTACACAAAGCCAATGCCTCCCTCGTGTTGTCATTATCCACGCGTTGAAAATCAGCACAGTGTACAGTGTTGGGTAAATGGTTGCTATTTATAATATTAAACATTTTTTGACGGAAGGTATCCTTTTCGTTAGAACTATAGATTATCCTGCATGAGGTTTCGGGATGAATGGAGTCATAATCTGATATTATTTCCTCCCCATATTTGTCCGTCTCCGCGGGAACTGCTTTGGAATTAAGCAGTTCCCAGTCAGAACCGGTATGTTGAATGCATCGTTTCTTGGCAGAAAGGACATGACCTGCAGGACAGCACTTGCGTATGCTGTGAGTGTTGTAGTTGGGCTGAAAAACAGCTAGTAGGGCTTTTGATGGAAGGCAGCCCTCGCTGATTGCATCAAAACAGAAGATTTGTGTGAAGTCGATCCTGGAAATACCCTCGGCAAAAGTTTCATTCAAGACAACCACATTTAGAGATGAGTCTGTTTTCCATGTTACTGAATCTTCAGCTGCTAGTACAATGCGATCGTGCAGTGGAAGGTTGTCTCGGTAATGCACTACAAAACTGTTTCGGTGTAGTTGTTTTGGAAGCCAATACGTGTCATTATGATTAAACGAAGCAGCAAATATTTCATTTTCAATTTCTTCGACTTTACTCCCCGGGCGAGCTTCACAATATTCAGCCTTCTCATTTAATTGCTCTCCCTTTCTACAACACTTTCTGATCTCTGGAAGCACGGCGTAGATGACAAGTTGATGTTCATTTCCTTTTGCCAAAGCATCAAAACAAAATGCACTCGTGGAGAGTTCAGTCATTTGACTGAAAGGAAGCACAATTCTAAACGACAGACTTTTCCCACCAGATTCTGAAAAATTCCACATAGATTTGTCTTCAGCGTTTATCACAAATTTGCTTTCTTTAAAATAAGCTCTTGAATATTTCACAAATACGTTTTGGGTCGAAAGCGGCTTTGGCAGCCAATAAGCTCGCTCAGGATTGGCACACGGGTTCAATAATTCCTCTGTCACATTGTCGATACTTCTATTAGAAAAACGCACGCAGCTAGTTCCATTTTCTGAGAGATATTCACCCATTGAGCAACATTTTCTCACAGTAATAATATCCTTCGCACTTGCTACAACCGCTAAAACCACTAACGATAATAACACACCTGCTGCTCCCATTTTCAGCTCCCGTTAGAGTGGAGAATCACTTGGAGATGCTGTCACACTGTTCGCTGTCTGATGTCACTTCGTCGCTACGCATAACTCCGCTGCTGTTGCCACCGACTACTCACGAGCCACTGCCTTTGGTTGTGCCCGAAGCGCCTACATCTGGACTTTCCCCCAGGCACACAGTGAGGAAGTTAACAGTTAAGTGGTGTTGGCCGCCTGTGTCCTCTTCGAGAATGTGTTGAAATATTTCGTCGTCTGGTCGCATTCTCAACACGAGCATTAATAATGAAAACAGCATAAAGTAAAGTGATGCAATAACAGAAAGCGAAACATGATTTATATCGTATTGCAAAAACATTTTCTTTAACATTTGATGATGTAATACTAAAATGAGACATGATGTCAGACAGCTAATTATGTCACTTGTAAATGCATGATGCGGGTAATTTCTTCATGAAAGTAAAATGTATGAAATATCAATATAAAACTCGTTGACAAAATTTACGTTACTCACACTATGAGCGGTACATTTCTTGTAATTTAAATATAACATATTCGTGTATCCACTTTATTGACGCAATCTTATAAATGTACTGATGATGTTTTAAATTTCCAAAATATTTCTTGCATTTAAATAATTAATCTTTCCACTGCAGATAACGAAAATTCGTAAAGGCTAATATTCTTCAAATAAAACATTGCAATGTTTTTCACAAAATATAAAATTTTCTCAGAAATTTACTTACAGAAGTACATAATGTATTCATAATATTGTGATATAGTGTCAACATTGTTATTATTATGTTTATGAAAAAGACATTCAGGTAGTGATTTAGCTGTTAGGTTAGAACCATGCTCTTTCCTTCGTAAATATCTCCTAATCTTTGGGAATACCCTACAAAAACGACAATGAATAATAATGTCTTAGAGGTGACAAACACGGTTTACATAATTCTCATCCATATTGACTTTCTTGGGTCACCTAATATCTGTCAATTTCGTAGTAAGAAAAATTCCCACCAATCTTGAAGCTGTGAAATCCCGTACCTTTGTTTGTAAACAACATTAAAGGACTTCTGATAGATCGTATATCCATCTAGTTCAGCACCAAACGACCTAGATACAACAATACAGCGAGAGTTGCCTTAAGCTTTTCGTAAAAACTAGAAGTCAATGTTTTGAATCTAAATACCGTTAAAGTTGTTAATGAGAAATGAAATTTGTTTTTATAACAAATTTTATAAATGGAGAAGAATTTGTGGAAATATTCATTACGTTTATGGAGCTATATTGGATAATTATACGCTGCTATTGCATAGATTGAAAGTATAGTGTCAAAACACAAACTAAATGAAAATAACTTTTTAACTTAAGTTAAATAAAAGTGATTTGGCATTCGAAGAGACTTCTTTGTTTAATTCAAATGAAAGTTTCTGAAATTACAGATTACATTATTGAAATACTTACCACCATAATCGCTTTTAGAAAATATATTTGCATACCACCTCTCTTTAATTTTTTTGTAATTTTGACTGTGGCCACTCATCTGTCATTTTATGTGCCTTCACATATAAATTAACCTTCTTGATATTCAGTTCCAAGGTACTTTCCCTGCACAAAATTAATTTAGACGTTACCAAGATTGTCTCGATCAGACAAAATTGCAACTAGTCTGTGTCTTTCTCGTACTAGTTATTCTTCTAATCTCTTTAGTCCGGGTTATCTTTTCAGTTTTTGACTACCCTCTACCATAGACTAAAGATATATACATCTTTACTCTATGCCTCTACCGAGCTACTATTTTTTGCCCATATTTAACTCAAAAGTGCGCGAAATCTACTAAATTAATTACGGAAAACAAAATTGAAGAAAAAATTGCTATGTTCATGACATAGAAAAACTCTTTATTTTCAAAACATCAGTGTTGGCAGTGAAAATCAGACCTATACAATATTTGTAAATGTATTTCCTTATATTATTAAAATAAATTGAAAGAAAAAATTATAGGTAATCTTGAGAAAATTTTGAAATATTCCAGAGGCTTCATGCGAATACCCACCAAAATTTAGAAATTTTTTTTCAAAATCGCAGAACTTTCACATCGACATTCATTTTGGGAAAAAATCCAATGATTAATTCAGATGCTAATGTTGTTTACATACGCACGTTAGTTTTGAAAGAAACACCTTTTCTGTATCAAGGAACCCCAAAACATGAAATCGATCTTCCGATCACATAACTTCTTCTACCTAGATATATTACTGATGCTAAAGGACAAGGTAAAAATTAAATTTATAGGACGTGTACAATGTTTCAAAAATATGAAAAGTACAGTTGTTTTCGAAATATCGGTAGTTTATTTTGATTTATTTCGTCAAAGAACAGTGAAAAACTGTATGTGACGAAAACATTACATTACATTAACATTTCACGGAATCTGTCTTCTTTCCTCGAAGTTGATGGTCTTCCTGATCTCCTTACATCGTCGATACTCCCTGTTGTATTTTGAAATGATAGTTTTAAATTGTGTTTGCATTCAGAGTTACTTAGATTCTTCGTTCACCACCCCTACAACATTTGTACTTGCACCGCAGATCCCCAGACCTCATAAGGAGCTGCTATTCCGGCCCGCTCTTCGACACTCAACACAGACGGCATTTTTCAACAGAAATATAAGAAAAAGCATGTTAAACAAAACCTCAAGGACTACTCTTTCTAATAGATATGGTTGTAAAACTATTGGCTCATAAATGAAGAAATCGTAGCTATCCAAAAGTAGGGAGTGATCCTGACAGGCATTCTGTATACTCCGATTTAAACGTACGGTCTCTTCAAGGTCACGAAGAAGGAGGGGGGACATTGTAATCCAATCGGAAGCTTGGTGACGACATACATTTTTGGTATTGAATCTCCCGATTGGATGACAGTGTCCCCCTCTCCTAGCTTGTGACATTGAAGGGACACCACTTTTAAATAGGAATATAATGCATTTATGTAAAAGATGAAAGCCAATAAATTTGTAACTTACGTTTTATGGATTGCCAAGTTCATACGTCCTTGTGTAGTTCGTTATAGCTTACAACAATAAGATTGTCTTTAGGAGAAAGCAGAGGTGATTTATTATTCGAAAAACATATTTTAAAAAGCATTTTTCGTCTTTGTCTCTCTTAATTTTATGCTAAATTATGAACAGCAGGTATTCAACTAGATTATTCAGTTTTATCGTTCGTTTACTTTTTGAATAAAGCTTTCTATTAGACAAAATATTTTGTTTATACGTTTTGATATAAAAATGCAAGTTTCAATGTTTTGTCGTACACCAATGTTCTTTCAAAATTTCCTCTTGTTTGTATAATGAGTTGTGAATATTGTTATTATTGTGATTTAATCATATTTGTTTATTTTGTATATTGGTAAGAAATTGCAAATCTTTCTCGCTACCGATAAAGTAACTGGTTTTCGTATTATGCGCTACGTTTATTTAAGAGTATATTAAATGATGTTTTTGATGTGTCAATGTAGATGGTGACTGTTGGAGCAACACTAGTTCATTATACGTCATGATCTTTCCATCAGATATTATGACCTTGTTGACCTTCTATGATCGACTTCTACAAACTCATTTCAGATGTTTGCACTCAGAAATGAGAATTTGAATTTTCTATGTAGGACGCAAACTGAAAACTGAGTTCAGTTAGTATTATACCATACATAGTGAAATGTACACGCAGGCTGATATTAGATAGTAGTACTGTAGTGATGACACTAAGGACCGTATTCATAGTCGTCACGTATAGCTTAAGGAACTCCTTAGGTATTTTCTTATTATATGCAGTCAATTTTGCTAAGGAAATGTTTATGCACATTTGGTATCACAGACAATCCTTAACACAAGTATGATGCTAGCAGCGTTTCGTGTGTCAACAGCGTACTGACTGTTTCACAGCCCCTTGAATCCTACCTCAAACTGGCCGTGAACGAATCATATCTTTGCGTACGTGAGCATCCGTAGGACAACCTAACCTACGTAGTCATGTCACTACAGTCGTTGTGACCCATTCTCTCTGGTCGTTGTGCGTGGGTTTAGGCGATTGATTTCCACGTGCTCTGTGTTTCTGTTCACATTAATTGATTGATTGATTTTTCGTCTTTCCGGGCGCGTCAACTGCTTCGGTCATTAGTCCCGTTAGTGTAATGCATGTTTTTCTCAGGAGATGGCGGTGATCTTCCCCCGCTGGATGGCGAGATCCGGCGCCGACCTACCGTCGACTAGTGGGGTTTCCCCCTAACCAGGACTCTCCCACCAGCGAGGAACCGCCCCATCCGGGACAAGCTCTAAGCTCCCGACCGGTCTCCCGGAATATGTGGTAGTGTAGTGCATGTCAGTGTAAGTGTGTGTGTAAGGGGAGAGGATAGGACAAGGAAGAGGAAGGAAAGATCGCGCGATGTCCGTGGCCCGTTTGTTAGGATACTGCTCCGACATTCGCCTGGTGTTAATCGGAGAAACCACGGAAAACTACCGATCAGAGCAGCCGGCCGCTAGAATTCTGCAGACAGCGACTGAATTCGACCTAGCTGAAAAGCTAGTATTGAAAATCCTGCCGCCGTCAGGACTCGAACCTAGGACCTCCCGGTCAGAGGCGCTGCAATGACATCAGTATCTGTTCAGAAAAGCAGCAAATATGCCGAAGGGAAAGCTGTTTTCTGACGCAGAAAAAAAAATCTCCGCGATTTAGTTCTAAGAAACAAACACATCGTCGAAAACAAAACTTCTAATAATAATATTTCAAGTAAACAAAATACTTATGTATGGGGGGAAATGGTAGGCGAATTTAACGCTGTATCCGAGAACGTTCCCGTAAGTATAATTTGAGAATATGTTACATTACCTTCATTTTGTTATTAATGCTTTCATAATCAATAATTTTTCTAACAGTAATGCTTCAAAAGAAAAGAAAAAAATTAAAGAGACTGTGAGCCATCATTAAATATAAAAAGAAAGCATTCTATGCTACTGAAAAGCATAATTCAAAGAAAACTGGGGTTGATCCCGGGTTTAGGATGGCATGGTTCCTTTGGTTCCTTTTATGATTCATTATTTCTCGCGATTCCTATGTTTATAGTTGCGCGGTTTAAACAACTTAATTATTTATGTTCAATGTTAAATGAGAAGAAGTCACCAGAATTTGTTGGCGTGGAATTGTGTGTATTTTCACATTTCAAGTCTTCTTCAAATAGGTTTGTGTGTCTACTGAGATGAAAGGTATGAATTTTCTTAAAAGTGAGTGTTCCCTTTAAAATAAATTCTCTTAAATGTGAGGGAGATATATAATACTGCGTGAGCGCCGGAGCGACAGCGGAGGCGCGAACCAGGCCTCGAGAGCGAGGGCCGGAAGGCCCTCGCGAACGTAGCACGTTGGATCCGTGCGGTAGCACGTCGCGGACCACTTGGTGAAAAATATGCGTTGGTTAAAGAATTGTGTAGGTTATAAAATTAAATTTGTAACGTGAAAAATACGAATAATCAGTTCACTTAATGAGAGTACGTTGCTACGGAGATTTATACGTACAGGGGGCTTTGGAGCAGGGGGGTAGCTATTCTCCCGATCTACCTTTATTTTAAATAATTATTTTTATTGCTGTAACATCATGAACACGCAACTACTACGTATTAAAAAGGTTTCAGCTCATGGAGTCGATTCTCTTCTAATTAACCGAATCAGTGAATCAAAGGAACCGTGCCACCCTAAACTCGGGATTTACCGAGGTCCACCATCCCAGATGATTGTAGAATGTGATCCCGAATTGGCATAGAATAGGGGACACACTGACTCCGATACACTGCATTTAGCAGAAACTTTGAATGCTCATTTGGAAGTTGCTACGGGGTCCTATTCATTAGTGGACAGTGTTCTTGTGTCGCAAACTGACAGTGAAGATATGTTGTGTGGTAGTGTGCCTTCGAAAGAAAATTTAGAAAACAAGTTCGAGAAGAGGACGAAGATAGAAAAAAGTGATGCTGTCATGGTAGAGGCTGAACTAAGTATTGCAAAGGCCAAAAAGTCTCTGGAAAAAGAATTAGGTGAAATGAAGAGAACAGAAATTAAAAAATTGAGCTCCTCAGAGAGCAAATTGTGTGGAAAATTGCCACAGAAGAGCCGGTTCGCAGAGTTAAATAAAATGAAGAAGTGATAGTGTGTTTTATTTATTTTGAAATTAGTTTTGTATATCTACAATAAATATGTTATTTTGTACAAACATTATTCTTTATAATTATATCACATACTGAAGTGCTAGTCTGTAAAATTTCTTGTAATGCATCGTTGCCTAATTTCATTTGCTCTAGCATTATCTGTCAGGCATGTTACAGGAACATCCACAATGCCTTTTACCTCCTCCACTTCCTCTGCTTCCCAAACATCATGAGTGAAGATACCAATGTTATGCAAAATTGCATGGGAAGTAATTATTCTTGTATTTTGCAGCTTATTTTGCTCAAAATACAGTCGGAAATCTTCTCTTCCATATTATTATTGTTCTTTCAATAGGACTTCTTGTTCTTTTTATGGACGTGTTATAATTGTTTTCATGCCTAGTAATTGGATTTGGAACTGGTGTGAAAATATACTTTCGTTGAGGGTATCCCCAGTCCCCAAGCAAGTGTTCTTGAATCTGACCTTCAATTGATTTCATTCTCACTTCACTATTTTAAAACAAATTAATGGGAATATGCAGAGAATGTACTATCAGAGAAGGGGGAAGCAGCCATACTGCGCCCAATTTTGAGCCAATAACGTCGATGGGCGATCTGCCAATGGAGGTGGGGCGTAATGACGATCGGGCCTTTAAAATTACTTACTATTATAAAGAATTGCGAAGATGAAAAAAACACTTTTCAACTAAATACAAATGTTTCTCATTTTTTAAATAAAATTCTTTTAGAAAATGAATTAAAATGCTTTTGCATTATCTGGAAAAAGATGAACCTTTTATAACCAGATTATTTTCTGTCACAAGGAAGTTTGAAGTTGAGAACTCTTTTACAGATATATTGCGAATCAAAGTAGAATAACACCAACTGAACGAATTAAGTGTTAAAATATGGGCATTATTCAATTACTGTATTAATTCAATTATAAGAGACCAAAGTATAAATGTTACTTTCTTCAATTCAATTTGTTTCAAATTCGTTACCACACTCCTTGAATTAATTTATTTCATTACAGGTCTCAGAATTCACTTCTCCCCATAGCACGTCATACGCAGTTCCAACTGTTTTTTGACGTAATATAAATGAAAATAAATGAAAAGTCAATATGTTCATCAATCACTCTTCACGTAACCTCAAATCATTATTAGTAAAAGTAGTTTACCTATCTGAAAAGATGATATTGCGTAGAACCTCAATGCAATTAGTGTTTTAAATAGTGGTGAAATAGGTAAAATTTTACTATTTACAACTGGTTTAGCCACCAATTTACCAGGAAGTGCCAAACAACATCCTTGGTAAAACGATATCTTTTTTTGAATTTGTGGTCGTAGTGCATTTCCAACGGGCTTTGGATGTCCCGCAAATTGTGGGAATTCTGATTGGATGTTGTTGACGTTCTTATAAGAAATAAAAGAAGTCATCTTCGTCAACATATCAGCTTTATTAAGATAGCCGGCTTTCGACGGCTTTGCCGTCACAGTCGCTCGACTTTTGCCGACAGCAGCGAGACTGACGATGACGGCAAAGCCGTCGAAAGCCGGCTATCTTAATAAAGCTGATATGTTGACGAAGATGACTTCTTTTATTTTGTCCCGCAAATACTGCTCATTGCTTCGGAGCACGATGCTATCATAAAATTCCAAATAATCGTGGAAATCGTCATCCATTTCTATTTCTTTCAAATTTGTACAATTTTCAATCTACCAAGAAAGGGTTCACTTACAGCTTTAAGTAAAATGTGTACCTTCCTTATAGCTATAAGGAGTTCTTTAATACGTGGATAAGTTGAGACTAAGAATTGTAAAACGCTTTAAGAAATTCCTCAAGGTTTTCCTTATTATAATGTGACTATGAATACGGCCCCAAATCTCTTACGGACTGGATCACCTAAAGAGATAAGCGGAACCACACCTGTGTTCTGACAGGAGGCCCTTTTTATTTATTTATTTATTTATTTATTTATTTATTTTACGTCAAAAAAGAGTTATAACTGCGTATGACGTGCTATGTGGAAAAGTGAATTGTGTGCCCATTTTCAAAATTCTAGGATCTCTATACTACGTCATATACTATTAAATTTTGAAAACTGAAGAAAAGCTCCCATGTAATAAAATCTATTTTCAAGAATAAAAAGGCAATAAATTTTGGCTCTTATCCATGTTGTCCTTCGGAATAATACTTCCTGCCGCGACAACATGGAAACGATAATTTGAATAATTGTATTTCCCACTGAATTGTATTTCCCACTGACGTGCGCAGAAAATGAAGTTACATTTATGTCCAGAAGCAAAAGAAGGGGCCATCTCAGCATTTGCTCAATGGATCAGGGAAACTGGACGAAAAACCTGATCGAGATGGGGGTCATTGACCTGGAGGCTGCAATACAATACTTGTTACAGGTTGTTTATACACATTTACACAGTTCAAATGGTAAATAATGCATTATGTATCATTGTTAAAATTAATGTTCCTTTTCTTGTGATGATCAGTATAGTTTCAAATTGTATAGAAACAGTTACGCTGCAAAAACGATTTCACTTTGGATTTAAACTTTTCTGTCGAATTTAATCCTTTAATGTTATCTGGCAAAGTGTTGTAAAATAATGTACATGTGTTGTATGTGATTTTTTGTAATGAGCTGTTGATACTGTCACCTGATGAATATGATTTCTACGTCGAGTGTTATAGCAATAGACCGGCATTTTTTGAAAATATGTTCCCGCCCTTAAGCAAGTCATTTTTGACAAAAATCACTGATTCGTACATAAACAGACAAGTTAATGGTAAAATTCCTAGAGTAATGAAGAGAGGCTTACAAGAATCACGTGGGTGGGATTTGGTTATTATTCGTACAATACGTTTTTGTAATCTAAACGTCTGGGAGCTATAAGATGTATTTCCCCAGAATATTATGCCATATCTCAGGCGGGAATGAACATTCGCGAAATATACACAACGAACAGTATGAAGGCTGACTGAATTTGCAAGAATTCTGAACTTGCCCTTTTAGGAATTCAATGGACTTATATCATCATGGAGGACTTAAGCTCGAAAATACTACCTTTGCAAACGGTATCTCTAAGTGTTGGTTAGTGTTACTGCACAAAAGGTTGAATCTCACAATCAGTCTCTAAACATAATGCTCGCCCAGGTATAGGTCATATCCATACTCGTATCCACATCTTTATTTTATTTGCGATTTAAAATTCCAGCATAACACCAAAATCCTAATTACAAATAATATTTCTACTTCTCCATCGGTTGGAAACCTTTTATGAAGAGGAATGTACAAAGAAAGTGATAGAATCAGGAATAGGTTTAGGAGAAACGTATGTGGACCTTAAGGAGACGCAATTAACAAGGAGATATGGGGGGAACTTCAGAAGGATACTACCAAAAATGAGAAATCCTGTGTTGTAAGCATTTGTGTTTTGCAACAAGAAAAGACGGCAGGTCGGTAGCACGAACGATCACCGTCATTCTAATAAAAACATGTACTACGCTTACGGGACCAATGACCTAAGCTGTTGATGCGCCCGAAATCACCAACCATCCGGCAAGAAACAGATGTAGACCATACCGAGCGAAATCTGGCCTCATTTTTTTTCCACTGAAAGATATTCACTATTTATTTGTGCTGTGAAAAAATTGCCTGCCGACGTATACTGGAAGTTACCGAAAAAAATAATTTTGACAATTTGGCCACGCTGTTTTCGTGAACGCCATGAACACAACTCTTGCTGTAGTGAACGACGTCCGTAAGTATTTTCATTGTTTGCTAGAACTTGTTCTTACCGGTTATGTATGACAGTTTGCTAGGCAGAAAACAATAGTTTATTTCGTATAAACATTGTGTCTCGGTAAAAACTACTCAAAATTTCAATATTACGTAACTATTTCCAAAAATGCAAGAATATATGTGCTGTTGTAGTCCCTCTAGTTTATTAACTACACATATTTTGACTTATTCGACCACATGGAGTGTGCTCCCCCGAGTTGACAGCACTCATTTCACAATATTTCGTTATTATGTAGTTTTCCCAAGGGAAATCTCGCAACGTATTGGATTTTTTGCAGATTATAATGATTAGATAACGTATTTGAATATTTTAAAACTAATAGTTTAACGCTCTACTTGCTTTCTATTGATGTCATGTTCGAAAATTTTTCGGATATTTTTTTGTAACCACACTACTCCACCGTATTTAATTCGAAACCCTTGAGCTCAGAATATTATTTCGTATTCATGAGAAATATTTTAGTTGCTGAGTAACTATTACATACCTATTATGAGATATGAGAAAACATACCCTAATTTAAGGTTTTTGTCAGATTTTTTGACGTATAATATTTAAAATGCTAGGTATTATGGCATAACAAATGCGAAAAATAGAAGACTACATTTGCCAATTTGTGAAAGTTTAAAAACGAAAAAGAAATTCTAAATTGGAAATTTCGTGTATTTGATCATTCAGAGACAAGACAAAAACAATCTGTCCGGAACTTTTAATAAGAGTAATTTATTACAAATCTCTAATTCGTACGTGAAATTTATGTATTAATATATTATTATTTTTACGTGACATTGATTAAGACACTTCTTAGGACGAAGTCTAAATTTATATTTGACACATAGGAACTTAGCATATCTCCCTCAGATGCGACAGAGACGTTGAGTTTCATTTGATGCACCTACAAGATCATCATTTCCATCGTCGTGTCCTCGTAATGTACCTCCTCTTGTCATCATTTGTAGCCACTATCGCTTGTTGTATCATCTGACTAATTTAATATTCTCGAATCTTGTTCGTCATAACTCCTTTTTATTTATTTCTTAAAACTAAAAGTGCTATGATCTGATGAACTGTATCTCGAAGCGTAAAAAATATATTTTTTTATTCAAAATGTGAAATGAAAATATTTTTCCGGCATTGAATTCCGTGTATTCGCGAACATATTCATGCATGTTTTAGCCTTTAAACATACTACGTAAGCAGAATGCGAGAAAGAAAAGAGTTAATAAATAATACGATCCACCAGCGGCGGCGGTAGCGTTGGCGATGACAGCAGCTGGTTTTGCTAGAACGCGTTCTTGCCAGCGCGGCCTACAAAAGCAACAATGAGTGATTCTGTTGGCACATACATTTCACAACGCAGTAATACTGACAGTGCTGGGAAGCAAATGCAAATTGTTATAAAGATATATAGTAGTAAGATATATATTAGTAAATATTGAACACTATAGTTTTGTAATACTCCCCAAATCTGCATTAAAAAAAAACAAAAAAAAACAGTTAAAACTGCGCATGCAATGCTATGGGGAAAAGTGAATTGCGTTTGCACATTTTCAAAATTCTGTGATCCCTACACTAAGTCATATACTACTTGAATTTTGAAAAAAAAAATTCCCATGTAATAAAGTATATTTTCAAGGATAAATAAGCAATAAATTTTGGGTTCTTATCCGTGTTGTCCATAATACTTCCTGCCGCGACAACATAGAAACAATAGCTTGAATAATTGTATTTCCCACTGAATTCTAGAAGACGTGCACAGAAAAGTTTTTAAATTTTATTTTCTTCCTGTTCGTCATTTTTGCCTTTCAGGGGTTTGAACTTTTTTTAAAAATTTGTAATACATAATTTTTTAAGCATTCACGTTTGAGCATACAACCTCTCTCATCTTGTATCTTACTACTAACTAATTTTATGGGATTTAATACTCAATGGTGATGATAAGGGGTGAAAGGACGAACACAAATACAACCATGTCCGAGGCGGGACTCAAACTCCCGACCCTTCGGTCCGAGATCACTACGACACTACTGCCTTAGCGATCTCGGCCACCGGACTGACACACAGAAATTGAAGTTACATTTATCATAACACATAAATGTATCACGTTACGTAAACGTCACGTATCATCAACAAGTTACTCCTTGATTAAACCTGGAAAGCTAAATGCTCCACATTTTCACAGTAAAAAATCTCCCTCAAATTCTCATTAGAAATTGCAAACAAACACTCAATCTGTATTCAGAATACAATTAGAATATGAGTTAGGGTAGCGATCCCAGAATTTAAGAAGTTCCCAGAACACATGTCTCCCGTAGTACTTTGCACACAGTTTTCAACTGTTGTTGACCTTAGTTCCAATATTTCGTTACCTGGGGCCCACAATGAGAGTTTTTCTCTCAAAAATATCACGTTCATTCCCGCAGCATTACAATCTTTTCTCTATTTCTTTTTTCTTTTTAAATTCTGCCTTCTATAAAAAAAACTATTTCCTAGGGTCTCGATTATGTTTGAAGTGCGAATTCTTTTCTTCTATTAGTTTTGTGTGATGGTTTATTTATTTATTCGTTGTGTATAGCAATAATATGAAATAAATTAAGTATTTGTAAGTTAATAATTCTCGCTTACGGACGGACATCTTTTTTAAACTGAACCTCCACACCTGAACGTAGAAAGTTAATGCAATTATTGCACTCGTAAGTAAACAAGTTTACAAAATCACGCACTCCGAAGTAAACACGATTCAAAATTATTAATTTCACTCTCAATTGACAATTTGAAATCTGAATCGTATATTATTAAAATTTAATGGACAAATTCTTTGCTTTAGTTTTGGAGCAATAACTTTCAACTGACTTCTTCAAAAAACCCTTAATTTTAAATCTCGCCCCCAGTTGCTCTGGACGCAGTGCCAGCGAACTCTATTATGCTAGTTACCTTGCGCACAACCTTGACACCATCGCCTTACCGTTCGCTTCGAAATTATCTTTTCGAACCTATTTTACACGCTGTTCACGGAAATACTTGTTTCTCAGGAATTTTATAAGCTGTAGGTTATATACTTTGATATAGCTCAATTTACCACTCATCTCCAATCACGACTTTATGGTTTTTGAGAACATAAAAATGACGTAGTCAGTGAAGTTTGGTTTGGTTTGTTTTTTTGTGTTTCCGGGCGCGTCAACTGCTTTGGTCATTAGTCCCGTTAGTGTAGTGCATGTTTGTTTCTCGGGAGATGGCGGTGGTCTTCTCCAGCTGAATGGCGAGATCCGGCGCCGACCTACCGTCGGCTAGTGGGGTTTCCCCCTAACCAGGACTCTCCCACCAGCGGGGCACCGCCCCAGCCGGGACAAGCTCTAAGCTCCCCACCGGTCTTCCGGAATATGTGGTAGTGTAGTGCCTGTTAGTGTAAGTGTGTATAAGGGGAGAGGATAGGACAGGGAAGAGGAAGGGCAGATCGCGGGCGGTCCGTGGCCCGTTTGGTAGGGTACTGCTCCGGCATTCGCCTGGTGTTGATCGGAGAAACCACGGAAAACTACCGATCAGAGCAGCCGACCGCTAGAATTCTCCTCCAAGCAGCGACTGAATTCGACCTAGCTGAAAAGCTAGTGTCAAAAAGCCTGCCGCCATCAGTCCTCGAACCTAGGACCTCCCGGTCAGAGGCGCTGCAGTGACATCAGTTTGACATCAGTTGATGCACTGAGCTACCGCTCCCGGTCACGTAGTCAGTGAAATAAAACACAGGGTAAACGGGAGAATTAGCGAAAGTACACGGCGAATTAACATTTTCTATCGAAGTTCTCATTGTTTGGTTTTAGTATGGTTTGCGCTGATCCTGCTGCGCAGAAGTGGGAAAGTTATCGCGCCTGTAGCTACTACGTCGCCCTGTCGTCCTGGAAACTTCCGCGGAGTGAGCGGCAGAAACGTTATTTACGCTGCCCCTGGCAGACGAGGAGGGGGAGAAGGATCCGGGGAAAGGAGCGAGGAAAACAGAAACAGTCGCGAAGAGAAAGTGCACCCATTCGGGTACGCTGACCTTGCTGCTCAGGGATGAATGCTCCGAGCACGAGTTTAGACAACAGGGGCGAGGAAGGCAACTTCGTATTTTTTTTTTGTTTTTTTTTAATTTACTTCCACAGACCAGCATAACTGCTTTACAGGGATTCTTAACATTTAAATCTCAAATCAAAACACTTACTAAAATAAATAACTAACAAAGAAATTAACGGAAGGGAACTTTTGAAGACCACATACGCAAACAATAAAGAATAGTTCCCTCATGCGAATAAGAAACGTATTTCTTATTCACACATGTTGAATACAAGCCTCTGTATTACGATACTTTCGTCGCTCATCTAAAGTAATAACACAATAATTCAGAAGATAGCTTTTATATAAGTACCTATGCCGGTATATGGTGTGAATATTGACTTTCATATCAATCGCACAATATACTACATTCGTGCTAAGCGGTCATTCAAAATAGAAAACCGATGACGCCCAAAGGAGACCATTGACGCAATTCCTGAGAATAGAATAAAATATCCTAAGGCAGTGCAAGATGGCAAAGTTGAAGAAGTAGAAGACTGTAATTAAATATTGGTATTAATGTTTCTTCGTTTATGAATAAAACAATACATTCGATCAATCGTTTTGTTTTACAAGCGTTTGCTAAGCAAACGTTACCACGTCGGATACAGTTTTGTGACATTTTACCCACTCCGAACGCTTTATGCAAAGGCGATCCGAGAAGATTAAAACATAATAATACTATTTATTTCAAATCAAAAGTTTTAATGAAAAGTGATTATTTCATGTGTAGACCGCGGAACATCATGCAAATGATATTTTTATTGATTGGGTAAATCGAAAGCAAAAGTATATAACTTTTCCTGTCACCAAAAATAAAACAAATCTAGCCTATTCTTATTTTGCATTTATGCATATTTATGAGATTTTTTTCTTTAAATGCATATATTAGTGTATGCGGCATATTGAAGTGCATATATTACAGATTTTGTGTAAAAGTTGGTCGAATTCAGATATATATATATATATATATATATATATATATATATATATATATATATATATATTCGTGTATTTCTCTTTCAAAAGGAAAGTGAATTAAACCATGCCAATTCTACTATAACATCATAATATTTCCTATAGTGTTCTGATATTATTTTTCTTGAATCGATTACTTTCTTAACTTTATTTGTGCGTATGAATTTAGTGAACTGGGGTGAATGTTAGGGCATCTTGTAACAATGCTATTGATTGTTATCGCTTAATGTTTTTATTATAATGTTTGAAAATATATTTTTATTGTGTGTTTACCAATAAATGTTAACTGTTGCGTATATTTTAATGTTAAGTATATTTAAGTGTAAGTTTAAGAATTAATAAGTAAAAGTTAACTGTTAAGTATATTTTTGTTTAACACAAATATTTTAGTTTTAACCCTAAGTGCATATATTTCCAATTTTAAGTGCATGGTTGCATGCATATTTTTAACTTCTTTAGTGTACAAAGTTCCGGGGTCTAGCCATATGACTCGCTCATGGATTTTGTATACGTATTAAAGTGTATACAATTGGAGCCGTTTTTGTGAAAAGTTTGTACAGACAATTTTGAAAAATTGTCAATATGTGTCATAAGTTTCTCAAATATTACTATTGTTTTGAAAAACTCTGTACACACAACTTTATAGACCTAGTTTTGATGCATGAATTTAATTTAAAAAATCTTTAACTTTAATGAATGAAAATGGTTGGTTTGTAATGATTTATTTATTAGTATGAGTTATGTAGAGGTTCTTCCGGAAATTGTTTAATTCTTACGATAACGACGAGTATTAATGCAAGGTACATAATTGTTATCATTGTTAATGTAAGTTTGGCGCATTTGTAAAATTGATTTGAGTCATTAGACAACAGCGTCATTTGGGTCTACATCGAACACACAACTTTCACAGAACAAGATATTCCCTAATTGAGTAACTGATGTTTTGACCCCTCAAATTGAAATAGATCTTTTCATTTTAGGAGGAATGTCGTACATATGGCACGAAGGTTATTTTCAAATTTTCCAAAAATACCCAAACTTTTTCTGCAATTTTTAGAATTTAGTTTTTCATAATATAGCACAGATCTGATTTTCCTAAATCTTTTGGAATTTCTAAAATAGCAAGAGCTTTTTCCAATAATTTTTTTTCAAACCCATACAACTTCAACGTTTTCATAACGCCATCTATTTTTCGATTTTACGTAGATAGTAAAAATCATTTGTTCTACACTTGCATAAAAAAGACAACTTCTTTGCATTGCTAGCAGTACGTGAACTTCGTCATTTTTTAATCGCCATTAAAAAAAGATCGTTGCGAAGACAATTATCTTATTACAGTGAAAAAAAGTATTTTTTGCCCTTTCTTTCTCACCAAAGCGCAATAAACAGAATTTTTGTTATCTAAGATACTCTTAACTAATCATGGCCCTATAAAATGCATTTCTATATTGTCCGGAGTACCAGGCTTCTTTTTCCAATACAAGTTTACGAAACTATTTGTATTATATTTTTATGCAGTTGTATAAAAAATGTTGTTCATATTTCGTGTGTAAAGTTTCCGCCCCTTTCATGGTCTCGATTGAGACTTTTTGCCTTGACCTACGGTCTTGGCAAAAAATCTCAATCTCAACCATGAAAAAAACGGAAACTTCACACACGTAATATGAAAATAACGATTGTGTACTAATGTTTTAAAAAATATTAGAAGTGTTCATGTAAATTTGAAATATTTGTGAATATTTGCAACATCAATAATTTATATGAGAATTCATTATATCATAACAAATATAAGGAATCGGCAATGCTGTTTAACATCGGTGTTTAGCGTGTTCTGATGCATGGTCAAGGGTCTTAATGTACGTAAATGTTTTTTTTCATTAAACAGTTTCTAAGAACAGAAACAATTCAGAAAATTTAGTTGTAAAAAACTATTTTCATTTTCTCGTTAGAATCCTGTGTATTTTTTCAAATCCTTCGCACTTTGTTTATTAAGAATTTTTCAAGTGAGGTCAGAAATCTTAGTAGGATAGAAGTTGCAAAATTATAATATTGCTTCACCGTCACCGTTAAAAAAAGAAAGTATGTGCTCGTACACGATCCAGGGATAATTTTGTCGTTTATTTGAGAAGTGATGATTATATTCGAATAAGTTTTGTTTATTATAATTAGTACATTTTGGAGATGTAGATCCATTTTAATGAATTCCAGAAGTACACGACAGCCTCATTAAAGTAAATTTTACATTTAAGAAAGAGAAAGCTAGAGAAAATATTCGTTTTCTCGTTACTTGTAGTTGTTCGTCGCTCTAACTGTTTTTTTACCTAGATGCAGTGGCCCTGATGCATCGGTCTTCATCTCGTAGATGCACTCCATCAGCATTCACAATAATTTGACGTACTTGTCTGAACAATCTCATTATTTTCAAGAGTTTCCATCACACTCTCAGTTCTCGTAAAAACACATCATTTCTGAATTTCTACGACCCCTACTGAAGTGCTTTTCGCCTTTATGCCGAATCATTCCGCGCTCGACTGTCGAACTGAACGGATCGTTCTTGTCGGTGTGAACAGTGATAACCGTGCGACTTAGTAAAAATTGTGAACCAGCGCAAATCTTGTGGTCTGTGGAAACAGTCCACTAGTGAGTGCTACGCATTATGTACAATGGATACTGCCCGACAACCGGGCAGATCATCAATAATGCGGTAATAACTCTCAACACTGATTATTCCATCCCAGACCTAAACACATCGATGCTGTACGAACAAGCAACGGTAACCGTCAGTGACGAAGTTACATCAATGGAATCTCAACCAAGTCAAACGACAATGGATCGTCAACCAAATCAACAGACATCGATGGGGCAGCAAAACCCGGTTACTCTACAAGGTACTCTCAGGCCAACATGCAGCAGGGCAAAATTTAAAGCGTCCTTCAGATGATAATACCTCGTCTAATGACACCAAAAGGTCTAACCTGCATTCAAAACAAGACAACCTAGACAGTTCAACTCAGTTTAGTTATTCGGTCCGAACTTACAATAGATTTGAAGAACTGAACAGAATACCAGATCCCAACAATCAAAATAGGTTTAGTTACGTTGATGAAACCTTGCCAAGTGTGTCAGAATCAGTTAAAATCCCGCCAATTTATGTAGTAAATATAACTAACATCACGAATTTCAGCAAGGAAATCAATACAAAAGCAACAAACAGTTTCACACTTCAATTCATAAATAATAAAGTAAAAATACAATCTGAAACCCAAATACCTAACCAACATCATCAATAGCTTCATAAGCAATAGAACGTTTTCAGTGTCAGTAGATAATCATCTCTCAAACCCCAAACCAATATATCGGACTCCTCAGGGCTCCATTTCACCTGTATTATTTAATCTTTAACAGCTAATATCCCTACATCCAACGCAGTCAAAACAGCACAATTTGCAGATGATACAGCATTGTATTGCTCAAACATATCACTAGACACAATAAGAAACACATTACAGCAACATCTAAATCAAATAGATTCTTGGTAAACAAATGGAAAATTAAATTAAACCCATCTAAGTCAACAGCAAAAATATTTTCATTAAAAACAATTTCAACACCACCACCTCTCACACTGAACAATAACATCATTCCTTGGACTCCACAAAACAAAACAGTGAAATATCTAGGTCTGCATTAGACACTAAACTTAACGGAAACAAACTATTTCAATTAAAGCCTTTAATAAACAACCACAATAAAATAACAATAGAAAATGCCAAACTCATATATAGAGCCATAATTAGACCCTTAATGCTCTATGCTTGCCCTGTTTGGATCAATGCAGCAAAAACTTATATACATAAAATACAGGTCATACAGAATAAATTCCTGCCAAAAACAACCAAAGCACCCTGGTTCATTTCAAACAAACAGCTTCATAAAGAAATTCAAATAAAACCTATCCTACACTACATCACTAAGTTATCCCATAAGTTTTACAATAATATGTCAACAATTACACAAATATCCCATTACAGTTTAGGAAAAGCACCCATAAACCCCATCAGAATAAAAAAAAATAGATTTCCCAAACACATATTTTACATTCAATTTGCAGATTTAGATGATCCTTTGTGAGGTGCCCAGTGGGTTTCTTCTCCCTAAGTAATAGCTGTAAAGTAATAATAGTTTAGTTTTTTAAAATAGAGCATAAGCATAAAAAACATGTGAAAAAGAATGTATTGTAAAACTGAACCATGTATACCAATTAAAATAATAAAATAATTGAAAAAATGCCGAATAAATCTCTTAACAAAGAAACATTGAAAACCAAAACACAATACTATTTTTCTTCTCAGACTAGCAGATCTTCTGTTCTTCTATTTAGTAACCAAATTGTTTCTTCAGAATTCCTCCATAAATTAGTGTCCATCCGGTAGTAAAGTCTATATTAAAACCATTTTTTAGATTGCAGTGCATTTGTTCATGTTTCTAATCCGTTTGGTTAAGGAAATGGAATCATTCCTAATTCAGTGTAGTCCATCCCACATGCACACCTGCTAACCAGCCATTTTTCTCGCGTGGGAGGGGGTATTATGGTATTAAGAAATTATTAGCTCACTTCGATGTAATCGAGGCAAGCTTTTGTGAAATTTTGCGGTATAATGCGCGGCAAATTTTGTAACAGTTAAATTAATCCATGTTTGTTTCATTTGTGAAAGATAAAAAATGATGACTTTTTCTCCTAGCTATCGAAGTAAATGCAGATATGCACCACAGGTGATTCGTTTGAATTGGTTGAGTTGAACTTTTTCAAGTTACAACTGAGTTTTTAGTCTGTCAGAAATTACAATATTTCAATATTATGTAGCTATTTTGAATAATGCGCGAAAGTAAGAGCTGTTGCAACACCTGTAGATTTTATTCAGTATCATTGGCTTTTGGAGGGGGCTAAAGCTTCATGACTCTCCCCTTGAGTGAACCTCTTCACATGCTTTGTTACGCAGCCGAACATGCGTAGATTGGAACGAGCAAGCATGAGTGTTTTCCGATGTTTTGTTGAGGTTCTCTAAAACCAGGTAATCGTGAACGAGAAATAGAGCGTAAACTGACATCCTTTGTAATCGCATTCATTCTTTCACATCAGGTATTAATGGCATATTAATGTAATACTCCGCTTTAAATATTGATTATTGAAAGTAGCTGTTTGTGACGTCACGTTTTTACTGTGGTTCACTGCTTTGACGCTGATTTATTTTACGCAATCATATATCATTTCATTTCACCCAAACAATTCTCCATTTACGATTCATTATTCGAGAACAAAAATATTAATGTACGAAATGTGTTCTCACATTTATTTGTTTGGCCATTCCACTTCTATTTACAATAAATTACAAACAAATATAAATAACAAAACTGAAGGGAAGTAAAATATATGAAGTACGACCAGATGAGTGGTGTTACGTTTCACTTTCCAAACTGAAAATAATTCATGTTACAAATAACACTAAAAACTAACTAACGCCTATGACAATGGATCAACATTTATATATATATATATATATATATATATATATATATATATATATATATATATATGTACAGTACGAAGCCAATATATATTGGCGTCGTACTGTTACGATCAAAACAGCAGTGAAACATGCACATAATTTTTGTAAATATCAGAGAACTGTGTTTAGGATATGTCTACCCAATGACACTGATACTTGTCAACTTGACGGTCTGTTTTTGCATTTCCCGCATTGCGATAGTCGTATTTTTAGCCGCTGAAATTTCAAATCATGCAAAACCAATTTCATCTCGTCACTTTGGAAGGATTTTCCTTTGAGAATGTTTTAAATATGATTTCCTGGGAACTGTTTAACTCATACTAGGTTCGGCGCGAAAAAACATCAAATTGATTTGATGGAATTACCGCGTTTCACTTACAACCAGCAGAGAACTGCTCTTTCAACAACAGAACTGCGATTGGCTGAAACCGTAAACAATTTCTTAAGAGTAAATACAACTGCAATTATTCGTAATCGATGAAGATTCCGCATTCGAAGACAACACCTCGTACACTAAAAACTCACACGTCAACACACACTACATGAACCGCTCATTGCAGAAAGGCAATTAATTTTCAGATACTTTTTTATTGACAAGGAGGGTTGTGAGTAGGTGAACGCATTGTGTACTACAGAAAGGAAACTTCGCCTCTCTTTAGCATAGATTTTTGCACATGCAAAAATAAACCTTAAAGAGAATTTTTCTTAAAACGACTTTTTAAACAGATTCTTTTATTTTTCGTGTAAAATTAGGAAATGCGGGCTAGTTGCCTGTTGTGCAGTATCACATGTATCTTAAAACGAATTGCAGAAAGTACCGAACCCCGAAACGGAGAGCTACTCAGTGCCTGCGACTACTATCGAACAAAGCAGACCACGTAAACATAAGCAAACGTCTCTGAAAATCCCAGAAACCCAGGTTCTTCCCCTATTCTACCTTATCTGCCTCCCCCACCTGCAAAATTCCTATTGCAGCAGCGTGAAGCCGAAACCTGCATCTTCGAAGACAAGTCGGCGTACGCGCTTCGGTGTAGGGGTTTTGAGATTGTTTACACGGGTGCTTAAAGGGGGAACCAAGGACTGCGGGCGGAGAGCGATGACCTCGTACACTTTATACCTCAGTAATATGGGAGGACGGTACGCACTCCCTAGCATAGAACTGGGAGCGGTAGCTCAGTGCATCAACTGATGTCACTGCAGCGCCTCTGACCGGGAGGATCCTAGGTTCCCACTCCCCACGGCGGCAGGATTTTCGACACTAGCTTTTCAGCTACGTCGAATTCAGTCGCTCTCTTGAAGAGAATTCTAGCGGCCGGCTGCTCTGATCGGTAGTTTTCCGTCAACACCAGTAGATCTCCGATCAACACCAGGCGGATACCGGAGTAGTACCCTACCAAACGGGCCACGGACCGTGCGCGATCCTTCCTTCCACTTCCTTGTCGTATCCTCTCCCCTTACACACACACTTACACTAACATGCACTACACTACCACATATTCCAGGAGACCGGTCGGAAGCTTAGAGCTTGTCCCGGCTGGGGCGGTGCCCCGCTGGTGGGAGAGTCCTGGTTAGGGGGAAACCCCACTAGCTGACGGTAGGTCGGCGCCGGATCTCGCCATCCAGCGGGGGAAGATCACCGCCATCTCCCGAGAAAATAACATGCACTACACTTACGGACTAATGACCAGAGCCATTGTTGCATTTCAATCTGATATTCTCTGATGCCTAGCAATTGGCAGTAAATAATTTCTAAAATATTACTTTGTAAATGTGTAACAAAAACTCGAAAGTAAGAAACAAACACATAGAAACATGAAATAATATTGAAATTCTAACTTAGGAAGGGTCCAACTGAAGCACCCAATCCCGGAATTACTTGCATGAAGAGCAGAAAATTCGGAGCGGGTGATTATGTTTGCCGACTAATTACACAAAACGTACTCATATTTTACCAAAAATTTAGCATTACCTTATTTGAAGTTCTGTTTTTGATGAACACATGTCACCACACACAAGAAAATTGTAATTAATATATAAATTTCATTAAGAAAACAAATTAGAATTAACCAGAAATAAAAAAGCAGTCGCATTCTATAAACGGGGTTCTTTTTTGTATTAATTTTTCTTTTCGGGCATATATATTTATTTCTTTTGTAAATAATAAACAATTTACATTTTTCTGAAGTGTTTGGACGCTTTGGCAATGCAAATTTTTGCAGAGAAATGTTTGTTTCAAAGCAGCTTTTGAGTGCTTATTGTGGCTCAGCCTCGGAATATCCAAGTAGTTTATTAGAAAAAATATATGCTAAAAGTTTCTTAAGAGCTTATTATCGACGTTTTATCGTTTGATCCTTGGACATACTGCATACACAAGCACTTTTATATAAACTAATCCAAATAGGCACTCCACAATACTTAAAATCAATAATAACAAATTTCTTAAGCAATAGAACTTTCTTAATGTTAACAACCATTTATCCAACCCAAGAACAATAAACTCTGGACTTCCCCAAGGCTCTCCGTTATCACCCACCCTATTCAACCTCTATGTCGCTAACCTTCCCACACTTAATAAAATCACTATCGCTCAATTTTCCGACGACACAGCCATATTTGCCTCCGGTACAACCCTCACTGAGTTAAGAACCCACTTACAACTTTATTTAAATATGATAGACAGATGGGCTGCTAAACTTAAAATTCAACTAAATCCTAACAAAACCACTGCAAAAATATTTACTTTAAGACCCCACTCTCCCCTACTTCCTCTCAATCTAAATAACAAATCAATAGAATGGCACCCCCCCAATAGACCTGTAAAATATTTAGGCTTATATCTTGATACCAAGCTAACTTGGGGAAAACGTAAATGCCAAAGCTAAAATAAAACTGGCACAACTACGACCACTAATTTACAGAAACAGTCCAATACAATATAAATCAGCCATAGCAATTTACAAGACAATTTTTAGGTTGTACGTAGGCTGTACAAGTTTTTAGGTTGTACGTATTAATGTTGTACGCCAGCCCAATTTGGATCAATTCTGCTAAAACTAACATCCATAAACTATAAGTCCTGCAAAATAAATTCTTAAGAATAGTTGCTCATGCCCCATGGTATATAATCAACAATCAACTTCACAACGAATTTAATTTGGAACCCATTGAACATCATATATTTGGCCACCAACTTTTATCATAACCTACCTCAAATCCCAGCCCTATCACCATTCAAACTAGCCCAAAACCCCAATTACCAAACACGAATCAAAAACAAATATCTATATCACATATTCCTAAAAAAAATTTTCAGATTTAGATCCGGACTGAGGACCCGAAAAGGGATTTCCTCCCCCTTGTTAGTATGTAAGATTATATTTAAGGTTAGCATATAAGTCTTTAAATACATATGTATAGTTATTTATACTGAGCTATGTAAATTCTTTAAAAATTAATAAAAAAATGTGAAGAAGCAACGCTCCTATCTTATCAACACGACTCTTTTGCTTTTATTAATAACATATTATATGGCAATAAGGGTGTGATATCGCGCTTTGCTTAAAATGTGATTGATGTCTAAGCTCTTTACTGATCGTAGGCGCGAACACGCGATTAATCACCATGCTGCATGTTTGTCACTTAGATAGATAGATAGATTTATTAAAGTTCGCTTTGAGCTAATGCTCGGTGGCAAACGTTACTACAATTAGATATACAATTACAAAACTATTATGAATATTTACAAATATACTTACAATTAGAATTAGAGATTAATATCCTAGTTATAATTAATTTTGAGTTATCTATATGTTGACTTATAGCTTTTCTAACACTTCACTCCACTCCACTTCACTTCACTTCACTGAATAAGAGACATGACTATATTATTAATAATACTAACGATTATAATAATGAAACTAATAATAATAATAATAATAATAATAATAATAATAATAATAATAATAAAAGTCCCAGTGCTATTAATGATGACCTACATAGAATTAAGTATATTTTTAAATTTCACTACATTAGAAGGAAGAGTCTCTAGTCCTTTTGCAGGTAGTTTGTTCCAATCT
Source organism: Teleogryllus oceanicus (assembly GCA_964035755.1). NCBI lineage: Eukaryota > Metazoa > Arthropoda > Insecta > Orthoptera > Gryllidae > Teleogryllus > Teleogryllus oceanicus. The sequence goes on along the minus strand of CAXIVR010000012.1, from coordinate 19,386,535 downwards.
ACTATAGTACGATTCACAAAGGAGAACTTGCCTACATCAGTTCTTTGCTTTCTACATCGTATTTTCCAGGGATGGTCTCCTCTACTTTTATAATCAGGTTTCTGTAATCTTTTACTGATGTCTGCCCATGCTGAGTCCCCTTTGTGTGTCTTGTACATTACGCATAAACGCGCCCGTTCCCGTCTCTTAGATAAGGGTTCCCATTCATCTCGTCCATCAACGCGTCCATGATTTACAAACTTTCCGGCCCGTTTTTGAATTTTATCTAACGCCTCGATTTGCCCTTTTCTGTACGGGTCCCAGCAGGCCGCTCCGTACTCTAAAATAGGACGAACAAGTGAAGTATATGCCAAGGATCGGGCATTCGAACTACTGTTTTTTCGGATTTAATTCCTTAACCGACCAACCAAGTCGCTACGCAGGACCAAACCCAAGTACTTACAGTTTTTTACACGCGGTATATCGTTAGTTCCTAATTTGTAATTCGAGTGTACATTCGAGCGAGATTTGGTAAAACAAATGAATTTACTCTTTTCCGGATTTAATTCCATCTTATTTCTGCACGCCCAGTTCCATAAACAGTTAAGATCGTTCTGTAAAACATTTTCATCCGAAGAGAACATTTTCATCCGAAGATGTTCTCCTCGATGTTGAGATTTGGATTTCACCAAACCTGTTTGCCCTTTACACTTGTACCAGTGAACACATGACAGACCCTGCAGTATGTGAGACGTTCACTCCAGCTTCAATGCCATCAATCTCACATTCACCCATTGGTATTTTGATCCTCCCCGACTAGTTTGCAACTGGTATTACCCAACATCGAAATAACCCGAAGACTTAAGTCGATCCTGAAGGTTACTCGTTGCCCTCGTAACAAATCCAACTTTGTTGTGCAATTCTGTTCACGAGGTGACTCGCGATGTTAAATTAGTATTTTACCTAGCTTTTACGCACGATGTTAAACATTTTCGGACATCACAACATTTGCAGAAGCAAATATATTGTTTGTTCATATCTCCGAAACAACCACACACAATTTCTTATTTTAATTATATTGCTTAAATTTTCCATCACATCTTGCATGTATTATTAGTAGCTACTGTTATTCGTGTATTCTTGTCTATTTTTACACAATTAAATGGGTATCTATATTATCGTATATTTGAATTATTGAATTTAATCGTATATATGTAACAAGTACCTTAATTGCTGATTAATACCCTATTGTGATAGTTAAGACCTGTGATACTCTTAAAACATTTACGTGTTAAGAATACATGTGTTTTTTAAACACGCACACACATACACACATACACACACACACACACACACACTATATATATATATATATATATATATATATATATATATATATATATATATAAATATATATATATTGAGATATACCATAATTTTCCTCTCTCTCTACATTTATATCTGCTAAAGATCTTAGAGTCCGGCTTGCTGGGTCAATGGGTCACGATATATTATAATCCAAAATTACCTCTATAATGGATTATAGGATCCGCCGACTATACAGCGCAGCTGGGAATCTGAAATAGAATGTTTCTATTCCTAGTTCATTTCTGTTTGGATTGACTAAATGAAAAATCACTTTCTTTTCTAAAGAACAAAATTTAACAAAGTTTATTTTTACTTTTTTATCAAACAATTTAATGAATTTAAATTAGGCCTTTGATCATGATCTCTTTCAATTTACAATTTCACACCGCGGTTAACTTATCTTTTCTTCGTTGATGTCCCTCGTAGACTTCTCAGTCGAAATATCTTGCGAGCTTGCCGTAGTCCAAAAGTTCCAAGGAATCCTCTTCTTCCCCTATCCAAGCTGTTCTCAAACTATCAAAATTACCAGTCCCGATTACGTCCTATGACATAGTCCCGAACTTGATTACTACTCCCGACAAAGTTCCAATTTATACTTCAATATTGCTTACACATGAAAATATCTACGATCAGTTCAGAAGCGCGTTTCCGATCAGAATGAAATCTTCCTGCATGATTCATCCCTCGAAGACTTCGTATTAAACTACCTTCATTTTTTTCATAACATTTGACCGTCTAAACTTCTCCGCCCAATCCCAAAGTTTTTACTTTCGGCATCAACCCATCTCTTAATGCATTTAGAAAAAACAAAAACTACATTGTTTATTCACGGTCGTTGCTATGCTCTAGCTCTCGTGATATTTCGTAATGCATGTTCCACCATATTGTCTACAAATAAATGTTAATTTATTTTAATGTGACAAATGGGTATGTCACAATATATATATATATATATATATATATATATATATATATATATATATATATATCAAAATAATACAATTAACTGTTCATACCACATGCCAATGTCAGAATAGCTTTTTCAGTTTATTTATTGTTGATGTTTACGTTGCTCAGTTTTTTAACTTCTTCATATGTCATTTGTTGACTCATAACTGTACTAATTTAATATTTAACTACAATAACTACTCGTACAAACTGTTATAGGATACTCATACACCTACAATTTTAGCTGTTGTGTGAAAAAATATTCAGGAATGCTTCTAATGGGAATTTTTTTAATACGGGTTTTAATGATTGATGCTAAATGATAATGGGCGTCTTTGGTTATTGAGTTAATTTCTGAATAAAAGGTATAAGAAAGGTGGGCTAGGTTGTGAGAAATACGTGATAGAATTTTCTTCATGGAATTCTGTTTGATATATACCAAGGGGCATGTGTTACTCTTCGGAGGAATTTGTTTCGCATAACTTGAATTTTATGTGTATTTTTGAGGCATTGACCCTAATCGGGCACGCATGAAGCATAAGCAGTCTAATTGTTTTATATAAAGCTTTTGCATTATTTAATGGAAGTTGGTTTTTTGGAGAGTAAGGACTTACGTTGAATAACCTTTATTTTAGTGAGTTGTAGTTTTTTTGGTTAATGAGTTTTTCAATATGTTCTCGTGTCGAAATTCAGCCCAAGGTATTGTAAAGTTTGGTTTTCTGGGAACCGTGAAACAGTGTTAATATTTACGAAGGTTGGGCCAAAAGTCATGTCCACTATTTTTTTCGAAAAGAAATATTATCTGATCACATAATTTTATTTGTCATCTGAAAGTAATGCAGTACTGGTGTGTTTTCACAACAACAGATGGTTCTTGGAGTGTCTCTATTAGAACAAATAGTAATGTGAAATTGGTTGTCTGACTACCACCATGCGAGATTAATGTAACCCGTTTTGAGTAGCGCCGATACACAAAGATAGCGTTCCCTATGGAAGAAGTGGCCGATAATGTCACAGGGAATTGGTAGAACCTTTTGGGAATAATCCCTTCCATAACAGTTGGTAGATGGCCAGGACAGTTTCAGCGAGGACATATATCAACCTGTGATCAGAAATGCACGGGACGGCCTATCAATTGTCAACAAAGATTGTTTTTATTGATAATTCTACGATGTTGGTAAAAGATAGGAGCAGAAATACCGAAACACAAAATGGACGTGTTTAATATCAAATTTGTTTTTATCAGTAGTAGTGAGAAGTATTTCTTCGCCAAACCGCGCGCTATCAAGGAGCCACGCAGACCCCCGTAGCTGCTAGCTGGCAGCGTTGCGACAACAAATACTTCAACCTGTGTCGAGTTTTCCGTGGTTTCTCCGATCAACACCAGGCGAATGCCGGAGCAGTACCCTACCAAACGGGCCACAGACCGCGCGCGATCTCTCCTTCCTCTTCCTTGTCCTATCCTCTCCCCCTTACACACACACTTACACTAACTTGCACCACACTACCATATATTCCGGGAGACCGGTCGGGAGCTTAGAGCTTGTCCCGACTGGGGCGGTGCCTCGCTGGTGGGGGAGTCCTGGTTAGTGGGAAACCCCACTAGCCGACGGTAGGTCGACGCTGGAACTCGCCATCCAGCAGGGGAAGTTCAACGTCATCTCCCGAGAAAAAAACATGCACTACACTAACGGGACTAATGACCATAGCAGTTGACGCGCTCGGTAACACGAAAAAAACAAACCAACCCAATCCAACCTGTGTCGAGACGACCATGTCTGAACGTTTAGGGTGTTCGACCACAGACGGTCGAACAGACAAACGTTTTGACGTCAATCAATTTTTCAGTATCTAGGACCCACAAAATATGGATTCTTGCTACACCACGTGTTATTCTGCGGTTTTTACAGAGCTGCCACTCAAGGCCCGTCACCACGTTGGCATTATGGTACGGTTTTTCGCGTTTTTCTCGGTCATGTCGCCGGTAGCGGTCATGTGGCTTCATCTGCAGCACTGCTTGATACGGTTGCGAGCATGCGTCCCCTAGCAGCACGACAGAGAAAGACACGAAAAACCGTGCCATAGTGACGGTCCTTGAGTGGCAGCTCTGTAAAAACGGTAGTATAGGGGAAGTAATTTACTGTATTTAGCAATAGGATTTATCTACTCATTTACGTTTTTTTATTACAAGAGCCCAGCAGTAAGAGTTTATCTGCCGAAAATTCGCCGTTTGCTGGCGCACGATTACATAACGTTCTCTTCTCACTACATAAGTGTGAGAAAGTAAAATGAACCATGAGTCATTTTTCTTTACAAATTACACCCCGTCTTGTCCGTCACTTGTGTGTACCGATAAAACATGAAAAAATGATCGTGTAAAGACTTTAAATGTGCTTCACCGTTCTCGTCAACGATCTCAAGCAGTGAATCTTCGCGTATTTTGCCAACAACATAACCCTCTTGGTGCCTGTGTTGACGAAAACTTTTTACCCTCTCAGGCAAATTACATCTTTGATGATCGGCCTGATTACTTCCTTTATGACCAAAGCTGGTGACCTGATGGCAAACTCTTCCAAGTAAATTCATGCTTCCTTGTATCTATAGTCCGTCAGCCGTTTACTTGCCAATTGAATTTCAGCACCCGAGATGATTCATCTTAATTCTAGCTCTTCTTCTTCGCCTTGAACTTATTATATCATTCTACAGAAAAGGACGTCACGCTACTTCTGGTGTCAACTAAACCTGTTTCCATCCTGTTACATGTGCTGGTAGAATCAAGCATTGACTTCCACAGTCCTTTCTCTATCTACCTTTAATTACTGTCATCTGTTACTAGGATAGTCATGATAACGGGTATTTGTAACACCTTCTCAGGCCCATTTATTCCATCCCACATTTCTGTCTCAAATGGATCTGTACTTTTTTTCAGGATTGGTATTGATTTTTCGGTGTTCGCGGGTCATCTCTTAATTTTCTATCTAAAATGAATCGTTTCTGCCTCCGACACTTCCAGTGTTTTCGCTTCTACCTTTATCTGATTTCTTATCATCCTCTTGCCTTCGTGTTGAGTCACATCTCTGCGACGCTTCTGATTCAGGCAAATCCTCCTCGTTTTATTTGTGTGCTCCTATCATTTCACTGACTCTGTTCAATTTTTTCACAGGAACTGCTGTCGCTGCCTTCAACCAATCCCACAACACCTTTTAGAAATTAGTAGGAATGTGGCTAATTATGGTTCTTATCAACTCATTTTGATCGTATTGCTTATCACAAGCCATACGAAATTGATAACACGTGACACTGTGAGTCATTAAATCCACACCTCCCTTTTCACATTACGAGGTACTTTATTTCAAATTTATGACGGACTGTGGCTGCGCCAATCGGATTCCGATCGGGCTGAACAGCAGCGTTGCGTAAGCTTCACCCTCTGAAGTGTACTAAAAGAGGCCATAGCCTTCCCCTGGTGCTCCAGAGCACGTCTGAGTAGGATTGCAATCAATGTTCATGTGAAAGGTAGGGCCCTTGATAAAGAAAAAAAAGGCAAAAAGACGGCAAAAACGCATCAACATATTTCTTTTTATAAATATTTAATTTAAACTAACATCAGCTATATTTCTTTCTTCTCTCCATTTGCGATTCAAGTGAAAAGATTCGTTCACAAACTGCACATAAAGACGGTGTGAACTGTCTTTTTTATTTTAGTCGCTAGACGGAGACACTATCATGGATTTGTGTGTACCAGCGTTCAGACAGAAGATATTCATGTTTTCTATTCTAAATTAAAAAATAAACGATACAATGTAGCAGATGTTAGTTATGTGATTAAATAAGTAACAACAAATGTTAGAAGTTTACTAAAAAGAGGACACACAAAATGCAAAGGAGGATGAAAGGACAATTAATGTCAATGGAGGACCGTTGGTAACCCTACGTCTAGGCCAAAATGGTTGTCACTTTGCACAGTTTACTATTCTTTATCCAACAAGAGAACGAAGTAAATTTAAAAATTGGCACGTGAGTAGGCAGTCGCTGATTGCCTGTAAGTTCGATACATATTCTGTCTTAGATTCTTTTAAGTCTATATGCGTGATAAAATAGTTTCGTAAAATTCAAATAATTGCTTGTAATGTAAAGTATAAAATTAGATTAAGCACCTAAAATAAGTGTAAATTACATTAGATGATAATATTTCAAACGAGAGGGGTAAATGAACATACTACAAAACAAGCGAAGTAGTTTCGACGTATTAAGGGACCGCCTAACACATATGCTCATAGCGTAGTGAAAGCATAAAGAATTATACCTCTTTAGTCTATGGTGAATGTATCTGAGATGTGCAGAATAAATAAGCGTAAAAGATACTCGCACTAATGTCAAGATCGGTTGTTTAAAATTGCGAGTGTGTAATTGTGTACGTGACGTGGTTATTGAGTGTGTGTGAAGAGAATTTTTCACTAAAGTGCCGAGATTGAACAATCAACTCCATTGTCGTGAACATCTGAAATTGTAAAACATTGACGAGAAAAAATGACAAAATGAGGAGACGCAATTATTATATTAAATATATTATAAACATATTCACTTCATTTCTCAAGAATAATACGCAACTTAATTGATAGACAATGTAACTAAATTGACATTCATAATTAACGACTATTTTTTCATGAAGTTGCCAATAAATTTAATGTGAAATGAATGATACGTATATTACTGCAGTACAGAACCAATTTTCGGTTTACAAGAACACCGCGCGATTTTGCAGTCTGCGACGTTTGCTGTCATTTAATCGACAATTTTTATAGTAACTTTAGAAATAACACGCGGAATGAATGCATTATTATCCTTTCGAAAGCTACGATCTCTAACCCGAAATATCAAGCAGTCGTCCGTTTTTTTCTCTTGCTCATATTGCAATTGTGTTTACTCCAACTCAAACGCAGTGGTGCTTGAAGTTCAGGAGCGGAGAGGAGAAAGGGACATTGACATCCAATCGGGAACTGTATTACGACTTAGATTCTTGGTATTAGAGCTACCAATTGGAGGACAGTGTCCCACTCTCCGTCCAGCTCGAGACCTTGAAGTGCCACTATTTTTAAATCGAAGTATACCAAGAGTATTGTGCAGCATGTGGATGAATTCGAGAGCGCCAACAGCCAGCGGTCATAAGGTCCGTAAAATTAGCACAGAAAAGTTTAAAAAAATTTTGTCGCTCCTTATTTGACCCTATAGAAACATTCGGATATCTTGACATCAAGTTAGCACCGCAATGACCGTAAAACCAATAAATTACAAAGATAAATAAAAGGTAATTACATGTGAATTTGTCGGTTTTTGCTTTGAGTTCCCGAAAACGAAATTTTGTTGCTCTTCAACTAATACCGGAAACGAGAAATTTCGCCAAATTTATACGAAGAACATTACAAGAAAACGATACGTTTTAGAGATAAACAACCAATAAATACATAGAAAATTGTCGCTTACTTATAGTCCATAAAATAAATTTTGTTGCTCTACAAAAAATACCATAAATACAATTTTCCGCGCGTATTAATAGCTGATAAGATGATCCCAGTGGTCCCAAATCACGCGTTTCAGCAGAGGTGTACTTTCCGATTTGTTTACAGCACGTATGTCAAACCGCACTCGCACAATTTTGTTGCCAGCCTGGGCTGGCTGGCGCTCCTACGGACACGTGCAACTTCCCATGACTTCGCACTCACTTCTCCTTAAAATCCAGAAAGGGGTGTACATGTGCAAGCTGGATCGACGAGAAGGGGTGAATAGTACCTTCATACGAGAATATGTTTGCCAGGTTTTTTTTCTATCAAATAACCAAGAATTGTATTATGTTTTTCGATTTACCCTATTTAATACTATTTGAAGTTTATTTTTATATTAAATTATCTCATATAAAAATGTTTGCTCAATGACCAGAATATGTTTGAACGGCAAATTCTTTCCCTGTTTTTGTTTTCTGTTGTGATATTAAATCATTTATTTATTTATTGTGTTTAGCAATAATGTGAAATAAATTAACAAGTCTCTGTAAGTTAACAATTTTGCTTACGTAAGCCCTGCGCTTTTACCATACAAGCATATTCATCTCTTAAACTTTCTATTCTGAACGTTGAAACTTGAAGCTTTCATATCACTCTTACGTTAACAGGATTACAAAATCAAGATACTTTTGATTATTTTTTAAATTTTACTTTCATTTCCTTGCCTTGAAGAGAAAATGGGGATTAATATAGCTAAATATGTGACAATAACTGTCAACGTCCCCCAAATATTGCCATGGGCCAGGTGTCCAGTGATGTATCTACCACTGTGTAGCAATTATACAACCTTTACTTTTAAATCTCTCAATTTATCTGGACGCGGTGCGCAGAGCTCTCGAAAGCCTGTCACCAAATTCTACAGACACACAACAGGACAGTTCCCCGTTCTTCCAGCGCAAGTTCCTACTAGCGCTCCTAGTGTCACAAGCTGGTAATTCAGTGCCAAATGGGAACGTCAATGTGATTCTTACGGAAGAAATAAAATTTTTAAAACGACGTATCGGAATGAGACTAGTTTTTACCTACACTCTTTGTGATTTAATTGTATTGGATGTCTCAAATTTAGGTAAACAATAATGTGGAAAAGTGTAGTTTTATTTATTTCAAGAATAATGTGGTTACAAATGCAAGATTTGTTTTGCATTAACGCTTTCAGTGATACATTTGGTCTTTTTTCATTTGCTTTCTCTAAGAAACAGTCTCAATACATTGATACCTCTGTTTATATTCAGATATCATTAAGTGTACTCTCTACATAAAATATTCTCCAATTGAATATTAATGATTCGCATTAATTGTTTTTTGACGTCAAGTTTACTTTAACGTAAAAAATTAAAAAGTCTTTATTGAAAACATATTTAATCTTAGGAAATAAACTTATAGCCAATTCGTTTGAATAGACAAGGGTTGCATTCACATACTGTTTAATCAGAATATGCGAGTTTCTAAATTTATGCTTTTCATCCACATTCGATAAATCCTGCCTACAACTATCATGCGCAAGATACTACACAACCAGTCACAATCATAGGACTGAGCATTTTCCAGAAATCGACCAGAAAGACAATAAAATTAAAATAAATCAAACAGAAACAAACGCCAACAGAGTATTGCACGAGTTTCATCAGCTTCTGCCACTATATGGAGCTTGCATCAGTGTTTCTCGATATGTTGCGAAGTGTCCTTATTGTATCCATAGTATTTGTTGTGACCTTTCCCGCGACCTTCACATGCCTGGTTTACAGCTACTTCGTTCTCTCATTGAGCAGCCTCATCGCCACGTCTTTACGTGGATTTTTTAACGTGACATCTCGAAAGAGCGAAAGAGGGGGAGGGAGGGCAAATTCCAATAGGGAGCTGTAAAAAGTCGGAGCTGAGGTGAGTGACGTTACAGCTCCCCATTGGGTGCTGTCTCCCCTCTCCCTCTTTCACACGTGACCTTGAGATGCCGGTAGCGGTAGCCCAGTGCATCAACTGATGTCACTGCAGCGCCTCTGACCGGGAGGTCTTAGGTTCCCACTCCCCACAGCGGCAAGATTTTCGACACTAGCTTTCCAGCTAGGTCGAATTCACTTGCCTTCTTGTTTTTCAAGAGCTATAATTTTTTTTTTCTAAGAAAGAACCTTAGTTCGCCTTGCTAAAGGCAAGAAGAAAATCTGTTACAAAAATCATTTTTTGTATCTTCAATTTTTAAAGCTTTCCTTGATTATGTAAAGAAATCCTCAAATATAACTATCCTTTTCCATCCGTATTAACATAATGTAAAAGAGTAATTTGCATTTACAATTGATAATGAATTTCACCAAAGACGTGGATTAATTTTACAATTGAAGTGGAATATGGAGACGTCATAATGGCTACGTGTTTGCTAAATATCGCTCCAAGGCAATTTGGGAAATTCCCTTGGTGGGAAGACCTAACGAGATCTCTTCTCCGTTTAGTTTCTACTCTTGACATTCTGTAATAAATTGGATCAAATTTGAACATTATTTTATATTGTTTTCAGAACAATGAATTGCAAATTTTATTTGATTTATAATTTCGAGTTGTGAATAATTCATAAGAACGTAAGTAAGACAGTCCTTCTAATTTGTGTAAATTAATGAAAGTCTGTTGAATTACCAAAGAATAAACAAAATTTCGTAGGTGGCTCACATTCATCTTGTTAAAGGCTAAGCAATCTAATAGTTTTCTACAAGAATGTGTGAGTGAACTCTGTTCTGCACCAGAAAAATATTCCCAATTTCTAGGAGTCGGACGTAATCTTGATAAGTAAAATTAGTTCCTTTTATTTTTATTTTTTCCTTAGATTTTAAAATTAGTTCTTTTTATTCGAATTCTATGTTAAATAAATTCAAATTTTTATAAAACCAATAATTAACCCTTACGTAATATACCGGGAGCAGTAGCTCAGTGCATCAACTGATGTCACTGCAGCGCTTCTGACCGGGAGGTCCTAGGTTCGAGTCCTGTAGCGGTAGGTTTTTCGACACTAGCCTTTCAGCTAGATCAAATTCAGTTGCTGTCTAGAGGCTGCTCTCATCGGTAGTTTTCCGTGGTTTCTCCGATCAACACCAGGCGAATGCCGGAGCAGTACCCTACGAAACGGGCCACGGACCGCCCGCGATCTGCCCTTCCTCTTCCCTGTCCTATCCTCTCCCCTTATACACACTTACACTAACATGCACTACACTACCACATATTCCGGAAGACCGGTGGGGAGCTTAGAGCTTGTCCCGGCTGGGGCGGTGCCCCGCTGGTGGGAGAGTCCTGGTTAGGGGGAAACCCCACTAGCCGACGGTAGGTCGGCGCCGGATCTCGCCATTCAGCTGGAGAAGACCACCGCCATCTCCCGAGAAACAAACATGCACTACACTAACGGGACTAATGACCAAAGCAGTTGACGCGCCCGGAAACACGAAAAAATCAATCAAACCCTTACGTAATAGCTAGTAATATAAATTCAAAACTAGGAACATTCTCCCAGTGGGATTGCAATTTACAACTTTTACGGTGGCCAAATATGATTTGCAAATACATATATCTAAAAGATCGTAGAATCATTTCTAATAGTTTGATCTTATTTACCCTTTACCTCTGCTATGCGCCTCCACCTTGAAACCTAGAAAGAAGATATTAATAGAAATGTGACCTTCATTCAACTTGTTTTTCTCGTCTAGCAAGTTACTTCAGGTCCTGTATTTTCCCAGTTTAGTCTGAATATTAAACGTCTTCTGGAATACCAGATACCGGAACATAAATAATACAAATTAAGATAAAAAGAATTTTTTTCTGGATACTGAAATAAAAATATTCAGAAAAGTTTGGGAATAAGAAACAAATATAATAGAATAAGATATACGAAACAAATGAAAAAACACGGAACAATGGATGGTATGTTTTGTTATTAGATATTTAATTACTTTTTATTACAACCTATTGTTTCTATAGTTAATATATTTGGCAGTATCGGATAAATATATATGAATTTCGATTGTTTTATTTTATTTATGAAATACTATCATTGTAATAACAGAACAGGTGATTATACATACATATCACAAGTGATGATTGATGATTTTTGGTTCATGTGAAATTTAGTCCGTGTGGCATTCACCCCTGAAGGATGAAGTAGTTTACACGTGCGATCATGGGACACTGTCCTAGTTCAATATAAAATCGAACTCATGCTGCCTTAAAGGATAACGTATCATGGCGTTACATCCAATCTGTGATGAAATTTATGAAGGCTTCCTGGTGTATACTGTTATTAAATAATATTAAACAAAAAAAGCATAGACCAAACCATGAACCACGTCGACCGTATTAGAAAAATACGCCCAAGAAAACAGAGAACTGATGTTGGAAAATAATATTTTGTAAATAGGGCTGTCGAGTCATGTAATAGCTTGCCTGCAGCACTAATGGAGAATTTTCACACAAACATTAAGACTTTTGTGTTAAGATTAAATTCTAGTAAAAAGTTGTCAGATCAGTAGTATGTGAAGGGCCTTTGCATTTAGTAGGCATGCCTAAAATAAAACAATATTCTACTTTGTATTGTAGTATAAGTAAGTGTAAAGGATTTGCCACCGGGCTAAATGCTCAAAATAAATTAAATCAATTATCTAAATTTACAATATTAAAAGCCGTTTCACAGATCTTTTTTATAAAATTGTATTTGTGTCATTAAATATTTTTACAATGGTATAACTTTCCAAATAACATCTCTCAAAATGTTCTTCCTTCTGATTAATTGGTGTCTCCGGACACATCTAATGCTATGGTCATTGGACCCGTTAGTGAAGTGAATGTTTATCATGTGAGGTGAGAGATTTTCTCCCGTGCTGGAGAAATCCGACGCTGACGTATTACTCGCGCAACTTTTCTTGAACGATAGATTGATGAAATGCGCGCGGAGATGGGGTATTAGTTACAAAGTCGGCCACTAGAGTATTTACAGTAATGACAACCTCTGAAAAATCAAAGTCAACCTGCTACCTGTGCGGCCAGGTCATCGCTCTGGGTAGGCAACAACAGGCACACTAGATAGGAGTTTTAGGTGCCTCCTTTGAAGGACCTGGACCTACTTCAGCCATTTCTTTAGATAATGGTAATAAAGTTGAACAAACGTTATGAAAGCAACTAGCTTTGACTAGCTTCTGTTTCGCGCCAACAAAGTTTTAATGCTTGGAATGTTGTCTTCAGTGCTGGCTGCGAGCTTTTGCCTTCAGCTGTTTATTACTCAAAGGAGGGGGAAGCAAGGTCATCATTCAAGAAACGTTGCGCGAGTACTACATGTCGACTTGCGGGGTACTACCATCTCCACGCAGCAGGAGAAGCGTTAAGCTCTCGACCTGTGTGAATGTAGTGCATGAACAACTAAGCGTGTGTGTAAGGAGAGAGTGCAGTTCAAGAAAGGGAGAAAAGATCGCTCGAGGTCCGTGGCACGTTTGCGAGGGGACTTCCCCGGCATTCGCCTTTTACACTAGTCGACAATGATTTGGCTAAATGGCCAACTCCAGCTGTTTCATACGCACTTAGCTACGCTACAGACGATTGCCCATCTGGCTCAGTTTTCGTGTAATCGCACATATACTAAAACTAATATATCTTTAATCCCGGCTAATAAGCTGATATGTCAAAGAAACTTAATTTTACAAGAAGAGCAAAAAACAACTGTTGTTGCGGTAGGAAGTATTATTGCTTGACAAAGGACATACGGATAAGAGCCCAAAATGTATGGCTTATTTATCCTTGAAAATAGATTTTATTACATGAGAGCTCTTTTTTTATTTTCAAAATTTATGTAGTATATGACTCAGTGTAGGGATCACAGAATTATGAAAATGTGCACAGAATTCATTCCTCCCCATAGCACGTCATACGCATTTTCAACTGTTTTTTGACGTAAAATATATAAATAAATAAGTAAATAAAACTTTCTACTGAAGTAAATCAGAGATTAATTGCATTCAAACAAAGATAATATTCAAACGAAACTGTTTGAGTGTAGGTTTTATTTGAATATCATTAATCGCCGATTTACAGCAATTGCCTGAAGTGTTTTTTTGCTCACACATGAAATTAAGTGCTTTTGACGTATCAGTTTATTCACCAAGGTCAAAGATATTTCGTATATACGTAGATACGTATCATTTATGCAAAACGATATTTACTTGTAGGTTTATTACAAGACGGTGGTCGCCAGCAGTGTATGGCAATGTATATTCCACTCAAGACATAAAATAGACGCCAGTTCGGTGAAATCAGTTGAGTAACTTCGGACATTCCGAAGGGAATTGCAGTGACTCACGTAAATTACGCGCCGACTCGGCGCGTTGTGTGCATGGGTCACCACATGTTAGTTGCTCCCTGCGTGTGTTGATATTTCTGTAGGACACGCATCATCTATTCGTTGCGTTCTAGTGTCAGTTTCTGTACAAACAGATTCCTTATAATACCCCATCAGTGACCGTCCAAACAATTCCTGTTATGTATTTCGTGAGGTAAATTTGAAGAGCCAGAGACGGAATATTACTCCCTTAAGACGAAAGACATGCAAATTGTACGTCGGGTGTCAAATCAGTGAACAGGACAAATCATAGGGCCCTCATATTTGCTGTGTGTCTTATGAAACATTACTTAGTGTTTTTTTCTTAACGAGAATTTGCGCCATACGCCATTTGCAATTCCCATGGTATGGAGGGATCCAAAGTACCACCCCGCTGTTATTTCTGTATTACCAAATTTGCTGGAATCACAAGAAAAACCGAGAAGACCATTCAATATCAATACTTCCCTTCAGCTATCAGGACTTTTCCTCACAGCAACGATCTTTCAATCTCAGCGCCCCCGCATAAGTTTGCATTACAAAACCTGGCGATGAAGATTTAACTGTAAATACCAAAAAGGACGACATTGAAGACCCAGATTTCGGTGGAACATTTACAGAATGTCATCGAAAGAATGAGAAGAAAAATTCGTGATTTACACATCTCGACGAGTCAGGCAGAATTGTAAGCTACTCGATGAAAGGAGTGAAACCTCTTTCAGAAGGGAGCTACAATTACTGTGTATTGTCGACGGGAACAAAATGCTCGATGCCTGTTCCCTGAAAAGGAAGGCAATCTTAATTTATTGTACTGATGCTGATGCATCCTAATGGGCTGATGATGGTCTCCTAAAGCACTAAGTAGTGCTTTAGGAGACCATCATGATTCTACAAAATGAAACTTGTTTACAGATTCTTTTTAATTTAAGTTTAAAAGTCGGGCGTATGCATATCGGAAATGAGAAACAAGCTATTCTTCGTGTCTATGCAGCCCACATGAAAGAGATGTATGGTATCATGAATTTCTTGTTATCGGAGATGCAATACCAGCAGTATTCATGGAATGTACAGACCAATTTGAACGTTATCGCACTTTTGTTAGGTCTCTATCGAGGATATTCTAAGTTTTGCTGTTTTCTACGCGAGTGGGTTAGTGAAGATTGCAAAAAACCTTTTGTGAAGAAACACAGGCGTAAACATCTGATTCCTGAACAAAAAAATGTAACTTTGTAATCCCATTTTATACTGCACATTCATATCTTCCACCCTTGCCCCCCAAACTCGGCGAGAAAGAAACTTTATGAAGTTGATGGATAAAAGTTGATGAGGTTTCCTATAAGAAACTCTTTAAAGAACAAATTTCCGAGGATCATGGAGGTGAAAATAAATAAGGGTATATTTAAAGGAGCACAAATGAAGGAGCTTATGAGAGATCAAGACTTTGAGGCAAGTTTGAATAGTGTTGAAAAGGTTGCATGAATGTCGCTTCAAGAGGTCGTAACGGAATTCCTTGGTAGCAGGAAAGCTGCGACGTGTCAAGAAATAGTTTCGAAACTCCTTCACAATTATAAAGCTCTGGGAAGCAATATGTTTCTTAATATGCATGTTCTGTATTCACACTTAGAATTCTTTCCTGAAAATCTCTGTGAGCGGACAATACCACTGCCTCTGCAACGCAATGCCGTTGTCTCTGCAACGCAATGCCGCTGTCTCTGCAACGCAATGCCGCTGTCTCTGCAACGCAATGCCGCTGTCTCTGCAACGCAATGCCGCTGCCTCTGCAAGCAATGCCGCTGTCTCTGCAACGCAATGTCGCTGTCTCTGCAACGCAATGCCGCTTTCTCCGCAACTGAATGCCGCTGCCTCTGCAACGCGGTGCCGTTCTCTCTGTATTGCAATGCCGCTGCCTCTGCAATGCAATGCCGCTGTCTCTGCAACGCAATGCCGCAGTATCTGCAACTCAGTGCCGCTGTCTCTGCATCGCAATGCCGCTGCTCTGCAACGCAATGCCGCTGTCTCAACGCAATGCCGCTGTCTCGCAAGCAATGCCCTCCTCTGCAACGCATGCCGTTGTCTCTGTATTGCAATGCCGCTGCCTCTGCAATGCAATGCCGCTCCGTTGTCTCTGCAACGCAATGCCGCTGTCTCTGCCTGGCAATGCTACCGCGTAATGAGGCAATGCTGCAGTCTCCAAGGTAAGCGCAGCCGGTGTTTTGCCTTATGAGACAAAATGCGAATTATGATTTTCATTCTTCCAGAACTCCATGTTACTAGGTTTCTCTATCCTGGAACTTTTTTCAGAACTTGATATTATTTATTTCAGCAGCACAGGTTTACAGATTTAAGAAAATGTTTAGATCCGAGAAGAAAAAAGGATTCTTAAGTATTTTCGCGCTTTGAATTCAAATCTTTAGCTTGTTATTACTATTTGGTCAGAGATCTTTGATTATTCATGTTAGTAGTATTGCGATCTCACAACAACTAACAGCTGATCTCGTGGTTTGTTTAATTCGTATTACATATGTATTTTCTAAATGGAAAGTAATGAGCTAGAATACCAAGAAAGTCATATATAATCAATATTTTTGTAATGTTTGTAGTGGGTATATTGTTTCTAAAAGGAGAAAAATCATATCAAATTTGTTGAAAAACTTGTATCTATACAGTACTTCGAATTCAGAGTCAGTGGCACAGAAAAGCGAAGTGAATCGAACTAATCTACAACCAAGCTGTACAAATGGTCGATGGGTAACATAATCTATTTTCTATTTTCATTGCCAATACTTTGGAGAGAACCGCAGAACCACAAGGATAATTGCTATTTTTGTTTCACGAAGAAGGTCGGTATAAATTCCAAAAAATGTTAAAGACATTGAAATATCCCAAAGTTTCATCAGTGTCGAAGCCAATTTAACGTGGCAAAGATGTTTGATTGGACATTTTCCCGCTTCAATCTCTTGCATCGTAGTCCCATTAGACAGTGAATACATGTGATGACAGTGAATATGTAACGAACGAGAAACATTTATTGTCGCAAGCCGAAGAGAGTGATTTGATTCGAGACATGGGAACTATCAAAACAAAATGCAGAATTATTACCATCGCGTGTGCAATTTCTATTAGTATTTGCTTGATTTTATTGACCATAATGTATTGAAATACATTACTTCATTCTCTCTTATATTTCTGCATAATGTCCCAAGTGACATAAATTCCCTGAGGAAAAAATGAACAAAGTTTAGTGAAGATATTCACACGAACTTTAATCTGACACAAAAAATTTTGTTATCCAAGTGCCAAATGTCAGTTCGCCCGCCACGCAAGATTTTCGACGAGGAAGTAAGAGGAAAAATAACTCCGAGGTGCAGACATCAAAACAACCAATAGTGTTCCCGGAAGGTGAGTCGCCTCGGCCGTACATCTTCCAGTCGCCACCGCAGAATTCACGCTACGTCGTATATCACGCGGCCTTGGTATTCGTAGTGCAGAATACCACTTGGTCAGTAAAGCGTACTGGGTGGCTGGAAAGGAGGTGAAATCCCGCGCCGGGTGACGATATCAGGCGGAGCGGGACGCTCGCGGTTCCAGTACGATGGACGCCTGCCGGGAGTGCACTCTGCGATTGCGCTCGCTCTGCTGCGGGATGCTGCTGCTGCTGCTGTTGCCTGCGATGGTGACGGCTCACCCGGCCCTCACCGCGGCACCACCAGGTAACCTCCGCTACAGAACGAGCTGTGTGCGCGTCAAACCACTCGGGCATCTTTTATGTGGGTGTGATGTCGTCCCTTTCTTTTTCTCCTCCCATTGTATAACGTTGTTGGCTGCAACCAGTTACATAATGATACTCATTACGATACAGATTTCATTATGATTCAGGTTCTAGACCAATAACAGAGAAGTTTACAAACCAAGTATTGACACTCCAATAATCATTGAGTAAAGTTCTAGTAAACGTTTTGTTCGATTGTGTACATTAAAATTGCTTTTAATAATACATATGTTAGTTTCTATATTGTCCGTAATTTTTACGTGGAATATTAGTTAAAATGGATGTAATTTTACTTTGATCCTATTTGACTAGCGCAGTGGTAGTAGAAGAGGGAACATTTGACTGACGTTAAGGTCAGAAGGCAAGTTCCTCTGTGTTGCTGCCGTGTGTTTGTCCTTAAAAACCGACCAATTCGATAGTTTTCAACGTATAGTGAACCAGAGGATGAGTTGGCGCCTCCATAAATAAGAGAAAAAGGAAAAATGGTGACTTCGGAATTTTAGCCGCAACTTCTGTACTGGCAGGCGGGCTGCTAAACCAAATCCCCCAGGCGTAGGTAGGGTATCTGTCCGCTAGGTGGCCTTGGCTTAATACAGCATGTCACTGCGACGTAACGATTCAACGTAAAAGTTTAACTTATAAAAGTTATAAATCGTAGAAAAAGTACCGTATGAAACTCGATGCAATGGGTATTAATACACTCGTGTAAAGTTTACTATACTCACTATCCTAATATCACACTCGTGTATTATCTCAAACCCATCATTACATCTCATTTAATAATGTACTATTACGCTTCAATCGGTCTTACATATATTACACTTTTTATTTCTGTTTTTAAGATCTCAATTTAACTGATGGGTCGTATAGCGATCACTGTGATTTTTAACATAGGGTAGCTGTGTTAGTAGTAAGTGGAACACATAAGAACATGAACTCACACAAACATTCATACCCGGGACTGGATACGAACCCGCTCGATCCGAGGCAGCCATGGCCTTTCAGCCTTAGCGAACTTGGCTATCCAGACCGACGTGAAATATATGATGATTGATCAAAATGATGTGTAGATTAAAATATGTTTTTTTAAATTTAGGAATTCGAAAAGATTTGCAGAAGGAATGATAGAAGTGCTCAAGGGAAAATAAACTGTAATGGTACAGCTCCATTTCAATAAAGAGAATGATTAGTTCTGTACTCATAAATCACATACAACACAGATATTGGTCGAGTCGGCTTTCATATTCAGTTGTCGTACTCAGTTGCTTCTTATTGTCAGCCGTGGTACCTTACACCGCTAAACACTACCACAACAGTAATTACCACACACAATTCACTTTTCAAAATTCACTTCAAAAAATGTGCACACAATTCACTTTTCCCCATAGCACGTCATACGCAGTTTTAACTGGTTTTTGACGTAAAATAAATAAATAAATAAATAAACAGTAATTACCATGCAATGCTTGATGTGACTTTGAATGGTTTTTGATCGCCCAACGCATAATTTTCAACACATTTTAAAATAAATAACAAAAAAAATTTGAGCCATTTTTGAGAAAAAAAATATTGTTAAGGCTTACTCTGCTTCAAAATGTTATTGAATATTTACATGCGTTAGCCTGTGAGACTTTTGGCAGAAGGTTAAGAAAAGATACAATCTATTTTCGATTATAAGAGTTGAAGTAAAAACAAAATGAAGCTAATGCATCATTCGAAAAATAATTCAAAATAATTTCTTACAGGTGAGCTTTACTGTTAATGTTAAGCTGAAATGCTAAGGAGGATGGAAGAAATGTTTCCTTTTTATTATGTATGATGAAGGTTAATTTTACCTAGATGAAAATGGAATGTAGGTGCTATATGATCTATATGAGAATAAAATTTTGTGGAAAGTTGAAGAAAACAATGTTTGATAGGCAGAGTCCCCAATTCAATATGAATTTGTTCATTGGAAATAAACCATGGAGCTTTTAAACAAGTTCTGAGGCAAGAATGTTTAAATACCTGAATTTTGTTAATCGATATATTGGAAGCATCAAAATATCCGTTTGAAATTCGCAGCGGAGTTTTGAGTTCCGTTAGATCGACCGGGGAATATAAATTTTGAAAAAAAAGTCTGAACTGAGCACTCGTGTTCATCACGGAAAGACAAATTTTGGCGTAAATTAATGTTACTTTCTCGTCATACTAAGCACTTACCTAGTAGCTTTACAATATAGAAAGTACTATATTATTGCAGCATATCAGGCGATTCTTTGAGAGAAAACTCGTATTGTGGGGTTCTGATGTCCGAAAATTGGATAAGTCTTGTTTGTGTACGCAGTAAATTAATTTCTCTATCACCCTATGTAGTCTGAATGCAAGTTTTGTGGATCCTTGACTCCAAAACATTGATTGATACCAAAAAGGTAATCTGTCTGTCCTGCCTGTCCGTTTGCAGTGAGCACTAGCGCCTACCCCGTTCTTAACCTTTTCTCCAAATTGACATTCCCTTTTTTTAAATTTTGGAAGTTTTTACGTGAAGCTTTCTTATGGCTAACTTTCTAAATGTTCTCAAAAATGGCTTCAAATATTTGGATTATTTTCTACCATAAAACAAAATAGACTTAAAGTTCTTAATAATAATGGAAAGGACGTAATTTCTTTGTGAAAACTTGGCTGTTAACATAAATAAAAATCAACTACAATATTACCATTCGCAAATGACAATGCACACACTTTAAATTGCAGAATTATATCCTGGCAGTAGATCAATGTAATTAATATTGTTATTGTTCAACTACATTTAAGATATATATTATCTCGTAAAAAATTAGTTAACATTGTGTGGTGTTGTTTGTGAGAACTTGATAACTTCAAAATCACATTCAAATGGATTTTTTTCCATTTTACAACAGTACATTATCACAGGGATTTGAAATCCACTTGAGCAGTTTTGGTATTTGAATTTTGTTTTCTTGAGAACATTATTTGAACGTTACCAAGTTAGTGTCCTATCCTTTTCAGAATGCAGTAGTGTAGAATCAGAGTTCTATATGAATTTGATTTTGAGATATCTTTTCTCACAAAACTTTGCTGAATTTAATTCACAAAAGGATAAGTTTTGATTTGGTACATGGAATTTTCAAATGGTGAATATTCTTACAAACAGGAAGTATTTTTGTAATTGGTGTAGCCTATGGTACTACCACATTTATTTCCTCAAAATTGAAGAACACATTCAAAATTTCAGTAACTTATTTTATTTTTTTGAGAAAATTTTAAACCTAAAATGTAATCTGATAATACTTGGAACTGAAATATTAAAAGCTTTCTTGTGATTCAGTGAACTGGACTTGCTTCAGAAAGAAAACTGTGCTATTGTGCGGACTCACTTTATTTAAAGATGCCCGTAAAAATTAACAGAGAGAATCTTTCATATTATAATTATATTTTCAAACTCATTTTCATAAGAAGTTATTAATTTTTATGTCAATACAATTTATAATTGAATTGCTTTATTTAAAAAACAGTATAAATTGCCTTCCACTTCTGATTTCTTTGGGTTATGTCTAGACTGGAATTGTTCTACTAACATTTCATTCAACATATCAAACATTAATACTGACTGTGCTGAAAATCTTTGTATGAAACAATAGTATATTACAGTGAAAACCAATGCAGTGGACGTGCTTCAAACCGTTCACCAAACGGAACAAACCAGTCACGATCGAAAGCTCAAATGGCAGGTGTGGAGTGACTCAAGCTCCGAATGCTTCACTGAATCACAATAGCGGGTCTTGTCCCTACGCATTGGCATAAAAAAGTATCTGTTTTTTCTTGAAGCGCATATACAAATTTGGTAAAAATAAGTAATCCCATTTTTGAGGGATGTATTTTTCCTTCATATTGACAATTTTTTTCAAAATATGCTTCAAATACGAAATTGTTTTTGTTCATTTTCAATTGTTCAATAATGTAATGTGATATAAACTTATTTTGTACTATTATTCTGGAGAAAATAAAATATTTGTATTAATTTATTGAATTTATAAGTACGTATTTTGTTACTTATGGTTATATTCGAGAAATAGCTGTCGGAGCCACCCATTTCCAAGGCCTTTAAAGAGATAAAGAACGATTTTCCTAAGGATGTGCCAAAGTGACAGTTCGGGAAAACAAGTGAACATCACATGTATTTCAGAGAAGTATTCCTCCGCCGCGACAGCTGTTCAGCCCCTTCGTAAAGTGTTTGGTTATGGCATCTGAGAAGACATCACTATCTAGAAATCTAAGAGTTTCGCTGATGTATATGCACGTACGCGAGTCCGGGAAATAATTAAATTTAATTACATAAGTGGAAAATCTCTTAACATGCTCTCATAACCACTAAAAGAAAACTGCCACGAATGTAAATAGAAAGCTCTCAATCACAGCTCGCCACACAACAGCACAATGGCCGGAACGCATTTCGTATTCAAATCTCGGTTTTAAAATAAACATAATATTTATCACACAAAAAGTAAACTCAATGTAATATATAAAGGAAAAAAGAGTTTTTACAGAAGAGCACATAACACTGCACTTCCTAATTTCAATTATTTCTCGCGGCGCACTATATTTTGTCGGACGAGGACGTCACGAAAGGAAGTGTCGAAGCCGTTTACAAGTTAGCCAACTGCAGAAAGGGAGTTCATTGGGCTCGAGGGCACGACGACCACAGAAGCTTCAGTTATGTTGCCAGCACTAGCTGTCACTTTGGCTCAACCTTAGGAAAATCGCTCTTTAATTAAGAATGTAGGTGCGAAATATATGGCTCGTTATATGAATAGAGTGTATATATAGAGCTAACACGTAACACTCACGATCTTGGATCCTCGAAGTTTTACCAGATTGTGTTTATTTGCCAGTTGTATTTCCAGATATGTAATGTGGAATATATGGTCATTCTAATGTCCTTTGCAGATATTAGTATATCGGACTTATTCCCAAGTTCGCGGAATGAAATTCGATCTAAGCTATTTTAAGGGCGAAAAATCCTTCTTCAGCTTCCTTTGGATGGGAAGTAAAGCCGTCTGCCCTATGTAGATTTATTGCATGTAAATGAACTTCAAGCCTGTATCTCCGCTAGATGGTGAAAGGAATGTAGTGGATTTGCGCGGTCAGGTGCAAGGTCAGGAGTGATGGCCTGAGCCTCACCACGGAAAATAAGGCATAACTAGTGAGAACCCGTCAAAATTTGACGGTGAGATCTGAGATAAATATAAAATACTGTGCCCAGACTAATGTTCACAAAATGTTGCATTGTTTGGATCATCAGGGTATAACGAAGATATTCTGCTATATGGAGTTCCCAAAATCTTGAACACATATGGCCCATGACCCGGTGGCAATGCAATATCGGCACCAAATGACACAAAAGAAAGAGCACTATTATACTAATGGATATTATTTCTAATGTTTTTGATGTGTCATCATCTCCTATAAACAACTTTGATTTCTTCTGGCATATTGCTTGAAGGTAAACTTATTTTCCTTTTTAAGAAACGCAGGAAACGCGTTTGCAGAATTTCTCTCACATGGGAAGTACGAGGCAGAACAAAACTGACATTTCATAGACGACCAACAGAAAACGAAATGACCTCACTAAGACGACACCTACGCTGACTTTCTCTTTCCCTGCGTCCACTTAATGTACATTTGCGTCTTTTGGGGCGCGTGGATAACGATTCGGAATTCGACATAACCTGTGAACACCTGTGAACAACTTCACTACTTCAGTACAACCGAACAAAACCCGCAGTCCAAATGTTCTCTACAAAATACACCACAAAGGCTAGTACATGCAAACTATCAACGCCACAATGCAATTATTACACTAAAACAAAACCTTGATGAATTGGAAACAAATCTCAACAATCAAAACAAAACATCAAGCAGCGCCACCATGAAGCAGCGTGGGCTAACATCTATCGACTCATATATATCGATTTTGAAACAGCCCTTTGGAAGGAAACAATTGGCTATTGATAAGCGTACTGTTAAAGAATGATTTAATTAATTCATTTAAACCGTAAATCTTGGTGAATTAACACAAACAATATCTGATAACACATCTAGGGATTACATTCTTTCATTTAAAGGAAAAAATACTACAATTGGTTCAGTAGAAGATCTAAACGAAGCCATGGCAAAATACCTTATTTTTTTTTAAATATATAGATTGAAGTGAATATTTAATAATGGCATTTCTTATTTAATAATACCAAACGCGCTTGCAACTTCTGTTGGACAGGTATTCATTTTTAAGGATTTCAAAACCACTACTATAGAATAGGCGCATATAGAAGCAATTACTTCTACTAAACACCAAAATCACTTCAAAGTTGGACTTTCTACGTTTCCGATTCTGCGTTATCTTAATTATTAGTACATATGAAACCATCAATAAAATGATATCGGTGTATTTACGATACTACGATAAGATTTCTCTATAACATGTATATTCAACAATATTACAAAGTACATGAATAATGTATGTGAATGTCGTTGACGATCGGAACTATATGAAAATCTATAAGGAATATTGAAAATGAAACAAACCGAAGGTCTAGTAACAAAAATCAGTACCTGTATGTCAGAAGTGTTGGCTCTGGCTGTTGAAGCACTTGCCTCACTACCGCACAAGCCGGTGAACTAGAACTGCGTTGTGAAACAGTTTCGCACGCGTATTGCTTGATATCTTCGTCAGAGGTTAACCGTTTGCCTCTCAGAGGCTTTTGAGGAACCAAAAATGTTGGCATGTGATCGCAGGAAGAGAGGTCTGGACTGTATGGAGGGTTGCCGAGAAACTCCCACTTGAATTTCAGCAAGAGTTCAGTGTTTGTGTTGGTAATTTGTGTCCCGTAAGGTCATTGTACTCCACGACAATGCAAGGTCTCATATGATCACCACAATCACACTGATCTTGCAGAAACTCATGTGGGAGGGTGTTGGTCACCCTTCAGTCCAGACCTCTCTCCCAGCAATTACGCTATTTTTGGTCCATTTTGGATCTGAGCTGCAAACGATTCACCTCGGATGACGACGTTCAGCAGACAGAACTCGTTCACAATGCGAAGACATTTCAATATTTAATATTTTTGCACCAATCTCGCGTCCTACTTTTCAAAAGAACTTAAAAAATTGACAGTATGCATTTCCGAATATACACTATCTGCTAGGAAATTCTCATACAAATCGGACTGTCCGTCATCGTGAGTGTTGCGTGGAAGTAAACAGTTTTATTCATATTCTTATTCTCCTCTTTATTTTTTCCAGTTATGTCTTTCTCCTTCCTTAGGTTCGACTCCCGACGGGGGCAGGATTTTCGACACTGGATTTTCAGCTAGATCGAATTCAGTCGCTGTCTGGAGGAGAATTGTAGCGGCCGGCGGCTCTGATCGGTAGTTTTCCATGGTTTCACCGATCAACACCAGGCGAATGCCGGAACAGTACACCAACAAACGAGCCACGGACCGCATGCGATCTTTCCTTCCTCTTCCATGTCATATCTTTACCACTTACACTAACATGCACCACACGTGCTGGGAGACCGGTCGGGGACTTAGAACTTGTCCCGGCTGGAGCGCTGCCCTGCTGGTGAGAGATACCTGGTTGTGGAAAACCTCGTTAGCAGACGGTAGGTCGGCGCCGGATCTGGCCATCTAGCGGGGGAAGACCACCGGCACCTCCCGAGCAAAAACACGCACTACACTTACGGTACTATTGACCATAGACGTTGACGCGCCCGGAATTACTATCAATCAATCAATCTTTCTCCTTCCCTTTTTATCAACTTTCTTTTCTGTTCTATATGGGTCTGCTCTGTAGGGAAACCAATTGCAGGTGGAACCTAATTTCGCTTCCGGCTTCCCAGACCTGAACACCCACGCGCCGGCTGATGACGTGCAGCGCGCGGCAGGCGCAGTGCCTGTCGCAGGGCCCGGGTTCGACCCGCTGGAGCGCGGGCCGTGCCCGGCCGGCGAGTGGTTCACGCTGGAGCTGGCAGCGGGGGCGTTGGAGGGGCGGTGCGTGCCTCGGCCGTGCCCCGCGGGGCTGCTGCCGGCCGACGGAGGCCAGTGCCTCCGCGAGGAGGAGACGCGCGCGCGTGTGCAGCGGAGGGCCCGTGCATCTGGACCCTGCGGGACGCCCGCGCTGCGGCGCGCGCCGCGGCTGGCCGCCCTTCCTCAGCGCCTACGTCATCTGCGTGCAGCACGACTCTAACGAGTGAGGCACCGGTGCTGCCGAAACACGACGAGCCGCTTGCTGCACTCGGGGAAGATTTCCAAAAGGAATTACGGACCTACTGAAAATGAGCATCAGCATTACGCGTAGGCTTCCGCGGCTCGAGTCGATGACTTCTTCTTCGCTGTCCGGGTGACGCCGCGTAGTGGGCTGAGAGGCCGACGTTTCGCCTGACATGTCGCAGGCTTCATCAGGGTATGAGGAACCCTTCATCATCACCCGGACAGTGAAGAAGAAGTCATGAGCATCAGCAATTTAAAAACCTTCCCATTACTAAATAATGTTTGTCTTTTACCAAGTCAAAAGGTCGAAAATAAATATTTTGAGTGATGCATCACTTGTAATTAAAATATAGGAAGAAAATTCGTAAAAAACTATAAAAATGCCGAGTCGCAAATATAATTTTTCTCTGGGATAGGTGTAGTCTAGTTAATTTAATGTGTTCTTATAATGAATATTGCATTTATACTGTATTATTTGTAATTTGTTGATTTATAGTTATTTATAACGATCTCACTGAGTTACTGAATGGAAAGAAAAATAAACTCTACTTATGGATATGTTTCATCTGCTTCTTGGGAAGAGGCTGAAGTCCCATGATCGCCTCCCCTGCCGTGTTGTTTGAGTAACTGAAATTTGGTTTTAATTAAAAATATTCAATATTCCATGCACGAAATTGTCGGGTATCTTTACTGTCGGGGTATATCAAGGTTACAGCCTGTTGACTAGAAGTTGTCGTTTGAGCTCATCCGATAAATCAATCCTACATAATCATTTGTTTAGTTAATTGCATATTAATATTTTTAACGAAGTAGAAAAACTTCAGCCTCGCTTGGTGGCTCGTTGGTTAACGTGCTCGCATTCCACGGCGCAATCCTGGATTCGACTCCCAGCTGAGGCAAATTATACATGTGCGCTTTCCTTACATATGTTGCAGTATCTATTCCTGTGTGACCATGAGAAAGCCCACACTAAGGTCCAAAAGAACAAATAAAAGAGGTCATCTTCGTCAACATATCAGCTTTATTAAGATAGCCGACAGCAGCGAGACTGACGATGACGGCAAAGCCGTCGAAAGCCGGCTCTCTTAATAAAGCTGATATGTTGACGAAGATGACCTCTTTTATTTTTTCTTATAAGAACGTCAACAACACCACATCAGAATTCCCACATAAGGTCCAAAAGATAGACACGCGGTGGTTAAGAGGAGCACAGAATGTCCGTCAACTTGGCAAAGAGCAAGCAACTCTCCCACACCCCTTAGGTTTCGGCGAGCGGTTACTCGCTACTCGCCGAATAACGAATGTGTGGAGCCGTCTTACGAGCACAAACACAGCGAATGGCGCGGCATGACGCCATGCAGGCGTTGGATGACCCTGCCGGGCCGCTTTCGTTTGTTTGTACCGAAGGTCCAGAAATATGTTGACCATAAGAACGTTTTCCAGCAAAGCAAGTTTGAAGTACTGTCTTGCCATATTTTATTTACTGGCAGATTGTGACAGTTATTTATTATGTTCAAATAAAACTATTATTTAAGATAAACACTTTTTTGGTAAATTAAAATTTTCAATTACTTTCGCTATATAAATTCACTTCAAAATATTTTGTTGTGTAATAATTTTTGCAGATAATGTATTAATTGAAAGTAAATAAACAATGTTAACATTCAAAATATTATCAGATGCTTTAGCTTTAGTGTCCTGGAGGTATCTAAAATACCACCATCTAGATTTTCTAATATCCAATCCCTGTCCAGTCCTCTCCCTGCCCATGTGTTCTGTGATAATGATATGACTGTGTCTGCGTGTGTACCGAATCCTCCGTAATGGGCCTGAGGGTGTGTATGCGCTCAAACGCGTTGTTTAAGAATGATCTTACTCTCTTGTACAATTTTAGAGTCGTGTGTGCTGTTTGGTTGCATCAAATGCCTTATTTGGTGTTAATCTGGTTAGAAATGACTGAAGATATGAATTTCATTGTTTAATACGGAAGTTAAAAGTACTTTTAGTTTGTGTGTAAACAAACAATTTGACGCAGGCGAGAAAACTTCATTCATTGAACTAGTAAACGTTTCAAGCCAAAACTTGTCTGTTCTTTTTGTGAGGATGAAGTTTTGTAGGAAGAGGCATTTCTTTCTTCAACAAGTTCCTTTTATAGAACACTTTTTAGAAGCTACAAAAACTAATAAAAAAGTTCGTTTTAAAAAGTGTGAATTAATTGAACTCATCTCAGGTCGACGACGTAATAAGAAGGTAAAATAACCTGACTTTCACCTGCAGTCGGTTTTTTGTAGTTCATTTAAAGTAAATTAATTTCGTAGTTCTCCTTCATGCACGCTTGGTGCATGTCCACTGTCTTTGACCTTTCAATATTTCATGCTGAATTCTCTCATGAAGTACGATATATCTCATGAAGTATGATGTACGATATTTGCATCACAAATTCGATTTTAAACATATGGAAGAGGCCGAGAAGACTAAGATATTTTAACAATAAAAATAATGTTGAATATTTAAAATGTTTTCCGAATGAAGGTTACTTTGATTGACATATTGTAAAGATTTCAAATTAACCTGCTTGTTTACTCTTTCTAGTGACAAAATTGTAAATATAAAAGTATTCTCGTATCTAGACTAACATATAGCAACTTAAAGTGCCCGGTCGCGTTTATTTGTACAACCGGCTAAAAGCTCGGGCACTATCAAGTAGACATCAATGCAATTTTTATCAGCAGGTAGGATGTTTATTCCTGAAGGTTTCAGTGTATAACAGTGTATATACTATATCATATAATGATGAATAAGTAATAATATGTTTGAAAATGTCACTAATGAACAGACTCAGAACTTCAATACTAACCGCTCCCTGGCTCTATTTTACATCCTTTTCACTTATGTCAAGTTACTGTTCTTTCTGACATCAATTTTGTTTTGATATTCCACCTTTATCCTCACTTTAATTTAAGGCACTTCAATTTCAGCAAGAATTTCTCCTTTTTTGTGTAATAGTGAGGGCGTGAGTTTATAGTAATAAACGTGAGTTTATAGTAATAAACTCACACACAGTTGCTCTATAAGATCAAGATTTTCGGTATTGACCCGACAGAATGAACAAGAAACGGCAGATAAGCGTTCATTTGATTTATTTTACAATATTATTTGAGTTTAGTGTTTATACTATACAACCGGTTAATAATAGCTCCCGATAAAACATCAAATGAGAAAGATCAAATTTGTAAACGAAAATCCTTAGTGATTTAATTATCAAGATCTTTTGCAATTTTCAGAATAAGAGAGGTTTTAATACAAATAGGAACTATACTATACTAATGAATACACAATCCTCTATTCTAGCAAAAAAAATCAAAGAAAAAATCCAGAATTTTTTAAAAGAGTATCATAGCACTTAAAAAAATTAATGTAACGTAATAAACTTAAAAACTCCCTCACGAAAATGTTTCGATTTATTTTTTCACATAGAACAGTAAAATCTATATGAGACGTGCATGAAAGAATTACAGTTTGGACATGTTTTCTTGAACTCCAGAATATCTTCTCCGTCTTTAATCATAAATAGTTGAATTATGAATCAAAGTACTGCAATGTATCTCCCCTTGTCTCATTGCAATACCCTTCCTCACGCCTCGACGCTCAAAATTTGTTACGCCAGGGAAATCCCTGCATCTCGGCAGTGCCGAAATAGACGAAGCACCAACAGCCCCGTCGTAAATCCGTCCATTCTCATCCACCATCTGCCTCTAATTATACGCATCTTCACTCAATGAAGGGCCGTTTCACCCCTCGAAAACACCGGGAGCGGTAGCTCAGTGCATCAACTGATGTCACTGCAGCGCCACTAACTGGGAGGTCCTAGGTTAGAGTCCTGATGGTGGCAGGATTTTCGACACTAGCTTTTCAGCTAGGTCGAATTCAGTCACTCTCTGGAGGAAAATTCTAGCGGCCGGCTGTTCTGATCGGTAGTTTTCCGTGGTTTCTACGATCAACACCAGGCGAATGTCGGAGCAGTACCCTATCAAACGGGCCACGGACCGCGCGCGATCTGTCCTTCCTCTTCCTTATTCTATCCTCTCCCCTTACACACACACTTACACTAACATGCACCACACTACCACATATTCCGGGAGACCGGTCGGGAGCTTAGAGCTTGACCCGGCTGGGGCAGTGCCCTGCTGGTGGGAGAGTCCTGGTTAGGGGGAAACCCCACTAGCCGACGGTAGGTCGGCGGCGGATCTCGCCATCCGGTGGGGGATGATCACCGCCATCTCCTGAGAAAAAACATGCACTACACTAACGGTACTAATGACCAAAGCAGTTGACGTGCCCGGAAACACGAAAAAATCAATGAAACCTTAGAAAACTGATTGACAAACGGATGCATTCCAATGATAGCCGACAATAGCCAGAACTCCCCGCGTCTCACATTTCGAAGCAATTTGTCATGCAGAAATGTTCAACCTGACCAACCCCTTGCGCTACTTCTCAGAAATAAATCTCAGAACGATCGGTAATTCAATAAAATGTTCTCGTTTTGAGGTCAGGAAGGCAGTGGGACACAACTGTTCAATAAACTTACGAGCTTAATAGAATGTTCAAGACAGTTGAAATAACCAATGCGAACCCGTCTTGCGATCACATGGTGATCAGGGAGCAACGAGAAGGGAGGAGATAGTTTAAGGGTGGTGCTAGCACGCGGAAAAACGCAAAGATTTCAAGCAGACATTGCCGGAGATATACGTAAAAAATTGACTATATGAATAAAAGACCTGATCGTGACGAGATTAGCTGCTCTGTATCTTCTATTATTAAGAAAATGTTTGTACTTCTTTCGAACGTTTGTATCAAGTTTCCATTACAGAAATTATGTAAATAATCTGATGCTGAGCAGTCCAGGTGAAAATTGAAATAATACCGAATTACGATTCACCTGGAGCATGATAAAACATTGCATAATTTTAACGTTTAAAACAAACATTCAACTCCACCTCGTCATGTGAATTCTTCACGGCGTGTGACTCACTTTGAATTTACCCCTACGCAATAACAGTTCATCACATTGCAATGGAATGACGTGTTCACATACCGCAGATGCCACGTTATCCGAAAGAAAAAAAGTTCCTTCATATGACGTTGGGAAAATACCTTCTAAGACAAAAACTTCACCTTTCCTGATTGCTTTAAACAATCTCATATCCTGCCAGCCAGCGTAAGAAAGAAGGTCTTTAATCAACTGTGTAGAATTCGTTAATTAATTTCTTTCATTATCATTTCGAATTTGTGAAGCATAATACAAAATTTCATCTACAAATATTCTTCCTTTTGGTCACATATTTCCCTTGAGACTTCGGAAACATATTCTGCTAACATTGCTAAAATGAGTATCAATCTTAGTGGATGAGGGTTCACCGGGAGCGGTAGCTCAGTGCATCAACTGATGCCACTGCAGCGCCTCTGACCGGGAGGTTCTAGGTTGGAGTCCTGATGGCGGCAGGATTTTCGACACTACCTTTTCAGCTAGGTCGAATTCAGTCGCTGTCTGGAGGAGAATTCTAGCGACCGGTTGCTCTGATCGCTAGTTTTCCGTGGTTTCTCCGATCAACACCAGGCGAATGCAAGAGCAGTACCCTACCAAATGGGCCACGGACCGCGCGCGATCTGTCCTTCCTCATTCTTGTCCTATCCTCTCCCCTTACACACACACTTACACTAACATGCACTACACTACCACATATTCCGGGAGACCGGTCGGGAGCTTAGAAGTTGTCCCGGCTGGGGCGGCGCCCCGCTGGTGGGAGAGTCCTGGTTAGGGGGAAACCCCACTAGCCGACGGTAGGTCGGCGCCGGATCTCGCCATCCATCGGGGGAAGATCACCGCCATCTCCCGCGAAAAAACATGCACTACACTAACGGGACTTATGACCAAAGCAGTTGACGCGCGCGGAAACACGAAAAAAACAAATCAAACCAATGGATGAGGGTTCATCCACTAAGTGAGCGCCTTTTTTCTCCAATCCTGATATCGTCTCTGAAGTATCGGTGCATGTAGCATTGATGGCGTTCTCATGTAACAGTTTCACTGGCATAAAAATTAAAAAAATAATATGATCGAGTAATAGATAGTAAATATATTAAAGAAATACAAAATATATAAACTTCTTTCTAGTAGTGTATATTTAAATCTGTTTGGATTTAGAACATCTCTTCATAGTTCCTCAGAGTCTACTCAGCGAATCTTACTAAACGCACGAATTGAAGCTTCCAAGCTTGATTTACTAACAAGTGCATTAGCAAGGTTTATTTTGCCGTTCACGTCATATATGTTCCAATTTTTACGAGTTTCTGAATGTTGTTACGTATTGCACCAATGTTACCTTTAATGACCAATACATGTGAAAAAAATGTGATTAAATATCGCGGCAAACGCTTTTGGAAATAACACGTTCAGATCAATTAACTAGGGCCTAATCTTATTCAGCAATTGAGATAAAAATTGCAACTGGGAGAAAAGGAGAGGTTTTGGTTCGACTCTTCGAAAATACGTTTCAAAGCCGTGTTATATTTATGTTCACGATAACAATTCGCATAAGCCGATCACTTGTTAATTCGACAAAGATAACACAATTGTATAAAATATACTAATATTTGGGGCTTGAAAAAAATTAAATACCGGCATAACGAATGGGAAATATTTGGAGACTATAATTGGAACTTTATTGGCAATCTAATTAGACCATTGGAACTTTATTGGCACAGCCAAGTGAATACACACAATGCATCTGATTACTTTCCGAGTGAGATAACAAGGAACACACTTTCGAATTCTATTCATTGGCCAGAGATAACTCGAATTGATACACGATGCACACTTATAATACATGTCAGTCTAATTAATCATGAAAATCAAATGTCCTCATAACATATTAAACTCGAGATAATCACCCGCATAAGTGGCATGGGATCTTATTTGAACTCTTCTTCGTGTTTCAATTCCAAAAACTGTATATTTAGTAAATTAACATTACCACGACTCTCAATAAATATATAAATAATATAAATATTTAAATATATCTATATTTTAGCAGTACCCTACAAACGGGTCACGGGCCTCGCGTGATGTTTCCTTCCTCTTCCTTGTCATATCCCTTACCTTCTCCTATCCCTTCGTGTTATACAAATATATCTATATTTAAATATATCTAATGTTTATCTTTTTTATATTAAAAATATCTAATATTTAATACTGTGCATATTTTATAATTTATTTTGATATGTAATTCATAATTTCTACATTTCTCAGAAATAAATTTCCTCCTTGTATTTAAAATGAGCAAATACCACAGTACTTTGAGTAAAAATTACTGGGTTTTCCCGTAAAGAATCACTCTCGACGCCCGATTTGACGCTGTGGGTGCTTTCCTCTTAAAACTCCTGGGAGCGCCTACTTGCCGCAGCGTGCTTCCCCTGGCCATAAAAAATCGCGGAGTCGCGTGCCACACACAACCCGATGACGCGCCCGCGAATCCCGGGCTTGCCTCCCGCGGTGGCCGTGGCCGCGCTTCCAGAGGTCAAGGCCTCCCCTCGAGAAGGTCGCGCGCCGGCCCCGGAAGGCAGACGTGTTTCCGGGGCGCCACAGCAGACCGACGGTATCGCCGTTAAAGCGGCTCAAGTCCCACAGTGGCCGGGAGCGGGGGCTTAGTGCATCAATTGATGCCACTGCAGCGCCTCTGACCGGGAAGTCCGATGTTTGAGTCCTGACGGTGACAGGGTTTTCGACACTAGCTTTTCAGCTAGGTTGAATTCAGTCGCTGTCTGGAGGAGAATTCTAGCGACCGGCTGCTCTGATCGGTAGTTTTGCGTGGTTTCTCCGATCAACACCAGGCGAATGCCGGAGCAGTACTCTACCAAACGGGCCACGGACCGCGCGCGATGTTTCCTTCCTCTTCCTTGTCATATCCTTTACCTTCTCCTATCCCTTCG
This sequence comes from Teleogryllus oceanicus, assembly GCA_964035755.1. NCBI lineage: Eukaryota > Metazoa > Arthropoda > Insecta > Orthoptera > Gryllidae > Teleogryllus > Teleogryllus oceanicus. The sequence goes on along the minus strand of CAXIVR010000012.1, from coordinate 19,352,314 downwards.
TCTTACACACACAATAACATGCACTACACTACCACACATGCCGGGAGACCGGTCGGGGACTTAAAACTTGTCCCGGATGGGGCGGTGTCCCGCTGGTGGGAGATACCTGGTTGAAGAAAACCCTCATTAGCCGACGGTCAGTCGGCGCCGGATCTCACTAACCAGCGGGGGAAGATCACCGTCACCACCCGAGCAAAAACACGCACTTTATTTACGGGACTAATGACCATAGTAGTTGACACGCCCGGAATCACTAACAATCAATCAGTTACACAGTAGTTCCGAGTGAACGGATGCAGCAGTACTTCATCTACTTATTTGTTAATCAGGCACTGAAATGTTTGTTGACGTTGCTGACCGCAGACGGGAAAATGGCACACCGCAGTGAACTGTACGAAAATGCTTTTCCATTCCAACCTATGATACCCAATATTCCTTGATATTCCAACCTACCGAACTTTGATGTTTCGCTTTATACCAATTATCTAAAGAATGGAATTCGTATGAATAATTTGTTTTTCAAAACAAAAGTAGGTTACATCATTTTCAGATTATCATTTACAGAATCCTTCATATCATATACTCGGGATATCGACCTCATTTTACCCTTATGGCTTCTTTACTCCCACTCGATGCCGACCTTTGCACATTGTGGTTATAAAATTTCAATATAACATACACCGTGTATTGTATGTATGTATACGAATATGTTCTCTTTATGTATTCGTTTCCGTTTTTGTCCATTTTTGTTGTTCTTCTAAACATGCAACCGGATATGAACAGGCTATGTCTTGGTCCAGTCGGTGGCAGTTATGAGGTGTTCTGTTGTTTACAGTTCTTCACCATCAGTTGAAAAGAACCCATTCCATTATTATTTCTGTCAGCGGACTTCTCTCTGAATATGGTTTCTCAGGTTGGCAATGTATTTTTCTCTGGGTTTTCATGTGGGAAACTCATTTCATGAAATAAAACAATTTTTCTCATTATCTGGGTTTATTTTATCATTCATTGAGAAATTTTGACATCTACTACTATTCGGCTTGACAATAAATTAGAACTGGTGTGATAATAATTTATTTCCCAATCTTTAAATGTTAATAACTATATTGCGTAGAGTGCAATCTCCGATATAGTACGTTGGAGACGGGTCTTTCACGAACAATAAATTGAATTTATCGATTCGAAAAATGTAATATCATCATTTCTTTTAAACTTAATTGTTTAATTACCATTTTGGATATAGCATATTTTTAATATTTGAATTTGTTTCAGAAAATAAAAATCCTGTGAATACATTTTTACATTTATTTCAAGTGTTGAAGTAACACGTTCTAAACCCTCCTACCAAATCAATTTTTCCCTATATGTGGCATCTTGTTTCAACGACACCATGGATTGGTAAACTAATAAATGGACGGCAAATGAATTATTTACTAAGGTGTATTTTAAATAATATAACAAATGCAATGAATAAATATAAAATATTTTAAATAAATGATAACATTTACAGTAGCGAGGAAGTACATACTTGTAGCAGCCATTTTTAACCCTACTGGTTCAGATATATAACAATTTATGAAAGTTATTTTGAGAAAAAAATCAAATACAAACCTCACAATTTATCAGAATTTGTGAAAACATTCACTCTGCAAACTCTTTATATAGAAAATATATCTCCAATTAAATTTGGAAAATGTATGAAAATCGAACTCTGATTTGTTGTTCGTGAAAGATATTTCTTTCAAAAGAGTGAAAACGACATAGCGAGAAGGACGGCAATGGGTGATAATACAAGGAAAGTAAGAGAGTTAAAGGTGATCTTTTTCTATAAAGAAGGAATATTTCTTCCGAAGTAAGTACAAATGTTCCAAAGAATGTAAAAATATCATCCACAAAATTCCCAATATTGACGCTTTATCTTTTTTTAATATCTGCTACCCTAAAAATCGCCAAATATTTCTAGAAAACAAATATCTAAATAATTATGATAATTCGTGACAACTCACACTATGCAGACTTACTACACAACAACATATATCTCTAATAAAATTGGGAAAATATGTGTAAATAGATTGGTACCTGCTTGATAAGTGCAAGAAGGCGTATATATAAATATGAGTCTAAACTGCGAGTATTCAGAAAAATACTAAAAAAGTAAACTGTGCTGAATAGTCGACAGGTTTGGTAGAAGGATGAGAGTTGTGTACTCTCTCCTCTTTTCGTGTGTACTGCCTACAATCTCTAGATACAGGGAGGTGCGCATCCCTATTGTTCCACTGATCCCACCTTTTACACCCAGTTGTCAGAAGTACTAGATTTTGATTGATTGATTGATTGATTTTTTCGTGTATCCGGGCGCGTCAACTGCTTTGGTCATTGGTCCCGTTAGTGTAGTGCATGTTTTTTTCGCGGGAGATGGCGGTGATCTTCCCCGGCTGGACGGCGATATCCGGCGCCGACCTACTGTCGGCTAGTGGGGTTTCCCCTAACCAGGACTTTCCCACCAGCGGAGCACCGCCCCAGTCAGGTCAGAAGTACTGGATCTCTGTGGTATTCTATCCCAAACCAATATTCATATTCTTAAAAGTCTTCGTAATGGCACCAATAGTTATAATTTCCTTTGAGTTTCTGAATGCTGTGTGCCGGGGCTATCAGGTGATAGAATACAAAATAGCGGTGGTTGCGCTACTCCCTGTATTTATGCAGGGTCATCCAGAAGGGGGTGGGGGCAGCTGGAGTAACGTGCCTCAGGCCCCGATTTAAATGAAGCTCAAATTTTTTTTTCATTGGCAAGAAATGAAAAAATATACTATTTATATTCCTAGGCATGTCCCGGCAGGTCCTAGGTTCGAGTCCTGACGGTAGCAGGATTTTCGACACTAGCTTTTTAGCTCGGTCGAATTCAGTCGCCGCCTGGAGAAAACTTTTAGCGGCCGGCTGCTCTGATCTACAGTTCTCCGTGGTTTCTCCGATCAACACCAAGCGAATGCCGGAGCAGTACACTACAAAACGGGCCACTGACCGCGCGCGATATTTCCTTCCTTTTCCTTGTCCTAGTCTCTCTTCTTACACACACACACAAACATGCACTACACTACCACATATTCCGGGAGACCGGTCGGGAGCTTAGAGCTTGTCCCAGCTGGGGCGGTGCCCCGATGGTGGGAGAGTCCTGGTTAGGGGGAAACCCCACTACTCGACGGTAGGTCGGAGCCTCATCTCGCCATCTAGCGGGGAAAGATCACCGCCATCTCCCGAGAAAGAAACATGCACTACACTAACAGGACTAATGACCAAAGCAGTTGACGCGCCCGGAAACACGAAAAAATCGATCAAATCAATCACGGCAACCCACGTCACCGTGATATCCCCCTACAGGGTGGAGCGGCCTTAACTGGTTGATATTGGCCCACTGCCTCGTGACCTTTGGCTGCGCGCGGCGGTTGGCTGGTCGCGGAGGCGCCAGTAACGGAGAGGTTTCGGAGGAAACTGCCTCCGAACACGAACGGCGCGGCGTAATGACTGTCTCAAGTGCGTTACCGGCTCGTAAAGCGCGGAGGTAAGTAGTCGCCAGATTAGGAAGCCCAAAATGTCATGCAAACAGGCGCTGGGCGCGCGTAAATACGTTGTGCGGAGGAAAGAATTTTAAGTGTCAGGGACCGAATGGTCGGCTGACATGAAGAGTATTCAACAAACGAGGTTCCGTTATACTCCGATTTAAACACAGTGGTACTTCAAGGTCAGGAACTGGAGAAAGTGGTGCCATCTTTTTGGGAGCTTCAATACAAAAAATGTAAGTCGTGATGAAACTTCGGAATGAATAATAGTGTCCGCCATTTCGCTCAGCTCGTGATCTTGCAGTGCCACTATATTTTAATCGGAGTAAACATACAATGACCGGAAGTCAGTTAAAATGTGCATCATTGATGAACATTGCTTCTCATAACACACAACTGTAATAATGTTTCAATCCCACAGTTCTAAATATATTTATGAAGATAGAATGTGAGAGAAATAATGATTCTGTGAGAGAAATAATGATTCATTTATAATTATTTTATTATCGCTGGGGTTATCTGGTGTCGTGAACAGTTTTATTTCTTTAACCATAATTATAATACTTGTTTTATCTCTAATGTTCCCTATTGTACTAATTATAACAAAGCGCTGAATTATTCCTACCCATCCGTTGACAGAACGTTTAGCGTCTAATAGATTCTCTCCACCTGCTCTGAAGTGAGAGGAAAACATCCGGCTGTACAAAATACCTAAAGGCACGATTTTCCAATTAAATGTTTTCGGGTTTTACCATGAATACAAGAAAGTAGCTCTGGAGAAATGGAAATCTTGCAGTGAAACAGGAATTTCCAGAACTATTCTTGTTTTCGTTAAATCCTCTAATAGGATTGACGATCTTAAAAATTGTTCCGTCTTCTATTCACTTGCATTCATTTGTGATTATACCAGCATGCAGTTTCATAAGTTTTAGTAAATTAATTTGTTTTCTACCAAAGAAGAAGGGATCGAATACACAATACTTGGCGGAGATGGATCTCAACTAGTCAATTTCCTACATTTATTTATTTATTTATTTATTTATTTATTTATTTATTTATTTATTTATTTATTTATTTATTTATTTATTTATTTATTTATTTATTTATTTATTTTATTTGTTCATTTGTTTATTATTTTATTTATTTATTTTTTTTAGTTATTTGATGTTACTAGTTTTTATTTATTATTTATTTATTTATTTATTTATTTTTATTTATTTATTTATTTATTTATTTATTTATTTATTTTTATTTATTTATTTATTTATTTATTTATTTATTTATTTATTTATTTATTTATTTATTTATTTATTTATTTATTTATTTATTTATTTATTTATTTATTTAATTTTACGTCAAAAAACAGTTGAAACTGCGTATGACGTGCTATGGGGAGACGTGAATTATGTGCACATTTTTAAAATTCTGTGATCCCTACACTGAGTCATATACTATTAAGGGGAGTCAAATGAAAACCATGATTATTTTTTTAAATATTATTTATTGATCACATAGGGTTTAGAAGTAAATCACTTTTCAACATAGTCCCCCCCTCGTTCAATGCAAGTCCGCCAGCGCTTCGGAAGAGCCTGAATCCCTGCAGAAAAAAAGTCTTTTGGGCGTCGGCGCAACCACTCGTGCACCGCGTCGCGTACCTCTTCATCGGAGTGGAACTTCCTGCCGCCCATTGCTTCTTTGAGCGGACCAAACAGATGGAAATCGCTCGGTGCGAGGTCTGGCGAGTAAGGGGGATGTGGAGGCATTCAAATTTCAGATCTGTGATGGTCGCAACCGTTGCACGCGCCGTATGGGGTCGTGCATTGTCGTGTTGCAGCAGCACACCGGCTGACAGCAATCCACGTCGTTTCGTTTTGATGGCAGGCCGGAGATGATTTTTCAGGAGGTCCGAGTACGTAGCACTCGTCACAGAGGTTCCTCGTGGCGTGTAGTTTTCTAAGATGATGCCCTTTTCGTCCCAAAAGAGGGTCAGCATAACCTTCCCTGCAGACGGCTGTGTCCGAAACTTTTTGGGTTTCGGTGATGAGGAATGGCGCCACTCCTTGCTCGCTCGCTTTGTTTCAGGCTGATGGTAATGCACCCATGTTTCGTCACCAGTGACGATTCGTGACAGGAACGCATTACCGTCACGTTCAGCTCGCCACAAAAGGTCTTCGCACGCATCAACGCTCGCTTTTCAGTTCAGGCGTCAGTTGTCGGGGCACCCATCTTGCAGACACCTTGTGAAACTAGAGAACATCATTCACAATATGATGTGCCGATCCATGACTCATGTGTACACATGCTGCAATTTCGTCTATTGTCACACGGCGATTTTCCAAAACGATGGCTTCAACGGCTCCAATGGTCTCTGGAGTCACTACGCGCCGAGCCTGGCCGGGGCGTGGAGCATCGGCCACGGACGTAACACCATTTGCAAATTTCCGGCACCATTCATAGATTTGTGGCTGTGACAAACACGCATCTCCATACTGAACCTTCATTCGCCTAAAAATTTCAATCGGTTTCACTCCTTCACTTCGCAAAAACCGAATCACAGAACGCTGCTCCTCGCTGGTGCATGTGGCTAGTGGGGCTGCCATTTTGGAACTATTGTTGCGCCGATGTTTGTGCATCTGTCAGCTGCTGCCACCTAGGAGACATCCGGCATACTATTTCAAATAGGCATGCCAACTTACAGCTCACTGGCGCCATATGCGGATTTTTATTTCTACTTTTATGGTTTTCATTTGACTCCCCCTCGTACATAAATTTTGGAAGGAAAAAAAGAAGAAGAGAAAAAGAAGCTCTCATGTAATAAAATCTATTTTCAAGGATAAATAAGCAATAAATTTTGGGCGCTTATCCGTGATGTCCTTCGTCAAGGAATAATACTTCCTGCCGCAACAACATGGAAACGATAATTTGAATAACAATATTTCCCAATGAATTCTAGAAGACGTGCTCATATAATGAAGTTAGATTTATTATATTAACTACATCGTCTCGTATATTATGTAACTATAGCTGAACCGCTCGCAAAAAAAACATCATGGCGGACGCACCTTTGGTAAAGTCTCGGAGGCTGCCCCCACCCTGTGACATCTGTGATTTCCCCTCTCGGCGATAAGGAAGCGCGTAGGCGACAAGAAGAGGCGACTGCAAAACGCAGCGATCGCGCTGACCGTCACTCGTCATCACTGCCCCCTTCGTCAAAAGACGAACTCGCACTCCCAGGAGTGTCCAAAGAAATGGATACATCGTTTGTTGGTCCATCACATTGTGAATTATTGTCATTGATCGTTTGGACAACCCCTACTGTAGAAACACGTAAGCTGCCTTCCTCACTCATCAGTTTGTTATCAACAAACTCGCAGTGTTGAATGACCGCGCGACCTACCAGAGAAAGACAAAGAGAGAGCTACGTTGTGACAAAGAGCGCAGGCAGGCGGGGAAATATTAGGAGCTTTGGAGGGACAGCGTTCGGGCATGCGCAGTGTAAGGTTTTTTTGAGAGTGGTAGAGCAATAGTATATATACCTTTCACGGCTTTCACACGCAGCCAATCTTTATAAATGACCGGTCTAAACTAAAGAATATGTCGGTCTAAACTAAAGAAATAATTTCACGGAGACGTGAAGTATTGCACTTTGAATTTAAAAATATAAAGGATTAATTGCAAAAAACGCATCTAAATACTCTTGTCAAATGCAACCCGCAACAATCATTCTCATTTTTGAATCTATATCGTTAAATAGCTTTCAAACGAAGCGTTCAAGGACCTTAAAAATCTAAACTTTTGATGCCATTGGCCTCAATAAAATGTTCCTCATACCGTAATCTACAGGATGGGATGTTCTTGAACCTTGAACGTTCTATTACATTTTTCTGGTTCGACGCTTCCCGATTCTACCCCACCTGTTCAGAGCCTGTGGAATCAGCAACTGTATATGAAATTAAACTAATTAATTGACACTTTACGCGATTAAATTACACGGGTGTACCACTCTGCTTGGTAATAACGCTAAACAAGAATTTTGTAATAGTTTGTAACAACAAGGGTATATTTTACTACTATTAAATACCAGGAGACGGTAACAAAAATGAAGGACCAGCAAGCGTAAGTACGCACACTTACTATATTAATAATGTATACAATGTAACTATTCTAGTGTAGTAATGTTCCAACTGTATTTTATAAGGTCTGAATACGGCTATAAAGTGTAGGCAAAACGTCATAAAAATACTAACAATACTAACTACACTACAAACTAACTAAAAATACTAACAATAAAATACTAGCAATACTAACTAAAAATACCAATTATGTAACACTATACGCTCTAATCATTTACTCTTGAATGTCAAAATTAAAAAAGGGGAACTGGTTGTGTTAATAATATAAGGAAACATAAACAAGTGAAGAGAAGAAAAGAGATCTCGAAGAAAAATATATATTATAGGTTTAACATGGAAAAAAAAAGGGAAGAGGGTGGGATTGAACACAGAGCTCTCGCACGTGTACGCTAGTCAGGTATGGTTACTTTTTAGGTTAATGGTTACTTTTTATAAATATATAATTATTTTTCACAAATATTTTAATAGCAATACTTTATTCTTGTATAGATTTCGCTTAAAAATATTTGTTTCTGCAAATGAAACAAATAAAATTGTGTCCACCCCTACATGTTGTCCGCACGATTTGATGTATTGTAAATCAAAATGTCTGATGACATTTGCGTGTTTGCAGACGCTCGCGTGTACTGACATCGTAATAGTTATATTCCATAAAATAGAAGCGTTTGTCGCTGTAGAACTTGCCATTGCTTCAACACGCGGCTTCACACACATCTAATCTTACTATTCTCCCAAAACTGCTAAATAGCTATTTTCTAGCCTTAACAGAATCTGAGATCAGTGTTAAAACAAGTGTTTCAACACAAGTGTTTGAAATTATTGTTTTTAGATTGATTACCCATTAATATAAAAATAGTATTAACACACTTTGCAACATTTGCTGAATTTGAGAAATTATGTCATTGATTATTGCACTATTTGAATATTGCTGTTCGTTATGAATAGGGTTTAATTTGCTGTAGTATGTGGACGAGATACAAAATTACTTTTTAAATATTTTTTTGATTCCTTGGATAGAGTAGATAGTCTTAAGAAATTTCTTACCTGTTCAACTACGGTAGAGGGCGGAGATGCGTCATTGTTTATAGATGCATAATGGAAATGTGAATTAGAGGATTCGTTGAGTTGAAATTTTGATTCGAATTATTAATTAATCTATTTTTGTTATTAGTATGTCTAATTTTAAAGTAAAAACATTGTCTATAATTTGTTGGGTAAGCATTATGACAATTTACAAATTGTGGTTCGGAGCCTGTAGGTTTATAACATTTAATATAATGGTGTTTTTCAATCAAACGCACACATCTAGGTTCTTGAGTACAGGTGAATTGAGTGTGATTCGGTTGTTAGCAATTCTTACTTATTCTTCAACTTTCCAGACACGTGCCTGCTGGCTACGCCAAGGGTGACTGATTGCCTACAATTGAAGTTTAGTTACAAAATAGGTAGTCAATTTGCTTCTCCCCTGATGTACTGCTGGGCATCCCCATGCCTGGGAGTTGCATGAAGCTACTTTACATAAGTTTGACCGGTATACTACAGTCAGCCACTGTTAAAGGAAGATTTCTAGCCATAGTATTCTCTGATCTGTCGTATTTCGTATTATCTCCTATTAAGGGGAGGACACGAAAAAAAAATTTTTTTTCATAATTTGTGCTGTTTTATTCTCTGTCTTCTCCTGAACATGATATATAGTTTATGAATTTATTAATAGTCCCTAAAAAAGTATTTAATGGAACTATGCAATAGCCAGGGCATTAAAAGAATGGACGTAATCCTTGGAGAATCGTAGAATGGGAAAAATATTATTTTTTATTATTGGAAAGTTTGAGAACTGTTTGCAATTCATGGCTGCACTGCTTACGTCTAGCGGATTTCCTTTGTTTATTCTAAAAAAACACATTGTTGTGAATAAGAATAGCATTGCACTGTTGTAGTTTCATTGTTCCTGTTGTGGGTAGCTCCAAAGAAGTAATTGTAATTTAATGAGAATGGAAGTAAAATATTGTGTAAATGAAACGACTACTGTAATGATAAAATAATTAGGAATGTCTGTTGGAAGAAATACCAAATTTATCTATATACGCATTACCAAACAATGTGCAAGCAAGTGCGAGAAAAATAAACGATCTAAAACAAAAAGAGAAGAATAATCAGGAAGCTAAAAGGAAAGGAAACAATTAGAAGGTCCCAGATGACCCAGAATATGGATAAGAAATGCTCTGGGTGATTGAGTACATCCAAAATTTAGCACCTAAACTTTGAAATCAATTTACTCAGATTCTTGTTTGTTTTAACTTACGGAACATTTATTTCCGGGAAAACAGCAGTACTTGCTTAATTGTTTTACAGAACTATCAATCTTTACTTTCGATCTTTCCTTACTACGAACGATCTTTCCTTACTTTTCCTTGCACTATCCTTCCGCTTACTCATACACCTACATGCACTTCACTACTGCGCTTGTGGGGAGAGTAATCCAGTGCTTAGTGGATGTCCTGGCTGGCGGAGATTCCTGGATGGGCCACCCCTTCGGAATCCGACGAGTAGTTTTTTTTTAATTTGTTGCGTCTATATATTGACGCAACGCGTCTCCAAGCCCCTTAAGGGACGTTGAGCGCTTTACACTTGGGAGTAATCCTTCATTAATGTGCTTTTACTTTCAATAATTGTCAAGTCTCGTCACGTCGCAGTCCGTCAGTGCCTTATATCCCTTCGGCCAGGGACTCGACGCCGTTAGATCCCGGGGTTCCTGGCCGGTCACCCAACCACGAACCCGCGAGTCTCGAATGTGCTTAACCTTCGTGACTTCACGGAGCGTAGTAAACGCATTCGGCTAACGCCTCGGCTAGCGCCGAGGTTGGCGCCGAACCTCGTGCCACAGCAGGGAACAAACATCCCATCAGGCATATAAACCGGCAAACCGCCATCAATTGCTGTTACTATAGTGTCTCTGTGCGGGAGCTCATAGAGTTCGGTGGTGGTAAGATTTTCGACCCTAGCTTGTTAGCTAGGTTGAATTCAGAGACTGTCTGGAGGAGACGTCTTGCGGTCGGCTGCTCTGATTTGTGGTTTTCCGTGGTTTCTCCGATCAACATCACCGGTAGCGGTAGCTCAGTGCATCAACCGATGTCACTGCAGCGCCGCTAACCGGGAGGTCCTAGGTTCGAGTACTGACAGCGGCAGGTTTTTAGACACTAGCTTTTCAGCTAGGTCGAATTCAGCTGCTGTCTGGAAGAGAATTCTAGCGGCCGGCTGCTCTGATCGGTAGTTTTCCGTGGTTTCTCCGATCAATACCAGGCGAATGCCGGAGCAGTACCCTACCAAACGGGCCACGGACCGCGCGCGATCTGTCCTTCCTCTTCCTTAACATATCCTCTCTCTCTTACACTAACATTCACTACACTACCACATATTCCGAGAGACCGGTCAGGAGCTTAGGGCTTGTCCCGGCTGGGGCGGTGTCCCGCTGGTGGGAGAGTCCTGGTTAGGGGGAAACCCCACTAGGACGGTAGGTTGGCGCCGGATCTTGCCATTCAGCGGAGGAGGATCACCGCCATCTCCCGAGAAAAAACATGTACTACACGTACGGGGCTAATGACCAAAGCAGTTGACGCGCCCGGAAACACGAAAAAACAAACCAAACCAATCCAATCAACATCAGGCGAATGCCGAAGCAGTACTCGAACAAACGGGACACGGACCGCGCACGATCTTTTCTTCCCCTTCCTTCTTTCATGCTGACCCCTTAGTTACACACACTCATACATGCTGCACACTACTATACTTGTCGGGACACCAGTCGAGAGCTTACAGTTTGTCCCGACTGGAATCGTGTCTCGCTGGTGGGAGATGCCTGGTTGGAGAAAACCCACATAATCCAAGGTACATAGATCGGCGCCGGATATCTCAATGTAGCGGGGAGAAGATTACCGCGACCTCCTGCGATAAAAATATACACTACACTTATGGGACTAATGGTGTCAGTTAACGGCATCGTTGACGCTGGTTCGCCAAGTGGTAATACTGCGGGGGCAAATTATTCTAACGATTCTCATTGTAGCCAGTCGTGATGATTGTAAGAAGTAGATAACAATTTTATGAAAGGAAATAGAGTTAAGGAAATTAATAGATTGAAATTAGAACTAACAAAAACACTTCTTTTCCTTCAAGAAACTTTGATTGCTGACTATGAAACTTTAAAAAAATCGGAAGCTTACTTCAAAACAATCAAGGCTGTTGTGTTAAATTATTATTGTTTTAGTGTGTAATTTGCTATAACAGTAAAATTTACTCATGCCTGTTTCAGTTTTAAAATTAAACAGTGATTACTTTTCCTAATTCTTGAAATACGATGAAAACATGCATAGTTTTAATTCGTTGAATTTGACTTTTTGAAGTTATAGCTGAGGTATTTGTAGATCCGAAATTGTAATATTTCAATATTAAGATTACATAACTGTTTCCAATATTGTGAAAGTGTATGTGATGTTGTAACACCTGTACGTAAGGAATGTAACAATGAAAATGAAAATGAAAACTCATGACTCTTACAAAATCACTTGTAAAAAATGCAAAATACATTAAAACATGATTTCAGAATACTGATTTCTCGCATGGATTATTTCTTTTTACATGACTTCAGGCTTAAAACATAATGTGTAGTTTAAGCGAAATGTTTTACAGTAGATAAAAACAGTCACTCCACAATACCTGATATTTGAAGAGCAAGTTTTGAATGTCAAACGAACCGAAACACTAACAGTTAAGAGAATAACGTTTTTTCTCTTTTATTATAATTTAAGACAGATTATTTGAATAGGCCAGACTGAACGATATTATTCGTAAATGCAAGACAAGAATGAAAATTTATGAGGTGAAATTAAAATTACCATTCGAAATTTTACAGTAGTGAAAAATTCACTCAATAAGGTAAGAAAGGTCTGGGTTTTATCGCTTCATATTGTTTGCTTGAGAGAGATTATACGCAAACTCTGCACTTCAGATATCATAAAAAAGAGCTCCATTAATCATTACCGATATCATTGTTCATAAAACCTTATTATTGAATAATTTTTGATGGTAGCAATTATAATCCTTCATAAAATACAAAATTAATTTCCGTGGATTGCTGAAGAGCGCTGTATTAAAAAGTTGCAGTAAAAAAATTCAGTTGCTCACTTTTATCGAAATGCCTGAACTTTAGGAATTTTTTCTCCATGCTTCCATCATACATTCTCGTGTTATTGGTTAGAGTTAGATTTTGTTACAAACTCACTTTCTGGTCCATAAAAACATAGACATCACTTGATGTTCTAACTAGTGAACTGAACACGTGATTGTGAACTGAACACTTTTGCAGTCACGAAGAAATATCATTGCTTACCGGCTACGAAACAATCATTATTAAATCACAACTGTAAAATGCAACTGTAGTGGCAGATAACTAACAATAAATTAGCACAAGCGTTCCTTCTATATTTTGAAGAGGTTCTAAGTTATCAATGAATATACCATAATGTGCGACCAAATATATATTTAAAATAAAAGAAGTCAATAAGTTAAACAACCTGACACGGGAAAATTGTTAACAAACAGTGTTTATTTATTTAAAAATGTATGAAAGAAACACACGAAGTACTTGCAGAATATCAAATAAACATAAAAAACAATGCAATTGATGATTTAAGTGTCGTGATGAATAGGTGTTGTATCAGAAGAAAAATGCATGATAATCATTCAGAAATGTTACCTTCAATATTTTGGGAAATAAATTGTTTCACAAACTACCACAAAATTGTAAAAGATCTCTTCAAAAGACCAGCTTAGATAGTTTAAAACACCTGATGTGACTGCAGTGCCTCTGACCGGGAGGTTCTAGAGTCCGAGTCCCGATGGTGACAGGATTTTCAACATTAGCTACACAGCTACGAACTCGGATTTTGTCAGGAGGACAATTCTACCGGCATGGTATTCTGGTTGGTAGTTGTCCGTGGTTTCTCCTATCAACTGGCGAATGCCGAAACAGTATTCTAACAAACGGGCCATGGGCCGCGCGTGATCTTTCCTTCCTCTTCCGAGACTTTTCCTCACCCCTTACTTACACACACTTACATTTACATGCACTATCCTACCATTGATGTTCGGAGCGTAGACGTTCCCCCGACTGAGGCAGTGGTAGGAGCTACCGAGTTGGGTTTGGTTTGGTTTGTTTCTTTCGAGTTTCCGGGCGCGTCAACTGCTTTGGTCATTAGTCCAGTTAGTGTACTGCATGTTTTTCTCCGGAGACGGCGGTGGTCTTCCCCCGCTGGATGGCGAGATCCGGCGCCGACCTACCGTCGGCTAACGGGGTTTCCGCCTAACCAGGACTCTCCCACCAGCGGGGCACAGCCCCAGCCGGGACAAGCTCTAAGCTCCCGACCGGTCTCCCGAAACATGTGGTAGTGTAGTGCATGTGAGTGTAAGTGTGTGTGTAAGGGGAGAGGATAGGACAAGGAAGAGGAAGGAAAGATCGCGCGCGGTCCGTGGCCCGTTTGGTAGGGTACTACTCCGGCATTTGCCTGGTGTTGATCGGAGAAACCACGGAAAACTACCTATCAGAGCAGCCGGCCGCTAGAATTCTCCTCCAGGCAGTGAGTGAATTCGACCTATCTGAAAATCTAGTGTCGAAAATCCTGCCGCCGTCAGGACTCGGACCTAGGACCTCCTGGTCAGAAGTGCTCCAGTGACATCTGTTGATGCACTGAGCTACACCGAGTGGGGGAAAATCCCTCAAGCTGATGTGTTAGCCAGCACGGGTACATTCAATCAAGCTAGGAAAGATCATCGCCATTTCCCGCAATAAAATATGAAAAAAAAACACTTACAAAACTAATAATCTTATCTGTTTACGTTCCTGGAAACTGCAATCAATCATCGTTTAGTATGCAAAATATTCTTAAAAAAATTGTTTCCAAGCGCGCCTAGAGGTATGGCCAGTTGAGGATTAATAACAAACAGTTCAAGGCATTATCAGGAGTTTCTAGTATATTGTTGTAGCGCAGATTGGTGATTTTATAACCCTAACTATAAAACATGGTTTGGACACCCCTGGCAACAGGATATAAAATGACGGAGTCGCCGGCCTTAAGAAATGCTTTGCTTTCAATTTCTAGGTACTCTATCCCACCAGAGCTCCCTGATAGAATCTACTCTGGTTATTTTGACCTTCTGGGAATGAATATGTTTCACTATTTAAGAGGTTTACTATATTCGATGTCAAAATTAATTATAATTTCTCCACAATGCTTTTTTATTAATGGAGAGTTATAGCAAAATTAATAAATAGCACAGACTGAAAATTTCAATGTCTTTGTCTTAAAACAATTATTTTGAATTGCTTGCTTCGTAGATTTTTTATTGGTAATTTTTCTAGATCCTTCTCTAGAATTCGTGCTCTCTCCATACTTTATTCTGAATTACCCTCTAAGTAACGTAATGAAGTCCTGACACTTTTGAATGCTTCTTGCACTGTTGGAACGCCTTCCCACTCTCCGAAGACTCGCTTAATAACATGTGTGATCCAATTGTTTATTTCCAGAATTTATTTCCTAAATTCACTTTACCCGAGGTTCAGATTCACTATAACGGAATCTTATGTTTATTTGTGTTATAACAGTGACTTATGTTCACTATAAACGAGGGTTGACTGTATACGAGTTCACTATAACCGGAGTCGGTGGTATAACGGTCAGCGTACCAGACTGTTGTACCTGAGTTTGCGGGTTCAAACCCGATCGAAACCATGTTATTTAAGGGCGAAAAATCCTTCATACGCCAAGTACAGCCGGCTGTCCCATGTTAGTAGATTTACTGCATGTAAAAGATCCTAAAGCGAAGCCTCTGAGCAATATTAAGATCCGCCTGCTTCGTCGCCCAAGATAATACCTCCTTTCTCCGCTAAGTGGTGAAAGGAGCGTAGCGAAATTTGCGTGGTTAGATGGAAGAGCGGGCCTGATGGCCCGAGTCTCGCCACGTGAAATAAGGTATTGTTACGTTTCTAAGTGGTGAATTAAAAGTCTCGTATTATTTTAACAAAAACGTTTATTTTGTTTCTTAACTCAATCACTGAAAACACTTGATTATTTATTTACACTACACTTCTCTTCCTTTATTTACACTACACTTCCCTTGATTATTTATTTACACTACTCTTGTCTTACACACTCGCACAGTCCTAAGCACTGGCCACAGTTCACTGCACTGATCACAGTTCGATACACTGGTCACAGTTCACGTCACCGACCACAGTACGATGCACTGACCACGGTTCACGTCACTGAGCACAATCACTGCACTGCCATTCACCGCTCTTGCACACACTTCACAGTTCAGCTTCCACTGCGGACTTTAGACTGACTCGCGGTCGCCGGCCGTCGCGTATTTATACTCGCCAAGACAATCCAGAACCCTCCGGACACCGCGCACTTTCTGGAGTAATCCGCCGGCAGGTGACGCAATCCGCGCTCACAGGCAGCTCGTGGTCGCCGGCAGATGACGTAACCCGCGATCACAGGCACCCCGGGGTGGCGCCGGCGGATGACGCAATATTCGTTACAGTATTAACTAACTGTATACTCTCCCAACTCAATGCGGCGCGGCGGTCAGCAGCGCGACGGGATGTGGCCGTGCCAAGGCGTAGGGGCGCCCCGGAGGGACGTGGCCGTGGGCGAGGGAAGGCGCCCGAGTCATTACGCCTGCAATCACAGCGGCCACGTTAACACGAGGCGTAAACGGCGTGGAGCTGCAGCGCCCCGAAATCCGCCCAATCATCACCAGGTGCCCTTCCCCGGGCCCCGTCGGCCTCTTTCTTGAGCTAAGCATGGGCAGACAGGGTAATCGCGGGTAGACAGGGTAACAGGGTAATCGCGAACACCCGCAAGTCAAAGGGCTCGATGATGGGACTGATGGGAAAAAATAGTAAGAAATTGAAAAAGAATTTACAACTCGAACTTAGAATTAAGGCAAAGGCTGTAATGGTCCCTTGCTTTGCACTCCCAGTCATAAACGTACAGCTTGTCCCCCCTTTAGTCTCGCTCTTTTCTTCTTTCTCTTTCGTAGTTTCTACTTCATTTTCATTTGTTTCCCTTCTCTCATTTTTCTCTTCTCTTCCATTTCTATACATTGATGCTGTTCGGCCCTAAGCTGCCATCCTGATTGAGGTTTTCTGTGTTTATTTAATCGCTTAAGGCGTATGCCGGGATGGTTCCTAGTTTTGCACTCCTAGACCTAAATGTACAGATTGCCCTCCCTCTTATATGTTACTATATTACTGTATTAATGTAGATTCAGTAGTTAGGCGGAAGAGCAGGCCCTATGGTCTGGGCTTCCCCATTAGTAAAGACATTATTATTATTATTATTATTATTATTATTATTATTATTATTATTATTATAACTCGGAAAATAGCATTCGTAAGTCGCGGCACATTAGTCTGTTTATAAAATTTAAAATAATTTTTTTATCTTCCATAGTTATTAATACTTATTACTTGTAAAGTAAGACCCTCTGTAATGAATCACATGACACTAACCTTAAAATATGTTCTACTGAAATTCATATTTAATATTTTGTGTACTTAACAAGTGATTTTATTAATTACTACCTTAACACAACAAAAATGTTTAGCGTTTTAAGTTCACCGTGTAAATTGTATTATTCAATTACTAAATACTTTTACTTAAAACCATTATTTAAAATATATTACCAAAACCTTTTTCTAGCTTAAACGTTATAATTTCTGTTATTTGTTGAAATAAAATAACTCGTATAGTTTCTTGGTATAACTTTCACATTTTTAACTTTTTTGGCGAGGGGGGGACTACATTTCACCATTGCTCCGGAACCAAAATTGTCTAGCTCGGGCACTGGCCCACGCACATTGATCTAAACCGCTTCCTGATGCGTGGGTGGACAACCATTTTCAAACAAGTATTTATTAACAAATATCAGATCTCGAAACCCCAATAAAAATAATCTACTAAAATAACTACATTTTGTTTATTTTTAAATCTAAAGAAGGGTTCAAAGACACGCATTTTGATGGAATGAAACTTCCATTCTATTAGCACTAAAATTTCACTAATGTTCAATGTTTTGTAGATTTTGTGTCAAGAGAGATTTAAATTACGTAGGAATCATTAGGTTTCAAGTGTAAACTTTTCCTGGCGCCCAAATCACATTTATCAGTAATAATTATGTTTAAAAATGTCCCTCCAAGTGAAGCTTGTTTTTAAATAGAATGACGGGGCTTGTTTTAAATTGACACCAGTCAACGTCGGGCATGTTTCAATACACAGAGAAAGATAAACACGAGAAAAAACAAGATAGTTCAGGGCTGTGAGCAGCTCAAATGATGATGATTGGTTGATTTGAATTAAAGGGAAGAGCCAATGAAATCGTCGGGGAAAGCTCAAGTCGTTGGTAAATAATTTAGAGAATATTTTTCGTTTTTTGATAAAGCTCTAAAAGAACGGAAAAAAAGTGTAGAAGTATGGGCGTGAAAATAGGTAATGAAACAATGTTTAGTCTATTTGCAGACGACCAGGTGATAATGGCTGAAGATGAAGATTATGTAACTTATATGTTTAGAAAATTAGTAGAAGAGTATGGATAATGGAGAATGGACATAAAAGTACAAAAATATGAATACATGGTGGTAGGAGGGCTTAGAAATTAGTATAGAAATAGTTAAAGATAATACACAATTCAAGTATTTGGGAATCACGCTAACAGCAGATGGTAGAGACGAACAGAATGTGAAAATAAAAATATAAGAGGAAAAATAGACAAAGAAACGCAAATATAGCTTCTTCATAGCCTACGGGTCAGAAGTGTGGACACTAACAAAAAAATATGAGAGACAAACTTCAAGCAACAGAAATGATGTTGTGGAGAAGATATTGTAAACTTTCTCTGTTATACAAAATAAGAAATGATGAAATAAGAAATAAAATGAAAGTGCAAACAATCTTCAACGATACGATCGAAATGAAACAACTAAAATGGTATGGGCATATGAGAAAGTTGGAATCAGAGAGATTTTCACAAAAAATGTGGGAATGGATACCCAATCGAAGAACATACAGGGTAAGGCCGAGAAGAGCATGGAACATGGCAATAACTGAACCCGTGCGAAAAAGAGAAATAGAGGAGAAAGACGTATGGGATGCAGAGGCATGGAAAAACAAAAATCTTCTCACTCAGAAACTTTACCTCCCTCACTCCGCTAATAATAAACAACTCCCCCATCACCTGGATCCCACCATCACAACCCATAAAATACTTGGGACTTCATCTGGACACACAAATAACCTGGAAAACTCACGTAGATATCAAACTTAAAGAAGCAAGAAATAAATTATTGCAATTCCGGCCACTAATCAACAAACACGAATCCCTGCCATACACAAACAGTACAACAATATACAAAACTATAATCAGACAATTACTGCTCTATGCATGCCCAATATGGACAAACGTAGCCCCAACAAATATCAATAAAATTACTTAATGGAGAATACATTTTTAAGATTAATCACAAATGCCCCCTAGTTCATAAGTAATAATCAACTTCATTCAAATTAAACATCAATACAAAAAACCTATTACACAACTTCTACCAAAACCTAACAGACATAGCAGCAGCTCGTTACCGAAAAATCCAACCTACACTAGAATAAAAAATAGATTTTCGTTTGAAGCCTTCCTCAAAATCTTAGCCAAAGATGATTCATGACCCCGAGGTTCTCCCCTCCTCTTCAACTTGTAGGTTAAGTTTACTTACAATTTTAACTAGAATAAGTATGAAAAAAATCTGTAAAGTGATTGTACTGAACTATGTAATCCATCTAGAATTAATAAATATGTTAAATTAAAAAAAAGGCGTGGATGCAGATAACGGCCAACGCTGTAAAAACCCCGCTAAATAGATAGATATATTTTTCGTTTCAAAGTTGGGGAAATTTGTTTCATTGGAGAGGCTATTGGGGGAAATTACGTAGTAGTAGTGGGGAAAGTGCACGCAACACATCTGGTAACCCTGGCGGACGCGCGCCTGTCCCGCGACCTGGCGTGTTCTCAGCTTTCGGAGGGAGGGGGAAGATGAGAATCTAAACAGGAAAACAGGCGAGATTGTTAGAATGTGCTGGAACACGTTGACAGATTAGTCCTTCACGCCAAAACGGTGACCTGGAGTGGTGGCTCAGGGCATCAACTGATGTCACTGCAGCGCCTCTGACCGCGAGGTTCAAGGTTACACTCCCCACGGAGGCAGGATTTTCGACACTAGCGTTTCAGCTAGGTCCAATTCAGTCGCTGTCTGGAGGAGAATTCTAGCGGCCTGCTGCTCTGATCGGTAGTTTTCCGTGGTTTCTCCGGTCAACACCAGACGAATGCCGGAGCAGTACCCAGCAAAACCGGCCACGGACCGCGCGTGATCTTTCCTTCCTCTTCCTTCTCCTATCCTTACCCCTCACACACACACTTACACTAACATGCACTACATTACCACACATGCCGGGAGACCGGTCGGGGAATCTGTCCCGGCAGGGGTGGTGCCCTTCTGATGGGAGATACCTGGTACCTACAATTCTAAAATGTCAGTTTTAACATAACAATGACGGTACTATATATGCCAGAATGATGATTATATTATATTTTAGATTCCAGACACATGAGACAGAACTTGTATGTAACATACTTTGGCTAGTTTATATCATTAATATTTGTTACATTGAAAATTACAATGAGACCACTTCATTTAACTGGAATCCCATGCTATGTAATTTTCTTGTCATCAATGTTTGTTGCTCTAAAATTAAATTATGTCTAATGCACTTGGAAACTTGATAGTACCTACTTAAATATTGTAAACTTTTTGTTGCTATGCACGAACAGATAATTGAGAATTTTCACTGCGTTACAGTACTCGTTTAAAAGAATAAAATCCACCCTTAAATGATGTCCCAGGCTTCCGCGGCTACAGTCATGATCTGGCCTGTCCGGGTGACGCCGTGTTGAAGGCTGAGGTGCCGACGTTTTGACCGACATATCGCGGTTCTCTTCAGGGCTGTACTACCGCAGTACAGCTCTGAAGTGGACCACAATATGTCGGTCGAAACGTCGGCAACTCAACCTTCGACGCGGCGTCACCCGGACAGCCCAGATCATAATCCACCCACTTATACCGACCTTTCGGCATCATGAATTCATCATGCTAACGTAATTTTTTTATCGGAGACAATTTCAAATGATTTGTTGAAGAATGAAACTGGAAATTTCTATTAGTAAATGAAGGAAATACATACTCAGAACACGCAAAATTCATGAACATTGAACGATGGTTATCAGAAGCGGACAAGCTTTTTTTTAAAATAAAATATATATAAAAAATGGTATATAGTAATAAGGATCATATAATGAACAGACATAAAGAATAACAGGAATTGTTTAAGTAATAATTTTCAAATTGAATTATTTTTAAATTAAGTTAAAATGAATTGCTGGAAAATTGGGTGTTTTTAAAAAATATGATTTTGCATCCACTTTGCTTTTTTTTTTATTTAGAAAAGAAAAGAAAATGTATTTGTATACAAATATTAATTTGTTATAAAATGACGTAATGACTGTTATTTTCAATATTAATTAATTAGTATGTTCCGTACAATTATACGCTAATTTTTTAATAAATATTAATTGACCAAATAAATTTATTCCAGCAAATTGAATAAGGTATTTAGTAAGATTAGCCTCTTATAACCTCATGTTGTTTGTGGCAGTTTTCCTTTATTTCGGAGTGTCCAAAAGTTAAATTAAGAAATTTTGAGCTCCACGACTGTCCTAGGTTCGCAGGAGAATGAATGTTTAGAAACAGAGAGATAATCAAAATTCTACTATATTGGAATACACAAATTGACTACATAAATTAAAATCTGCTTTTGTGGTATGACCACAAGAACAAACAAAATAATCGTAAGAAGGTATAAAGCCATATCTCAAGTTCGTGCTTTCTACTTGAATTGACAACTTTAAGGTTTGTCAAGGAAACATGTACCACACATGCGGATGCGAATATGTACCGCAAACCTGGGAGATAATGGAAAGAAGTATTGACGTAACACTGAATAGCAAAAATGGCCGACCAAGATCACGGAAGTTGCGGAACGGCGAAGGAAGTGGCATTCGGTCAGCTGCCATCCTTGCATTCAAGAGAACTTCCATACCAACCACGTTTTGCTAGTAGCCACTCAGTTTGTGTTCTAAGGAGACGTTGGCAAGTGGTTCTTCAATTGGCTCAAGTTCTTCCTTGGAAATAATTGTTATTTTCTTCAGCAGTGTTATTTAAGTTATACTTAAATGACACAGAGACATCAAAGTTATTACTCAGGAAGCTAATACATTAGCCAGACCAACAGAAACATCATTAGTAGAAGATAATCGCCATTTTCTAATTTGTGCTGGAAAATATCACATGCTTGTTCTCATCACTTGACGACCCTGCAATTTCTCAGGGTCAGACGGATAAGTTCTAATTGCGTTTGAGGCCATGGGGTCCAACCCGTGACAACTGACAGCTGAGACTCGTCATTTTGTAATTCATCCGTTTGTTCTCACCGCTCAATGGAAGTGCCATCCGCTCAGTAACTGTCGGACAAGTTACGTTCGCGGTCAAACGAAGAAATTACGTCGGGCAAATTTGTACATCGCGTTCGAGGCGCTGGGGTCGATCACGTGACTACCAGAGCACCTTGCACCGCCATGCGCGCGCCGCCGTGCCTTCTCATGCTGCTGGTGGCAGTCCACGTCTCGAGCGAAAGGAATGTGAAGTTTGACGTGACCAAGTGCTGCGGCGCCTTCCAGCGTCTGTCGGGCGACGGGCGCCGGTGCGAGCGGGCGCCGTGGTCGAAGAACGCCTCCTTCAGTTCCTGCCGGGGTCGCGGCGGCGCGTGGCGGGGGCGTTCGACGCGCATTGGCTGCGCCGCTGGATGCCGCCGGGCGACGCCCACCGCCACGTCCGCCAGGTGGGGCTTTTCCCCCCCCCCTTTCCCCCCTGTTTTCCCTGTTTTCTTTTTTTCCCTTTTTCCCCTTTTTCCCCTTTTTTCCCGTTTTTCCCTTTTTTCCCTTTTCCTTTCTTTCCTTCCTTTCCTTTTCCCTTTTCCCTTTTCCTTTTCCTTTTTCCCTTTTCCTTTTCTTTCCCTTTTTCCTTTTTCCTTTTTCCTTTTTCCTTTTTCCTTTTTCCTTTTTCCCTTTTTCCCTTTTTCCTTTTTCCTTTTCCCTTTTTCCTTTTCCTTTTCCCTTTTCCTTTTCCTTTTTCCTTTTCCTTTTTCCTTTTTCCTTTTTCCTTTTTCCTTTTTCCCTTTTCCTTTTTCCTTTTCCCTTTTTCCCTTTTCCCTTTTCCCTTTTTCCCTTTTTCCCTTTTTCCCTTTTCCTGTTTTCCTTTTCCTTTTTCCTATTTTCCTTTTTTTTCTCTTTTTTCCTTTTTTTTCCTTTTTTCCTTTTCCTTTTTCCTTTTCCCTTTTTCCCTTTTTCCCTTTTTCTTTTTTCCTATTTTCCTTTTTTCCTTTTTCTTTCTCTCAATTCTCCCCTCTCCAGTTACCCTGGAGAGGCAGCTATTTATTCAGAATAGGTATTGCATTTGCTTGTGGCAGCCTTTTTGGCTTTCACAGCATTGGGAGGGCATTTATCTTAAACATACTACTTAAAACTAGCTTCTAATTAACTTATAACTAAAAACAGTGCGAAAGCCGCGCCTAGAGCGGTAAGAATTTGTTCAAAATAGGGATTACATTTGATTGCTGCAGCTTTTTGGGCTTTTGCTGCTTTCAGTGGGCTTGTATCTTCAACAGTGCGGCTTTGGGCTCCTTAGTTATTAATAATTAGTACTATATAAAATTCTTCATTAGAAAGTTCTTTTTAATGTTCATTTTTCTTCTATTTTTGCTTTGTTTATTCACTCTCGCAGATATATACATATATATATATATATATATATATATATATATATATATATATATATATATATACAAACACACACACACACACACACACACACACATACATTCACTCATGCATTCATAACACTTCACACTTGTCACTTTACTATTTACACTTCCCTACCAGGTGGAGCTGCGCTACCTCCCCGAGGTGTTCCACAGGCCCCTGGAGCAGGCGGTGGACGCGGCTGTGGACATGCGCCACGAGCTGCCGCCCCCGCCGGCCGCCCCCGCAGGTCGCGACAGGAAGGTGTGGTGGCGCTTTCTCCAGGGCAGGTACGCAATGCATCACTCATTCATTGATTCCTGATTCCGTGGGCATTTCCCCTCCCCTCATTGACGGTCAGATCCGACGATCGCTTGCAAGGATCTCACCAGCGGTGCACCGCCCCAGCCAGGACAAGCTCTAAGCTCCCGACCGGTCTTCCGGAATATGTGGTAGTGTAGGGCATGTTAGTGTAAGTGTGTTTGTGTGGATATGTAAGTGTAAGGAAGAGGAAGGAAAGATCGCGCGCGGTCCGTGGTCCGTTTGTTTGGGTACTGCTCCGACATGCGACATACGTCGTATATGCATTCGTATAGTTTGCTTGTTTATACTCTACAAGCAAGAACAAATGTGTATAAATACAAACTACATGTAACAAAAACACGAAATATTTCGATGATTTGATTATATGCACGCTTTATTGCACATCGACACAGTGATCCAAAAATAGTGCCTCCTAAGACAGACGAATGAATAGATGCTTATGACTGGGCACTAAGAATGTGATAATTAAAATGAACATATTTTTTGTGAATCTCTCACTCTAATTTTTTGATACAGAGTGTATTCTTAAATACAATTTGTTGGTTGATTGATAAATTAGTGACTTCGGGCGCGTCGACTGCTTTGGTCATTTGTGTCATTTGGTCGTTTGTGCATTTGCTTGCGTCATTTGGTCGATTGCGCATAAGTGTAGTGTATGTTTTTATCGCGGTTGGAGGGCATGGCCTGAACGTCTCTACAGTGACGAGTTTATGCTTTCGATTGCATGGCGAGTTTAAGCTTCCGATTGGATGATACCTTAACAACTGATGAACTCTCAAAAATTTTTATGAATAAATTGAAGTGCAGCGTGCCAGGAAAGTATCTCCGCAGAGTCCGTGCATCTCAGTAGTATCATCTAGTGAGTCCGAGCATCTCACCTTGCTGGTGAGAGTAACAAAAATTATGTTGATGGCAGCGTGTAAACGTAAATACCGCACTCACCACAATCATTACAGATGCTGAAAGTGTTTTCCCCTTCACTTGTTACCCAGCGGTCTTGGCTTAGTTTAGTTTAGTTAATGCCTTATTTTACGTGGCGAGACTCGGGCCATCAGGCCCACTCTTCCGTCAAACAACGCAAATTTCGATACGCTCCTTTCACCACCTAGCGGAGAAAGGAGATATTATCTTGGGCGACGAAACTGGCGGATCACAATTTTGCTCAGAGGTTTCTTTTAGGCTTGAGGATCTTTTACATGCGGTAAATCTACTACATGGGACAGCCGGCTTTACTTCCACTCCGAAGGAAGGCGTACGAGGGATTTTTTCGCCCTTAAAAATCCACGGCATCGATCGGGTTTGAACCCGATCTGGTTGCTATCAACATAAATGCAATTTTTTAAGGAAGGCCATGACTCGGCACAGTGCGGAGAGACTTTTCTGGCGCACTTACTAACTTTATATTCACAAGTGGGAATTTGAAAGGAATAGTCGTCCTATAATTTGATTTATTTAACGCGCCACCACAAGGTCTCGGGCTGAAAGAAGAGGCGCACATCATCATCCAATCGGTAGCTCCAAACCAAAAATTTAAATCGTAACGACGCTCCCGATTGAACGGCAGTGTCCCCCCCTTTGTCCAGCTCATGGTTTTGAGGCGCCTGTCACGCTAAATAAATCGATGTATAAAGTGTTGGCTATCCACCTGGTGTGCGTAGGTACGATTGATTGATTAATTCATAACTCATTCCGGGCGCGTCTACTTAGTTCATTTGTCCCGCAAGTGTAGTGTATGTTTTTAATCTGGAGGTGGCGATAATCTTCCCATGCCGGATGGCGAGATGCGGCGCCGACGTACCGTCGACTAACGGGGTTTCCCCAATAAGGTATCTCCCACCAGCGGGGCACCGCCCCAACCGGAACAAACTCTATTTCCCCACCCGGTCCCCCGGCTTGTGTGATAGTGATTGCATGTAAGTGAAAGTGTGTGTGTAAGGGGTGAGGATAGGACAAGGAACGGGATGGAAAGATCGCGCGCGGTTCGTGGCCCGTTTGTTAGGGTACTGCTCCGGCATTCGCCTGGTGTTGATCGGAGAAACCACGGAAAACTACCGATCAGAGCAGCCGGCCGCTAGAACTCTCCTCCAGACAGCGACTGAATTCGACGTAGCTGACAAGCCAGGTCCTGCAGTGCCATGCGTTGCAGGTACGAGCGTCCGCTGGCGTTCGCGGTGCGGGCGTCCACGGTGTGGTCGAAGCGGCGCGCGGTGGCGCGGGCGCGGGGGGGGGCCGGCGCGTGCCTAGCGTGGAGCGGCCGCGCCGCCGCGGCGCCCTTCGCGCTGCCGTCGACCCGAGTGCGTGACCAGTGCTGCCCGGCCGGGCAGGCGGTGGCGCGCCACCGCGGCCACGGGTGGCGCTGCCGCAACGACTCGCGCGGCTACTGGACGCCCGCCAACTCCTCCTTCGCCAGCGTCCTGCTCACGGGCAAGCGCTTCGAGCAGGGGTATTAACACTCATCTTGCGACTATTAAGACTCTCTTTTCATTTTCTTTTTTCTTTTCTTCTTCTTCTTCTTCTTCTTCTTGATTGATTTTTTTGTGTTTCCAGGCGCGTCAACTGCTTAGGTCATAAGTCCCGTTAGCGTAGTGCATGCTTTTTCTCGGGAGATGGCGGGGATCTTCCCCCCCTGGATGGCGAGATCCGGCGCCGACCTACAGTCCACACAGAAAATTTATTTGATGAAAGTTTAGACTTGTTTAGAGTTGAGAGATGAAACGAAAGGGTTATATAGAGTATGTGAACGTGAAATTTAGGGGACAACACGTTTAAATCGGAGTATACGGTAGAACATTACCTGCAAATTAAATCAATGTCTCTTTACAGTCACGATCTGGAAGTATAGGAGAGCATTCTCATCTATTAGGGAGCTTCAATATGAAATATTTAAATCGCAACGCAGCTTCCGATTGGATAACAGTGATCCTCTCTCCTTCCAGCTCATGACCTTGAAGGGACATTGCATTTAAATCAAAGTACAGGGTAAAACAATACCTGGAAGTATACAGGAACATTACCTGAAAATTAAACCAATGTCCCTTTAAATTCACGATCAGGAAGTAGAGGGGAGCATTCCCATCTATTAGGAAGCTTCAATATGAAATATTTTAATCGCAACGGAGCTTCCGATTGGATAACTGTTCCTCTCTCCTTCCAGCTCATGACCTTGAAGGGACACTGCGTTTAAATCGGAGTATGACGATTGAATTGGCTTCAATTTGTTCACTTTGCCCCTCCAGGCCCAAGGATTCGTGCATCAGCCTGTCCCCTGTCCCGCCGCAAGAAGTGCAGCTGGTACCTGGCGATGCGCAGGTCGCCAGTCTTCTTTTACGGCGCTACCACGAGTTCTTCGCCTCCTCCTGGGAGACGTGCGCCGACTTCAAGGTTCTCGACAACGGAACCCTGCAGGAGACGCTCTTCTACTGCGAGTTCTCGCGTATTACCAGACGCGTTTATTGGATGCTGCAGCCGCTCTCGTACGTCTCCGCTTCGCTGCCGGTGGTAGCTCTTCTCGGCATAGCATGCGACAGAAATATGCGCGGTAAGGTCCATGGCTGGTGCCTGGCATGTCACGCGGCCTGCCTCCTGTTTTTCAATGTGGGCCAGGCAGCATACTACGTGACGATCAGCGATGAAATCGACGCTTTTGCATTTGTTCCATCGCATTTAAAGAACCGGTGTAGAAGGTTCGGTAAGTTTTTTTTTTTTTTTTCCTTTTTTTAATTTGTTCAAACTGTTTGCCCAAATGCTTCACAAGTATCAAAGTAAAAAGAAACAAGAATGAAAAGATTATTTGACAATATTATGAATGCAAATCACCGGTCACTGAGGTTCTGCTTGTTCATTTAGAAACATAATTAACGTTCTTATTTTCTTCTGTTTGTTTTAGTTGAGAGAGAGGAAACGTGGGATTTCGGAAACTATGGTCAAGCGCATATTTAGTATACATTATTTTAGAACACGAGTCAGTGAGGTTATGAGTTATGAACACAATTCTTAGATTAAAGTTTCTATTCTTGCTAATAGTTGATAGATGAACGACAAGGGTAATTATTAGTATGCAAAGGACAAATTTGGGGGACATTTTGTAAACTTTATGCATTAGGTTTTGGAAGCAGGGTTTGATTTAAATAAGCATGACGGGTCTGGGCTCCAATTGAATATCTCTGTTCGTAGTGTTGGGAATTGTTGACTGAGTTTGATGATTTGGCACAACTTTGGATATTTAGATGATTAGTTTGTTGTATTTTTAAGAGAAACTTCGATGTTTTTTCTTGAATCGCATTGCCTTAGCACCCCTTCCGACCTTCCATGACGCTACTCTTCCCCGTCGCAACCTTATGCATAGAATTCACGTGGCTATTCCGTCCGCCGGCTCAGCGCTCTGGCTTCGCTCATGTCATCTGACACGTGACCCAAACGCGGCGCGCACTCTCTGTCCGACACCACGCCAACCCTATCCCCGGCTGCATTCCAACCCTCCCTCGCAGATGCCAATCTGCGACCATGACGATTAAGGGACTGTATACTTGGAAAGGAAATAGTGGCGGCGGTGATCCCAGAGTTGGGAATGGAGAGGAGGAATTGAAATTCCTCTACAAAATTGTTTTCTTCTTTATTTCAAAATTACACCTTTGCACTAATTAAGTCTCTAATTAAATGTAAATGTTGAAGATCTTTCATCTGAAAACTTACGTATCTGTATTGTTGAAGAAAAATGGTATCTAACGTAAAAAACGTGTATCAAAACATTATTCATATTATAAATAGCTCTCTCTCTCTCTCTCTCTCTCTCTCTCTCTATATATATATATATATATATATATATATATATATATATATATATATATATATATATGTCTTTAATTTTATCATATTATTTCTGTTACACTCAACCCGAAACAAAAATAGTAATGCAAATGCAGTCAGATCTGAAACTTACGCGCAATCATCCCCTACAATGGTGGCCACGGCCCCTTTCAATTTCAAGTTCAAGTCCTGAACTGTCCGTCCACGGAATTTGCAGGGGCTCGATTGTCTCTGATATTGAGAATGTTGCAAAGAAGTCTATCAGTTTCCGTGCTAAAAACAATGTAGGCAACTCATACCAAAGTGCCTTTGGCGTACTTATTCCTAATGTTCTCTCATTCATCAACGATCTTCGTATGCCGAAGATTCACTTTCTCTTTTAGTTTCAAAACTAACTATTTCAGAACGTGGGTCTACAAAATGAGTTTTGTTTATTGATACTTAGTATACATGGGAGTAAAAAGTAAGCAAGTAATTTGCGTCTAAGGTTTCATCATAAATTATTGTTTTCTTGTTACTTACTAAGTCTTATTTTTTTGGTAGCGTTACCGATGTACTTCTTATTGACGGCCTCAAAATGTTGGCTCACGGCCTTGTGCTTCAACCTGGCGTGGGGTTTCAGGTACGCTCGAAGGTATTTAAAATCTTAATAGTAAATTCACTTCATTTCCCCAAAACCTGGCAAATTAATAATTTCACTCTATAGTGGAGACTTATTTTCTGAATATTTAACAGTAACTGGCGCGTAAACAGGATATTATTTTCATCATCACTTATCAAAATTGCAAAATATTGAATCCTGAATGTAAAACCTACTTAAGAAACGATGCCTCGCATGAAAGACAAGTGATTATTCCAAAGAAACGGGAAACTTTAATTATATTTAAAGGAAAGTCACATAATCACTAATACAATAGTCGAAATCAAAGATACAAGTATTTTTCATAAAAGTGTTAGTTAAGTTAGTTAATGCGTTATTTTACGTGGCGAGACTCGGGTCATCAGGCCCGCTCTTCCGTCTTACAACGCAAATTCCGCTAAGCTCCTTTCACCACCTAGCGGAAAAAGGAGGTATTGTCTTGGGCGACGAAACAGGTGGATCTCACTTTTGCTCAGAGGCTTCTTTTAGGCTTGAGGATCTTTTATATGCAGTAAATCTACTACACGGGACTGTCGGCTTCACTTCCCCTCCGAAGGAAGGCGTACGAAGAATTTTTACGCCCTTAACAATTTAGGGCTTCGATCGGGTTTGAACCCGCAAACTCAGAACTGTCCGGTACGCTGACCGTTATACCACCGAATACGCCTATGCCACCGAAAAGTGTGTTATTGATAAACATATTTTCGATTAGTGACGTCATTAATGACTTAATGTAATAATTTCTTTCCTCACAAGACTACGCAACAATACTTATGCAATGTAAATCTCTCTGCTATTTACCACGAATGTAATAATAATAATAATAATAATAATAATAATAATAATAATAATAATAATAATAATAATAATAATAATAATTTGGTTTCCAGGAAACTGCGAGTGGCACAGCCTGGCAGCGTTGAGAACAAGAATTTATTCCTTGCATTGTCGGGATTCGCTTGGGGTCTGCCTGTCTTTATGACCGCAGTATGTGCCCATTGTTTCGAGTCGAGCTATTACGAACGGAAGTGGTACAGTCCAACCCTGATAGAAACACGGACCTGTTTCAATGAATTGTTTCATATTAAAGGTGGTAAGAATAATTCAACTAATTAATGAATTGATTGATTGATTAGTGATTCCAGGCGTATGAACTGCTAAGGTCATTAGTACCGTAAGTGTATTCCATGTTTTAACGTGGGAATTGGCGGTGATATTCCCCAGCTGAATGACGATATTCGGCGGTGACCTACACGTCGCCTAGCGGGGGTTTCCCCAACCAGGTATCTCTTACCAGCGGGGCACCGCCTCAACCGGGACAAGCCCTAAGTCTGATCTGGGCTTACTGGTTTTCAGAGATGCGTGATATTGTGGTGCATGCAAGTGAAAGTGCGTGTAAGTAAGAAGTGAGGATAGGACAAGGAAGAGGAAGGAAAAATCGCGCGCATCCGTGACCCATTTTTAGCGTACTACTGCGGGATTCGCCTGCTGGTGATCGGAGAAATCACGGAAAACTATCAGAGTAGCCGACCGCTAGGATCCACCGCCAGAGAGCGGCTGCTAATAAATGAAGGGTTAAGATATATGTGCTGATGTTATATAAATCACAAAATATAGCAGAGGAATAATCTTTTACAGTCAGATACATAGTTTGGATAAATGTACATGTTGTTTTAGCACCAGTACTTTAATTCTGAACTCGAGCTTATCTTATTTAATACGTATTAGATTAACTGTTTATGTTATTCAGAAAGAGATCCAAACATACTTTAATGTTTACGAAAGAATATAAGTTTTTGGGTGAAGATATAGGTATTTTATATTACAGCGTTTTTTGCATCATTCAGGATGTATAACTTTGAGTTTCTGTCTTTCTTAAGAAGTTATGTTTAATGGATCTTCACATAAATATGTATCAATTACGATGTTAAGTTATACAATATCGTGGACCTTCTCGCTTATCGTAACGAATCAACTTCCACGCCATGATGTCGGTGAACTAGAGCCAAGTAGCTTGAAAAACGACATTCTGTTTCATAATTCAAAATAGAATGTTGCGTTTTAAGCGGTTAAAAAAGTATTTTGGCATTAAACGGTTCGAGAATTATTCATTCGACAAGCTCACGAACGTGTAAAGTTAAGCGCGTAGGACAAAGCTTTGTCCTTAAATTGCACAATCATGTGGTGATGATGGGAAAAAGTTTGTGATTAAAAATTCGACGTTCCTCTCGCGAGTGTGTGATCTTGTTTGACAGTTCTCGCAGAAGCGAATCGGTTTCTCCACGTTCGTTACAATAAGGGAAAAGGTCCCGTTTCATTATATCCATTTTTTGTACTTTTATTGAATGTATACAAATTCAAAACACTTCACTTCTTATTTTTTTAGACGAATTCTCCCTTTTACCGATTCCACTACCAAAATCTGGCTCCTCACTCTTCTACTATGGACTTGTGAACATGTTGCTGACGGTCAACGTCATGTGCATGTACACCTTGCGGAAAGTACAGTACCTTCGGAGAGGGAAGTCAGTGCTTCACAGAGAGGGGGATCAGCTCTTGCGAAGACAGCAAGAGCCAGGCGAAAACATGCGGCCAGCAGCCCAAACTAACAGCAACGCATCTCGAACTTCACTATCAGATGCAAAGACGTAAGTTTCATTCCTTCGAATTGGGAATTAATAATAATAATAATAATAATAATAATAATAATAATAATAATAATAATAATAATAATTATAATAATAATAATAATAATAATGACAATGACAACAATAATTGTTTTACCGGGAGCGGTAGCTCAGTGCATCAACTGATGTCACTGCAGCGCCTCTGATCGGGAGGTCCTAGGTTCGAGTCCTGACGGCGGCAGGATTTTCGACACTAGCTTTTCAGCTACGTCGAATTCAGTCGCTGTCTGGACGAGAATTCTAGCGGCCGGCTGCTCTGATCGGTAGTTTTCCGTGGTTTCTCCGATCAACACCAGGCGAATGCCGGAGCAGTTCCCTACCAAACGGGCCACGGACCGCGCGCGATCTGTCCTTCCCCTGTCTTGCCCTATCCTCTCCCCTTACACACACACACACTTACACTAACATGCACTACACTACCACATATTCCAGGAGACGGGTCGGGAGCTTAGAACTAGTCCCGGCTGTGGCGGTGCCCCGCTGGTGGGAGAGTCTAAGTTAGGGGGAAACCCCACAAGCCGACGGTAGGTCGGCGCCGGATCTCGCCATCCAGCGGGGGAAGATCACCACCATCTCCCGACGAAAAACATGCATTACTCTAACGGGACTAATGACCGCAGCAGTTGACGTGCCCGAAAACATGAAAAAAATCAATCAATGAAGCTAACAACCAACCCACCAATGAATGCCTTGCAGGTTGAGGCTGTACGCGAAAATGCTGGTGATGACGGGCGCCGTGGAGGCGGTGGCGGAGAGCATCGCGTGGGCCACGTGCCGCCACGACAAACACCACTTCTTCTCGCTCAACGACCACACGCTGGCGTTCCGCGCCACGGGCTACGCGCTGGACTGCTTCCGGGCGGCGTGCGTGGCGTGGCTGGCGCGGCCCGAGGGAGGCTACTGGCAGGCGCTGCGCCCGCGGTGGCGCGCCCAGCGCCGCGACGCGACGAGCGACGAGGACGCGCAAACATGAAGCGCGCGTCGTGTTGCTGTGTGCGTCGATTAGTTGTTTGAGCTGGTTTACGAGGGTAATGGTTCAACTGACTACACTGCAGCGGTGCGGGAGGTCTGATCGGGAGGCAGGATTTTCGACTATAAGTTCTATGTTCATTCATTCATTGATTGCTCAGGACATAACTGATTTATAGCGGCATTGCTTAGGACCTGAAGGTTCTCGGGTCACTACAGTGCCTAGGAATTGATGGTACCCAGTGTGAAGTTTGTGACGTATTGCTGTGTTCGTTGATTCATTGTTTGAGCCGGTTTACGAGGGTAAGGGTGTAACTGATGACACTGCAGCAGACCGGGAGGCAGGATTTTTGACTCAAGTTCTACGTTCATTCATTCATTGATTGCTCAGGACATAACTGATTTATAGCGGCATTGCTTAGGACCTGAAGGTTCTCGGGTCACTACAGTGCCTAGGAATTGATGGTACCCAGTGTGAAGTTTGTGACGTATTGCTGTGTTCGTTGATTCATTGTTTGAGCCGGTTTACGAGGGTCGGGATAAAACTGATGACACTGCCGTGGCTAGGACCGGAAGGCCTAGTTCCGACGATTTGCGACACTGAAGTGCTACGTTCGTTGATTCATTGATTGTACCGGGTATGGTGGCTGAGGGCATAGCTGACGTAGAACGGCAGTGCCTGGAGGACCTTGGGTCATTCCAGTGCCTAAGACCTGGAGGTACCCTAAGACCGTGGCTCGGAACATAACCGATGTCACTGCAGTGCCTCGGACCAGGAAGGTCTTGTTTCAGTGCAGTGCCTAGGTAGTGATATTCTGATCAATACCAGACAAATGTCAGAGCAGTACCCTAACAAACGGACCACGGATCACACGCGATCTTTCCTTGCTCTTCCTTGACTTTTCCTCACCCCTTACGCACACTTACACTAACATGCACTACACTACCACACACGTCTGGAGACCAGTGGGAAGCTTAGTGCTTGTACCGGCTGGAGAGATGCTCCATAGATGGCAGAGAAGTGGTTAGGAAAAAACGGACTAGCCAATTGGTAGGTCGACGCCGCATCTCACCGCTCAGTGAGGGAAGATAAGTCACATTACGATGGGGAAACATGCACTTCACTGTCGGGACTAATCATCTTAGCAGTTGACACGCCCGTAATCCCAAAATAATCATTCATTCATTGACTGGTGTTTTCGGGCCCGTCGACTGTTAAGTCGTTACTGAGTTTATTGAGTCCCATTACTGAGTTTTATTCTGGACGTGGCGATGATTCGTTCTCCGTTGGACGATCAAATGACGCAGGCATGTACATTCATTTGCGGGGCGTTTACTCCACGAAATATTTCCTCCCAGCGGAGCACCATCAAGCCGGCACGAGCTCTAAGCTCCTGACTGAACTTAAGGTATTTTGATAGAAAAATATTATGCATATCAAATCCCATTATTGTTGTAATATTTTTATTTACATAGGATGTTTACGAGAGATTTTTTCCAGAGGTGTAGCTAAATTCGTGGACATTTTTGAATACTCGTAAGTTTGGTAAATACTCGTTCTATTTGCTTAGTTCAATAATATTTCAAAATAATATTTACGGGTAGAACTTAAAAATAATTTTTTTTAAGCTTTGGGTGAATTCCTGGAAAACAGAATATTTTATTATATATGATATTAACAATGTGGGTCTAAATTTTCTGTTTTGCCCTACCCATTCCTGAAAATAATTTTTTTTCTATAAGAAACGATTATCACAATAATACGTGCTTTTAACAAACTTTAGAAGGCGCGCAGGTTCTTTAAAATGGCATTTTTGCATGTTTTTTTTATTGTATCTCGTATATAACTGAATTTAGCGTTTGAAAATTAATATTCTTTCGATATCTTGTCACCAGGTAAATGTTGTTTTATAGTATAATGTTAGGGCAAATTTAAGTATAACTTAGGGCAAATTTTGCCATTCTTCGTCTTTACACTTCAAATGAGAGCAACATTATCTTTTCTGCATGGAATATCATCTGCATGAACGCCTGTCCCTTCTACTAGCGGAAATTCCTATGTCTAACGCCGTCATAGGAATTTCCACCATTGTGCAATGTACCTTAGCACAGCGCAATGCCCGGGTAATTTGTCGTGGCAACATGAAACCAGGTTTTCAATGTAAAATTTGAACGTGGTTGGTCTGCCCGCTCAGGACAGCTCCCCTCCCGTTGTAATACGACCGCCTTTCGTTCACTTAGGGGCCACCCATAAATTACGTGTGACCTTTAGGGGGGTAGGGGGTCAAGCGAATCTCACCTAATCTTACGTCGGGGAGAGGGGATTCTCGGTAAATATCACGCATTTCTTTCGCTAAAAACAGAGATAAATTGCGAGAAAACTGAGACAAGTTACGTAAAAGACGTTTCTATACTAAAATAAATCTAGCACAATTGTTTTATTGCGGTTATGAGAATGCTACAGTAAGTAGCATAGTATACTGAGAAAAAGAATCTAACAAAAAATTACCAAACGTTTTATCATTAATGAGATAGATCTCATTACCGGTATTTTGCACAGAAATTTTAAAGAAAAATTACGAAGCATTTGGTAAAATGAACCGAAATTTTAATAAAATTTAGTCTTAAATATAATTAAACAAGTTATTCTTTTTAAATGAATTCAAATGCAATCACAAACTAACGTATTTACATTAAAAATACGCATTTTGAAAAATCTCACATGAGTTAAGAAGATGAGTAGGGGGTCGAGCTAAATTTCATTACATTTCACCAAGAAAAGAGGAGGAGTCAAAAAATCGCCCGAATCGCCTCGCATAAGTTTGGATGGACTCTTACCAGTGGCTTCCAAGGATATAAATGTACTTCCGAATCTTTGTATATAACGGTGTATTGCCTGAAAATAGTTTTCATTAAAGTATCCTTAGAGATTTTCCAGAATAAAAAACAGGATTCACGAAGAATACGAAAATCAATGTAAAATATTAATGAGAAATACCTTGATGGTACCGCACGATCAGGCATTGAGAAGACTTAAGTACGTACATGCAGTGTTCTGAAATTTGTACGTTTTCTTTCACCAGAGCACTAGCTAGTCTTGGGGTGTCTCAGGACAACAAAAGATAATGAAGCCCTCAACATTATTTGTTCTCCTTAAGTAAGATCTTTGTTTCCTGGTTATAGGCCTAGTACATAATTTTCGAATATTTGAAGAAGGTTCTTGCATTTTATCAAATGATGAATAGTTCGAAAAAATATCGTTGACGTTTGCTAGTATATATTGCGTTTATTTGTTTTATTCTGTTACAAGAGTAAAAATATAAATATTGTTAGCGAAGTTTAATTTTTAAAATAAAATTTCTTATATGAAATAATTGGTATTTGTTTCTTCCTCCCACTGAAGTTCTCTATGGTCGCGAAGCTGGGACATTGCCCATATTGTTCCTGTGTTATGGGCTTGCTTTTTACAAAAATAATTCAGTACTACAAAATTCAGTGAGCATTTATTTAAATTAATGTCATTCGTTGATATCAAAAAGCAAATTAACCAAAGATCAGTTTAAAGAATTTTATTAAAATAATCAAATATAATTATTAACAATTTAATTGACACATGAAGTGATATGTATAATTAAAATATGTTGAAAATCGGGAGGGTATCTAGCCTTTTCTTTCGAAGACAAATAACATGTTCCAGAAATTCACGAACAGAAAATAGTTTTCGTCTGACCCGATAATTGTCCGTCCTAGTATTATTACAGGTATTAATTTCTAATAAATGTAAAGCTTATCTTATAATGTGATATTTATTGCATTGTAAATATTTTACCAATGTGTATATTACAGGCTTCTTTAAAGAAATAAATTATGTGTACTTATATTGTACTTCTAGTCTCTTTTCTGCTGCTTCACCCTCAACCGACTTCGCTGAAAACTGAAATAATAGAATTTCTTTGTACTTTTGAAATGCAAATTTTTCTGCAACCCTCTCCAGTTTTAATAGCAGTCATTACCTTGTGAACCTCCACCGCGGTCGTTATATCTCAGCAGCTGCTGGTGCAGCATCGGAGTCCATAGAGCACATTTCACGGCCCTGTGGAGAACCCGTACGTCCAGTCTGGAGTTGTACGTTGCGGCGACAGCAGCGATTTGGCGCGGGGGGCTTCCGGCACAGAGCCCACAGCCGCTCTCTGCCCGCAGCTGTCTGCCCGTCGCCACACACTGCCCACTGTCCTACGATTGCTGCCCGCCGCCAGATAAACGACGCCGGCTGCCCGCCGCCTGACGCCCGCCCCCCCCCACTGTCCCACCGCCCCGCTGTCCCACCACCCCGCCGACCCGCCACCCCGCCGCCCCGCCGCCCCGCCGCCGCCCCCCGCCCCCGCCGCCCCCGCCGCTCCGCCGCCCCGCCGCCCCGCCGCCCCGCCGCCTCGCCGCACCGCCATCGCCCACTTCCCCGCTGTCGCCCACCTCCCCGCCGTCGCCCACCTCCCGCCGTTGCCCGTCCCCGCCGTCGCCACTTCCCCGCCGTCGCCAAGCTCCCCGCCGTCGCCCATCTCCTCGCCGTCGCCCACGTCCCCGCCGTCGCCCACCCCCCCGCCACCGCCCACCTCCCCGCCGTCGCCACCTCCCCGCCGTCGCCCACCTCCCCGCCCACGTGCCCACCCCGCCGTCGCACGCCCCGCCGCGCCTGCCCCGCCGTCCCACCCCCGCTGTCCCACCCCCGCCGACCCCCACCCCCGCCTCGCCCCCCCCCGCCCGCCCCTCCCGCCGCCCCACGCTCCGCCGCCCGCGCCCCCTCCCGCCGTCGCCCACCCCACGCCCACTTCCCGCGTGCCCACTCCCCGCCGTCGCCCACCTCCCGCCGTCGCCCCCTCCCGCCGCGCCACCTCGCCGCCCGCCGCCCCGCCGCCCACCGCCACGACGCCGCCACCCCCGCACGTCGCCCCCCTCGCCCCCCCCAACTCCCTTCTCGTCTCTCCACGGCCGCCCGTCCCTCGCCTGTCGCCACGCCCCCCTGGCGGTGGGGCGGCACGGCTCGCCGCCGGCGGACAACGCCCCCGCTCGAGCCGCCCGGCGCGGCGCGCTAATTCGAGCGAACGCGCGTCTGCGGTGACGCCGTAATCGCGGAGATGTCAAATGGGTCGTGCACAATGCGTTCGGGGAGAACCGGGCGGAAAGAGCGGCGCCGATCATCCGCGCTTTGTTCGAACGGCGGCGCTTCCGGCTCTTTGAAGGCGCGGACAGCCGCTGTTCGGTTTCAGCTGCCGACTCGCAAAAGCTGCGTTATCTACGATATGTAGCACTCCGAAATAGAATAGGGGAGTAGAAAAATTCGTTTTCATCATCAAAGATAAAGATACATTTATTTAAACTGGAATTTTGTGTAGCCCAGTGACTGTTAATTACATAAATAAGATAATAAATGTCATGCAAATAATGTAATAATGGTAATAATAATAATAATAATAATAATAATAATAATAATTATGATAAAGATGATGATGATTATAATATAAAAACTGAATATTTTTTAAACATTAAATTACATGAAGAAAAAGGAAAGGAACGTCTATCATCTAAATCCGCACTGAGTGTTTACTGCATTGTTCTTTATTTCACTTCATTATAACACTAAAAACATTTCCTTTGTTTCTCTGCTCTACACTGAATAACACCTCACTTCACTGTATAACTTAATATTCTTAGTTAACGCCCTCATAACTTAAAAGTACCCTACATTAATTTCCTAAATTGTTGAAAGCTTTAAGAAAAGGGTTCAAAGTTGTTTGCAGGCAATGTATTCCAATCTCTTATCGTTCTATTTGTGAAAGACAATTTCCCGACAATCATTCTCTGTAGTCTTAAATTTATTTTGTGCCTGTGATCCGACTGTGTACTGATCCGATCTGTGTACTGATGTACGTAGGAATACTTAATCACCGTTCAATGCTTTCCAAGCTGGATGACCGATATAAGCTTTATACAAATGAGAGAGAGCGTTGTCAGAGGACAAGGTATTCTCTTTATTAAATAAATCGTTTTACTACAATTCAAATGTGAGATTCGAAACTTTATTGAGCACTACTCACAAAATTTTAAAAAATGTATTAGAGAGTAAAAGAATATTAGATTACAGACTATATTCGAATCACGTCCTGGAAGTTTGTGATACGCTCCAGGTGTCCAGGCTTCCTGTATTATTTCTTTAAATGATAGAAAACGTTCATGTTGCTGCAAACTACGTTTTAATTGTCAGAATCTTTGTAGGGTGAATTAAGAAATATAGAGAACACATTTCGTCCCTTGACGGGAAAGCCAATCTGTGATTTTACATTTTGTAATTTTTATGTACTTCTATTAACGTATTCTTCACTCTTTTATATTTCCATGTTCTGAAGTTGGCTTCCAAACAAACTATAACTTTTGTAAATTGAAAATAAATTTGAAAATAACATTTAAATATTTTAATTATAAAACAGTTTTTATATTTTGTGTGAAGAGTTTTTGCCCACCAAAATATCAAAGCTAATTCTCCAGTAAATTGTATTATTTATTTAAAAAATTAATTACATTGAATAAGTATATTTAAAGCATTCTGACACAATTTTGTAATAAAAAATTACAAATGATTAACTAACTGTGATTTATTAAATGTAAATAAAAAAACGACTGATATTTGGAAGAACTTTACATATCTGAAAGGATTTCAGAATCTTCAATTTAGTAAGCTAGGAACGGAATGTGGTTTAAATAATAGATGAATAGACAACTAACAATCAGAGTTCGAATATTTGGAACTGTGAATTTGTTTGGAAAATTTATTTAAAACATTTCAAATTATTATATACCTTCTATCGAAGTTTTGAGAGTTACGAAAAAGAGTACACTAGAGTAGACTATTGAAGAAAAAAACATTAAAAAGGAGTATATCTTCTGAAATAGTACGTGTACTCTAGAATGAGTACATCTGGTAACCCTGGTGGAGATGACAGCAAATCATTATGAGAGACTTTCAGTGCCGCTAGTGATTTACGAAGCTGTATACGGTACTCGAAGCAGTACTTGAAACAAATTAAATGTATCCGGAAATTGGCTAGATTACTTCTTAGATCTTTCATAAATTTTCCGTAAAGAATGTTTAGAAAAAAAATGTTACCAAACTTGCAGAACTGTGGTTACAAATTAATGACATCGACAACTTTCCCTCTTCATAATTCCCCATTGAACCACAATTAGAAGTTGACCTTCTGACCAAGCAACCCTCCAAGATTACTCGGTTCAGCAAATGTCGTTTGGTGTTCACGGCTATCAAGGCAAAGAGAACATGCTCACAACGATATGTGTTTCAGAAAATATCACGAAGATTAATAAGGCGTTTGGTCAGATGTTAGTGTAACTCGAAACCTTATTCAACCACCGATATCATATTTAATACAGCTAGACATATTCATAATCAACTAGCTTAGTGGCTCAGGCTATCAACTGCTGTGTCTATAACCGGGAGATCTTTAGTTCCAGACGGTGGCAGGATTTTCGACTGTAGCTAGAGAGCGAGGTCAAATTCATATGCTCTTGGAGGAGAATTCTAGGACTAGTTGCTCTGATCGGTAGTTTTCCATGGTTTCTCCGGTCAACACCAAACAAATGTCAGAGCAGAATTTCCGGTCGGCAGGATCAAGCAAGAATTAGACAAATAAAATTTAGCCATGCGATCTTAGGTCTGGCTGGGGAGACGATGTTATGAGATTCTTGCTCTGGCATTCCTTATGATATAGGATTGACAATACGAAAAATACAAACTGAACCAACTGGGAAGTGGTTTTAAATTTGCTCCCGAGGCTTCAGCAGTGACTATGTTCTAGCTATAGTCGAAATCTCCCCGATGGGACCAAAATTGATTAAAACACAGCAGGTTATGTTCTAAGCCAATCAAGCTATTTGTCTGAAAGACTACCGCGTTTACAATACCAGTTTGCTGATTGCATAGGTTTGGAGAAATACCTGGCAGGCAGAGATGATGTAAAGATCTGTTGTAGCGATTGTTTTCTCTCGCGTTGCTTGGTGCATATCAGAGGAATCACGAGCACAAACTGAGCACCGGTCGCTGTCTGCTGCAAGACGACTCGTGATCGCTACGGATCGAAATCCTGCACCGTCGGAACTGATCTCCGGAGAGCACGCGAGCTGAAAGCAGTCGAGCCAAAGTTCCATCATGAATATACTAGCCCGGTGTTAAAATGAATCGGGTTAATGAGTTTCAATGAACAATGCGACATTGGGAGTCCTGCGAATCTGGTTCAGACCGACGGCTGAAGTCAAAAGTCGGTGCCTGTGATCTCGCTGCATCCAGCGCAGCACGCGAATGACTGACACGCCCATCATGCCGGCCGTAAAAAAAAAGTTTAAGAACATGCGACCGGGAGTCTGCGGGGTCCTGGGGAACCCACTGCCGACAGTAGGTCGGGCGGATCTCCCATCAGCGGGGTCCCGCCTCCACGCCGCTCGCATGGCCAAGCGGTGGTTGAGGCTGGCGCCGTGGAGACTGCGTGGGGTTCTCGGCGCAGATGCAGTCGCGAGCGCACCCAGGCAGCGGCGGACGTCGCCCAGGGCGGCAAGCGGCGTCGCCCACGCGCGCTCGCCCTCGCCCACGCCCAAGCGCCCTCGGCCAGCAGCGCCGCCGCCGCCGCCGCTAGCCCCGCGCCCAGCGCGAACAGCGCCGCCTGCACGTGCGCCAGGCGCAGCGCCGACGCCTGCGCGCACACACGCGGGAAATGAACATTTGGAGAACATGAACATGCAGGAAATGAACATGTAGAGAACATGAACATACAGGAAATGAACATATAGAGAGGTCATTGTAAGAGGGGACCGCTTTGACAGCTTCTGTTGGCTGCTGTTGAAAGCTGACAGCTTGGCTGCTGTTGACATACGCCATTGCACACGCACGCCATCGCGCCATTGACATGGTTGAAATGCAAGATGAGAGAGATTATTCTAAGATGGGATCATTTTGACCATTTCTGCTTGGCTGCTGCTCTCAACATACGCCATCGCACACGCACGCCATCGCGCCATTGAACATAGTTGAAATGCATAGATGAAGAGAGATTATTCTAAACAGGGACCACTTTGACCATTTCTGCTTGGCCGCTGCTGACAACATACGCCTTTGCACACCCAGGACATTGCATCATTGAACAGATGTATTTGAAATGAACAGATGTAGAGAGGTTATTCTAGAAAGGGACCACTTTGACCATTTGTGCTTGGCTGCTGCTCACAACATACGTCATCGCACACGCACGCAATCGCTTTGGCAGCTTATGCTTGCCCACTGCTTGCAATATAACTGGAGGTTGTGTTCGTG
Source organism: Teleogryllus oceanicus (assembly GCA_964035755.1). Taxonomy (NCBI): domain Eukaryota; kingdom Metazoa; phylum Arthropoda; class Insecta; order Orthoptera; family Gryllidae; genus Teleogryllus; species Teleogryllus oceanicus. Next base: position 19,309,811 of record CAXIVR010000012.1, on the reverse strand, counting down.
CACTCATTCTGTCAGTTCATTTGTTTACAGTTAAGTGATATGGAAATAGAATCATCAGTATCTAACGTAATCGCCCTGCATCCCTTTGCTTCCCTATCTGTCAAAGTGGTCCCTTCTTAGAGTAACTGTCCTATATAAGCGTTGCCTTCTGTATAAAGTTTCTGATCTGGAGAATTTCTATTATTCAACTGAGGGTGTGGAGATGGCCGATGAAACATTATACCTACAACCCAAATCTTTGAGTCAAGTGCGAAGAGGTGGTAACAAACACATATTTTCCAGTAATTATACTTGACGACTAGCATTTACATTTCAGTACCAGTGTCCAAGTACTGAAAAACGCAGATTATTTGGGAAAAGGTCATAAAACACTTTCTTAGAGTATGTTGTATGTACCCAGGCACTAATTAAGGCCCCAACTTTTCGACTTTCCGTACCTTGAACTAACTCCGAAAGGCCCGAAACACTGGATGTTTTCAGCTATCTGGCAGCTTTAAAACAAATTTCCAGTTGCAGCTAATAAAATATTATCAGTCTTTTCTCTAACAATGTTCTTACCTTCCTAAATGTGGGTTTTGACCCATGTCTTACAAGCTGTTCGTCACTGAAGATTCCAGCCAATACGAAATCGTGTTGGGTTTGCGACCGCCAACGTTTCTAGAACAGAGAAGATATGTGCGTCAGTTTAAAAGAAAGTGACGTTCTACTTGATCAGTTGAAAGGTTGGGATAGTAACATGGTAGCCGCATCAGAAGCATCAATCCTCCTGCTATTCTTGATTGTTAACAAATTTTGCTGATGATGCTGTTATTTTGTACTATATCTTGTTAATATTTATCCAGGTATAGGGTGAAATACAAAACAAGCCACACTGTGACAAACATTGATATTTTTCTATTGACACGATGTGGAAGACTTGCTGCAGCTTATGTGACTTCTCTCATCAAAATTTCACATTTAATGTCTTGTTTATACTTAAAAAGTTCTAGAGACAAAAACAAAATAAGGCACACATCGAAACCATGTCCTAAATAGTCATTTTCAATGAAAAAATTTGGAGCTGTTTTTAAGAAAATGGCAATTAAGCATTAGTGTAAATGCCAGATATGAAACTCTTTTTGGCAGGAATTTACTGAGTTTTCAAAAGACTTTATTTAACGACATTTAAAGCACTGCCACTCATAAATGCTATAGTGTATAAAAATCTATGGAAATGTGCATATAAACGGCCTGAGATATATTAAAATTATTAAAAAATTGGTGATATTAAAAAAAAAGAATACAGCAAAATTAATTTTATATCATCTTAAACAACGTATTCTACGTTCTACACTATTCGTACACAAAATTTAAAGGAAAACTTTGGAGTCATTTTTTAGATAATGGCGTTTGAGCGTTTATGAAAATGCGGGATTTCGAGCTCATTTTAACAGAAAACATGGCATGAGTTTTCGAGAAACCGTGTATGACATTATTTAAAGCACATGTTCTCATAATCACAATAACGTGAAGAAATCGCCTCTAAGGCAAATATTACCAACGTGAGAGACAAGTAAAAAAATAACTTTTTGTATTTTTTAAAAAACAAAAGAATACATCAATTGATGTCACTGCAGCGTCTCTAACCGGGAGGTCATAGGTTCGAGTCCTGACGGCGGCAAGAATTTCGACACTGGCTTCTCAGCTAGCTCGAATTCAATTGCTGTCTGGAGGAGAATTCTAGCGGCCGGCTGTTCTGATCGGTAGTTTTCCGTTCTTTCTCCGATCAACACCAGGCGAATGCCGGAGCAGTACCCTACCAAACGGGCCACGGACCGCGCGCGATCTGTCCTTCCTCTTCCATGTCCTATCCTCTCCCCTTACACACACTAACACTAACATGCACTACACTACCACATATTCCGGAAGACCGGTCGGGACCTTACAACTTTATCCAGCTGTGGCGGTGCCCCGCTGGTGGGAGAGTCCTGGTTAGGGGGCAACCCCACTAGCCGACGGTAGGTCGGCGCGGGGTCTCGCCATCCGGCGGGGGAAGATCACTGCCATCTCCGGAGGAAAAGCATGCACTACACTAACGGGACTAATGACCTAAGCAGTTGACGCGCCCGGAAACACGAAAAATCAATCAATCAATCAACCTAGTGTCATCGACCACTTTATAAAATCGAAGACCAAGTGCGAGTGACTGACCGGGAGGCCGGCGGCGGCGGCGCGCGCGAAGAGGGCGTCGAGCGGGCGCAGGAGGGGCGAGGCGGCGCGCACGGCCAGGTGCGCATGCGCAGGGCTGAGCGCCGTCTCGCGCGCCACGCGCACGCCGCCCGCGCGCAGCGCCGCCGCCCACTCCTCCTCCGTCAGCGACTCCGCGAACTGCAACAGCACAACGATTGATGCGGTCAACAGTCACACAGACAACGATTGACGTGGTCAAATGCAACAGTCACACAGCTCAAGGATTGGTGCGGTTAAATAGTTGTTCAATTGCAACAGTCGCACAGCATAACGATAGATGCGGTGCAGTAGAAGTTGAATTTCAACAGTCGCAATCCACAACGATTGATGAGGTCAAGAGCAAGTCACACAGCACAACGATTACTGCGGTAAGTCCTACAGTCACGCAGCACAATGATTGAGGAGTTCATGTCGTAGTTCAACTGCAATAGTGACACATGACATCTACAACAATTGATGCGGCCAATTGCAACAGACACACCTCACAATGATTGATGCATTGAAGTAGTAGTTCAACTACAACAGTCACATCACAGAACGATTCACGTGTGACATCACGACAGTCACATCACAGAACGTTCAAGTAGTAAGTCAATTGCAACAGTGAGACGTAATGCGGTTCATGGGTTAAAATGCCTTCACGTAGTTGTTGAACTGCAATAGTGATACGAAAACAACTTATGCGTTAAAGTAGAAGTTCAATATCAACAGTCACACCACACAACGATTGATGCCGTTAAGTAGTAGTTCAATTGCAACGGTCACACAGCACAGCGATTGATGCGGTCAAGTCCAACCACACAATGATTGAAGAGTTGAAGTAGTAGTTCAACAGCAACAGTCGCACCGCTCAAAGATTCATGCGTTCACGCAGTAGCCCAACTGAAACAGTCGCACCGCACAACGATACATGCGGTCAAGTAGTTGAATTGCAACAGCCACTCCACAAAACGATTGCTGCACTCAAGTATTAGTTCAATTGTAACAGTCATATGCACAACGTGCGTTAAACCGTTTATACCCTCCCTTGATACATGGAAAAAATTGCGCGATATGCGGGATATCTATTTCGCGCAGTACTACAAGAAACTACTCATATTTTCGAAACATTGAGCAACCTCATTTCAAGATTTGTCTTCAAAGAACACATCTCATTAAGCAAAAATCCGTATCTTTCATTTTATAATTGTAGGAAGACGCCAAAAAATGAGATCTGCACCATTCTTTTATTTTTTTATTTTCTATTTTATTCTCACTAACCGAGGACAAGGTTCAATCACAAAATTTAGAGGCAATTTTGAGAAAACCTTAAAAATATTTTTGACCCTTAGTGCAAAGTACCCTAAAAAATAAAAATATCTGTTTGAAACTGATTGATTTTTTCGTGTTTCCGGGCGCGTGAACTGCTTCGGTCATTATTCCCGTTTGTGTAGTGCATGCTTTTTTCTTGGGAGATGGTAGTGATCTTCCCCCGCTGGATGGCGAGATCCGGCACCGACCTACCGTCGGCTAGTGGGGTTTTCCCCTAACCAGGACTCTCCCACCAGCGGGGCACCGCCACAGCCGGGCCAAGCTCTAAGCTCCCGACCGGTTTCCCGGAATGCGTGGTAGTGTAGTGCATGTTAGTGTAAGTGTGTGTGTAAGGAGAGAGGATAGGACAAGGAAGAGGAAGGACAGATCGCGCGCTGTCCGTGGCCCGTTTTGTAGGGTACTGCTCCGGCATTCGCCTGGTGTTGATCGGAAAAAACACGGAAAACTACCGATCAGAGCAGCCGGCCGCTAGAATTCTCCTCCAGACAGCGACTGAATTCGACCTAGCTGAAAAACTAGTGTCTAAAATCCTGCCGCCGTCATGACTCGAATCTAGGACCCCGGTCAAAAGCGCTGCAGTGACATCAGTTGATGCACTGAGCTACCGCTCCCGGTTGTTTGAAACTCCTGAATCCTCGAGTTTGTTCAGATCGATCAGAGAAAATTAATTTTGGAGAAAGCGGCTGGACGGGTTAGGTCCCAGCGTTCACCACATGCGGACGCACGGACAGACGTTTTGCCATCAATCAATTTTTCAGTACCAAGGACCCACAAAACATGGAATCGGGCTACACCACGCGTTAGAGTAAATAATTTACTATATAGGAACATGATTTATCTCCTTTTTTGTTTCCAGGTTCCGATAATACTGGTTTCTCTGTCAAAAATTGGCCTTATCCCGATGACAATACTTTCTCTTCTTATATGAGGTAGGGGTGAGTAAGTAAAAATGCCATTGATTATTTGACAGGAATGTTTGAAATGTTTAATAAAGTTAAATTACAATTGCAAGTTATTGTGTTGAATTAAATTAAGAAAGTCAAGACAAGAAACTCATATTTAGTTTTGCGGGAAAACGTCTTCCATTCACACAAATCTAAGTAGAGATGAATACAAGCACATTCTCGCATTATTAGTAGTAACTGCAAAACTGGATGATTAACTTCTCAATCCTTGGACGATATTAATGTTGATTTTACAGTTTCTAAGATATTTTCAACATTAATGGAGCGAGTTAGGCTTTAGATAGTTTCGCTAGATTGAGCAAATTTAGAAGAGAAAATCGAAGAACTCGCAACTAACGAAAAACTCTAAGTGAAGTTCAAAGATGAATTCCAAGAGATTTTTGACTTGAAAAATGAATACCAGTTCTCTACCCTGAATAGACGTAGTCAAGGCAATAGTAAAGACAGTTTTGATAGTATTTTCTTCATCCTTTATGCTTAAGCTGAAGGTAATATTAGTTCAGTAGCTAATTTCCTGTCAAAAAACAAGAGCAGGTTACTATGTACTGTTACAACATACCTCTTACTACATACTGTTGGCAATCTACGATTGATGTTGAAAAAGTTGGAAAATTGTTAAAACTCTATCAGCTTTAACCATCATATTAATTTTGTTACTTTATCGATTTACTGTGTACTTACTAGTAAAGATAGTATTGTAATGCTGCGGCCTAAATCGGTAATCTTTCATCAGAAACATTCTATTTCCGGTCAACCTTGACAAGAATCCAACCACCGCCTCTTCGTTGGTAAATTTTATTTTTAATTAAGATGATCACTCGTCCACTTTACAACCATACGACTACTGTTGTTCATGAATGGAAAAGACTTCGCTTCGCCTTCCGCCGTGATTTTTAAAGTTTGTTACAGCACGTGGCACTATGAAGTGAGAAACTCTCCAACAGTATGAAGTGTCACGATTGTAGATATGCACTTTTGTTAAAGTCATGAACAAAAATTGGTAAATTTACACTGATAGAACTGTTAAGAGTATTTCAAAATGTTTATTGCTTTGCTCTTTCAGTGCGTGTTATAATAGGACGTTTATTAACAGTAAATAATAATAAAAATCTCTACATATCTATAATTTTAAATAATGTTACAAAATTTAAATCATTTTTTGAAAATTACCTTTATTATTATCATCGTCCTTTCTCTAGATTTTTTTATTTCGTTCTTTTCGATTATCATCGCTTTGGAATTTCAGAGAAAAAAGTTCAATTTGGATGAATAAATAGGAAGAAATCTCTCATTATGATCGTTAATATTGATGATTGTTCTTCGTGTGAATACCACCATAAGATACATCATTTTATTCCTATTTTCATGGTCTATCCATTGCTGGTGAGAAACATGTATAGTTCGTTTTAAGAATAAAAGACGATTCAATTTCTGGAAAACTAAAAATATTATATACAATTTCTCTTATGGAATTTTACTTGCCCCATGATTCCGCATTGTTCAGCAGAAACTGCATTTCGATATCCTGAACCATTTAGATGTTAAGGAGGTGGCCAATAGTTGGTGGGATATCCTGTATATACTACATAGTATTTAGTATATCTATGGTCGTGTCACATTCAGGCATGCTACGAAGCGCCAGACGTGGACAGGGAGTAGACCAGTGCAATCTTACAATTACGGAGGCTACGGGAAAACCGAACTGATTGATTCTCTTGTATCCCATCGCCTGTCATTGTATAATTCGTTGAATGCTTCTTTTGAAGTACTTGATGTTTTTCCTCCTCTTACGAAACGTATGTTAGTTATTTCCTTATTTTACGTGGCGAGACTCGGGCCATCAGGCCCGCTCTTCCGTCTAACCACGCAAATTTCGCTACGCTCCTTTCACCACCTAGCGGAGAAAGGAGGTATTATCTTGGGCGACGAAACAGTCGGATCTCAATTTTGTTCAGAGGCTTCTTTTAGGCTTGAGGATATTTTACATGCAGTAAATCTACTACATGGGACAGCCGGCTTTACTTCCATATGAAGGAAGGCGTACGAAGGATTTTTTTGCCCTTAAAAATCCACGGCATCGATCGGGTTTGAACCCGCAAACTCGGGTACAACAGTCCGGTACGCTGACTGTTATACCACCGAATATGTAGTAGTAATCACGGTAATGGTATCTTAGCAAAGTGATGGGGTGTACTATAATACACGAGTATGCATTTCCACTCTCATAGTGGGGTCATCGTTGTACTGTAACGTAAACATGTTTCATATTGAGTTCATTTCTTTGACCCCTGACCGATCATACATCTTGAAATGGTAGGTTCGTCATTGCAGTTCTAGTTATGTTGTTTGTTGGTGTTCATTCAATCCATTAGAGTGTTTTTATTTGTTCAACGACAAGTCATTACGTCTTATTATGTTGTCTGCAAGACATCACATTACTAATTACCGAATCAACTGGAGAATGATCAGTTTAGGGGTTCGGATATTTGAAGGTATTGTCATTGAAAATAGATGCCAAGTCAAATTATTTCGTAGAACCTTCTTTAGAATCTTCGAGATTTTCCACTTTAATTACAACATACAGTTAAACAATAGGATACTTCTTCGGCACACTGTTAAATTACATAATTTGAATGTAACACGTGTTGGTAGGTTAAACTTTTTTATGTTTCATAAATACGCCTACGTATATGTGTAGACGATTTTCAAGTTGCATTTTGAAAAATGAACGTATTTCAAACGAACAGTTAATGATTCTTATTTCTTTTAATATCCCGATGAAGATTATTTTGTTTATCATAATACTTACATCCAACGTAACTGCATATGTTGATCTTTTTAATGTGCATATTTTCAATGATATAATCTTGTTACGGATTATTGCGGGGAAATATAGTTCCAATAACTTTATGGCAATTCTCAGAGTTTGTTTGAAAATTCTTTCACATTATGTGTACTGAAATACTTGATTTAGCTAAAAGAAACATTGCGTATTTTATAATGACAATATAGACTAAATTTAATTTTCCGAATTACTAACGATGTTTCCTTTAATTTACTCTTTTACGATTAGTACAGTGATACATAATAATTTTACGATTGATTTACTTTCACTTAATGTCACAATGTGATGCAACCCCATTTCGTGCATAGTGAAATAAAAGACTACGTCACTGACGCTCCTAAACAAGAACAATGACGCCGCCGTGCTTTATTTGCCAAGCTGATAAGACTAAAGATTCTCGCAATAGACATATCACGAAAGTACCTACATAACAATCGTATCATGACTCGTTGTAAAAAATTCTCATAAAACAGAACTTAGCCCGACGTTAGGCAGTGGTAGTGCACAGAACAATACGACAGCCACCAGAAGTCATATTTCGGACTCATCTCCTACGAACTCGTTGCTTGCAGAGATGGTATTAGATACTCCCACAAAGTGGATTAAAAACTTGATTGTGCCTCGTATTTTGAAGAATGATCATTTTCAAGGAGCATCACTGAAGAAAACAGAAATACGAGCGTTAGAAACTATGAAAGACAATTGGGCACTAATATGTACGAAGCAAAGTTTTATCACTCATGAAGGAAAAGAGAAAAACATCTCATTTCTATTAAAATTAATGAGTGAAAACAAATTAGTACGGGAGCAAATACTGTCTGAGAAAAAGTTTTTTAATGAAATACATTTTTTTTCAACTGTGAAGCCATTGCTTTCTTCTCAAACATCTCTGCCGGAATTTAAGTCTGTTTTTGATGAGCTCTTTCCGACCTGTTACTACAGTTACTACAACAAAGAGAAAATACCTCAATCCTTTGAGGATACTGTTCTTGTTCTGGAAAACTTGAAGGTACGTGATTTTAAGCTCGGAAATCGTACGTCATTGGATTTCGAGCATTTTTCACTTGTGCTTCGAGCACTTGGGACATTTCACGCGTTTTCGTATTTCATGAAAGAACGAGATCCTGAAAAATTCAGAAATTCTGTGGTGAAACCTATTATAGAGACTAATTATACTAGTAAAAGCGAAGAATTCACGAATGTTGCATTTAACAACAGTGAGCTACGAATCATAGAAGCTTTAGCAGCAGAAAGCTCCGACTGCGATAGCAATGTCACACGTCTCCGCGATTTGGCATCGCAAAAATCTTTCGATATGTTTAAGGAACTTGTGCGGCCTCAGGAACCACTGGCCGTGCTGTGCCACGGAGATTTACTAAGGAACAACGTGCTCTTCAAGTACGAAGACGGAAAACCCAAGGAGATGAAGTTCATCGACTTCCAGACGATCCGGTACGCCTCGCCAGCTATCGACCTGTCACTGATTTTGTGTATGAACTCCACACATGAGCTCCGGGAGAAACATTTCCATGAGCTGTTGAAGGTGTATCACACGTCACTTAGGAAGACGTTGGCGACTCTGCTGGAGAAACCTGAAGATGAACTACATCCGCATTACAGCTTTGAAGCCTTTCTCATTGATTTCAGACGGCACGCTAGGTATGGGTATTTGATAACCGTTGAGTTTCTACCCTGGATGTTTGCAGAGGAAGAGGAACTGAGCAAATTCCTTAAAGTAAGTTGGGAAGAACCTCTGTCACAGAAGTATCTTGAAATGCAACGTCTGCTCGGTGGAGAGAACGCAACCCGCACTTTGGTGACCTTGGCAAAAGATCTACTAAAATACCAGTGTTTGTGATTGTGTTGTAAAGTGTTCTGTTGTTCGAACTGCAAACAGTTGAGGTTGTGTTTATTTAAGCTGGAAGAAAAGTTTGTGTGGGAAATAAACAGAAAAATCAACATGGGATTATTCTACTAACTACGTAAGGTAACAAAATTGTAATCTAAAAGAAACATTTGATGTAAGCATTATGTAGGGTATTTGTTTTGTCTTGAAATTGTTGTTAACATTTTATTTAACATTTATATGCAGTTTAGAATAGAGATGTATAATTAACATAAAAGTTTGGGCATTAAGAACTAAAAACCCAATCACATAACGTTATTTGTTGTCGTTTATATTTGCAAAATACTATTTAAATTGTTTGGGACTAAAATACCAGTTTAATTTCCAAACGTCAAAAAATTGTTTCCATTTATCCAGTTAACCCTTTGTATAAAGTATTTAATTGTACGAAAAAAACTGGAACATTTCTCAAAAACGATCCAGTTATTGTTTTAAAGTACTTTGAGAACGATAATTCTTGTGCCATTAAAATCAATTTATTCTGTATTCTGTTAAAATATTGAAATTTGTAAGATAAAAATTGTTTGTCGCCTTAACTGATACAATTGTACACGAAAAATTGGAAGAAAGTTTATAGCCCATCGAAAATTAGCAGCAAAAACAATTACAACACTTCAACTTTCAAAATCTATGAAGAATTGTCTTAAGAAGATGCTGAAGGAATTTATAACTTTCTTGATTTTTTGGCAACTGCGTTGTACTACAGTAACTACAGGTTTTAATAAAAATGGTTTCAAATTGCAAATTGAAATTGAAACTAATATTAAAAAACATCCACTTACTTCTGATATATATGAAATTAATCTTTTGGTTACCATTCTTTTTAGAAAAGAAATATACAACTCATTGTTATTAATAATTGACAAGAAAAATAATTATTGTGACAAGTTGTTTGTGAATTTTTCACTTTTTTATTTATATTTGCATTTTTGGAACACTTTATATTTGTTTTATTGGGTTTTATAATTTTTCATTTGAATTATTATTTTCCGAAATAAGACGTATCGCTGTTATTTATCAGAAATCATTCTTGTAATCAGTGGTACCCAGAAGAAACATCTTCCTAAGGGAACTAGTGACATATCCACGGGGTCCATTTATTCATACAAAAATACCGCTTCCCCCACAAACAGAATTCATGACTATGCAACATAAATAACGTATAGTTGATCATTTGAATTAGAAGTATATTTTTCATATGATTTGAATTAAAAAATTCGGGACTTGGGGCAGGTTGCCCAAGATCCTCCCCTCCACTTCTGGGCGCCACTAATTATGTTCCAAACATTTTCCATTTCCATTTTTACTAAGATCCAAGTCCCATCAATCCTGTATTATGAATGAATCCTAGAAATAAACGAATTCTAGCCATTGATTTCACCCAGTACATTACCTCCATTTTTCGCTCTCATCAAAATTTAGGAGAAAATATACGAAGTACCAGAGGCTTTCTGTACTGCTAATAAGCTTTCTAATATCTTTTGTCTTAGCTAGCAACATGGTTTTGCCCCATTCTCAGACCCTGATATCTATGGGCTCCAAAATGTATTTTTTCACATTTTCTCAACTTTTCGGCCTTCTAATTGTGGAATTAAAATATGACTTTAACAATATATCAGAAGAGTAAAACCACATCCTATATGCAATTTTTCATTTAAGTCTTTGGAACCTTTTTCTTTAAGAAGATGACTTCTAAATATTCTAAATTTTGAGCTTATTTTCACATAAAATTTGGGTTTTCGAGAAACTTCATTTCAAATAATTTAAAGCACTTGTACTCACAGATTCAATCATGGAAAAAGAAATACTACAATATTAATATGACGTGAGAGATATTTAAAAAATAGTTATTGACGATACGAGTGGTCAAAGTGGCATTTTATTTTGCAAGCAGGAAATGTTATTTTGCAAGCATGAGGCCGATTGGCGGAGTGGCACAGTACTATGAGCCAAATTAAATCAGTTTTACCACGTGTATTTTAGACAGCCTTAATAACTTTCATTTTATTTTAGTCAATATTGTAAATCACATAATGACACTCTAAGGTCAGTGATGCTGATGCGGTCAGTAGAAATTATTTTCTTCCCTTAGCTGCATTCACAGATTTATCTCAACACTTGAGCGCCGTCTCTTATTTTCACAACACTACGCATGTTCGCAAAGAACCGCTTTTCCTAGTGACTGCCTAAAAACTCATTTGAAGAAACATTTGAAGGAAATAACATTTGAAGAAACAAATTGGAGGTGTTTTTTAGAAAATGTCGTTTTAATTTGCCTGAAACGCGTAATTTTTAGTTTATTTTCCCAAAAATCTTTTGTTTTCGAAATTTCTCTCAGAAATAATTTGAAGCACGTATACTCACAAGTGCAATAATATACAGGATGAGTCACTTAACTTTAGCACCTCCTGTAACTTTTGAACGGTTCAAGTTATTGCAATGCAGTTTTCACGAAAGTGCATGAGGGAATGGGGATAATTGATAAGTATATTTGTTTATATTTTATTACTTGTATTTTACGAGATATTTGAGGTAACTTTGTTTTTTCAAATGGAACAATACATATTTTTTCAGTCTACCATGACGTGCGTAAAAAGAGGATTCTAATGATATACATATTGTTATATGTTAGATTAGCATTTTTTTGAGTAATTGTGATTATTTGCGTCTCATATTTAACGAATATTTTGAATGTAACTGCCCGCCACGCAAGGCCACGCAGCGCTCCACCAGCAAAATTATTTCGATTGTTCAAAGAAAATTGCAAATTTTCAGCACTTATAGTGTTTAGTTTGCAACACCCATTAATATCTTATGGAATGACACCCCTTTAAATGAAGTTGAAATAATAGTCTTATTTCAATACATACTACTTATGACAAATCCCTATTTTAAATCCTTAAAAAAAATTCGGAAGGATGAAAGCAGAGTTCAGAAAAAACTACAACAGTTATGTGAATATTTGCAATATTTATCGTATCTTCAAATACTAAAATCAGCTTCCCTTCCCCGAGCGCGCCTTTGCTGGTGGACCCCTTCAATTGTATTGAGATGTGTAGATGAAATTCTGTCGAGATTTGCTTTCCTTTCCCATAATTTCTTCATTCTGTAAAGTTATCAAATAATTTTTTCATTTTGTTTTCAATTGCTCGTGAAACAATTTGTTCCTGCTAGTACCCCTTCTTCTAAAATATCTTAATATTCTTTTGAATCTACGTAGATAATCTCTTAGATGTTTCAAACTCTCCTCCGAGCAAGAAAACTAACAACCGCACACACTTTCAAACTATACATTCTGAAATCTACTGATAATGATGGTATTGTACCTTTGTTTCAGGTTTTTTAAAAACTAAACTAAAGTTCAGCGTTAAAATTGGTATATGTCAGGATTTTATTGAAATGTATTCATTCAGAACAATTGTCTTTCATCATCGGAAGTTTATGGCGTCACGGTTACTTTTATTCATAGCTTCCAATAAATCCTTAACTGATTATTTTGTATTGTTCAGACTAGAAATTAAATTTTATAACTAAAGCAATTTTACAGCCACCGCATATGATGCCAAGTGAACTATAACGGAACCGCAACATGCGGCTTTTTCAAGGTCTTTCTGATCCTCGCGACGTGGTTCGCGCCTCCGCTTTGTCACTATCGCTCACGTTGATTAATGTACTTCCCTCACTTTTCAGAGAATTTCTTGTAAAGAGAATAGATTGTACTCACCTTCACTTTCGCTATAACACTTAATATAACCAATCTAGACATGCACCACAAGTCATCATCAATAATTGCAGTTGCAAATAAACACTGCCCCAAAGTATAGGTTTATTTTCTAGGTATATTATGTATGTATTCTATGTATATTTTCTAGGTTTATATTTTCCAGCAGGTCTTGCAATTAATTCACCTCAATTAATAAGTAATAAAGAAATACACTGGTGCTACAGAATGCGTCAGACTTTCTCGTACTAATTACATTTCTAATCGTTTTAGTCTGGATTTCGGTTTTGTCCCACCCTCTCCTCAGCTATGAATTGGAGCTTAAATGACATTTTCTCACACTTTCCCAATTTCTAAAATTCCATAATAGCTATATAGAAATATGACAACGATAATATTATAGAAGGGTTAAAACTGGCGTTTTGTTGAAAAACTTGGAGCCGATTTTGAGAAAATGTAGTTTGAGCTTTGCTGAATGCGCAGTTTGAAGCTATTTCTCACAGAAAACTTTTGAGGTTTCGATTGATTATTTTGTGTTTTCCGTCGCGTCAACTGCTACAGTCTGATTAGTTCCGTACGTTCAGTGCATGATTTACCACGCGAGGTAGCTGTAATCATCGTCTGTTGAATGACGTGATCCGGCGCTGGCCTATCTATCGGTTTGCTAGTGTTTTTCCCTAGTCAGGTACCTCCCACCAGCGGGGCACCGCCGCCGCAGGGAAAAGCTCGGAGCTACTGACATGTATGTTAGTGTAGTGTGTGTAAGTGTGCATTGCTCGTAGATTAACAGAGGAGTTAAGTAGCCCTTCCTAAATTGGTCACAATGGCATGCCTTTTGCCATTTAATACGCTACGAAATTTCTTGAATAATGTAACGATACGCCATCTTCGCAACAAAAGAAACATATCCATATAATCACGCATCGCAGTTCATCCATTTCTGCCAGTAGAAAAACTGAAAAAATTCGAACCATTGCATTTTAAAATGACAATATTGTTAATATTGCAATAAATTCAAACAGCAAATGTTTTGTCAACATGTGCTTGTTGCAAGTATGTAATATGATAAAGGAAGATCACCAGTGGGGGACCTCTCCATGAAAGATTATAATTTTGACCGCAAATATACTCATTGTTCCTGTTTTGAACAGATTGTAAATTTACAGATTTAATAAAAAATATCCATTTCTGCCTTCTACAAAAGGACGTTTACTCTGTTAAAAGTTGTATTTCTTTAAACACGTTTATATTGGCTTTAATTTGCATAATACGCTAAATAAGTAACTATTTTTATTATGATATTCTTTAAAACAACTGAGAGCTGAATTCTGAAGCCACCTCTTCGGAAATACACTACTACCATTACTCGCACCATTACCTGCCATTACTCGCGCATATTTTTGTTACTCGCACGTGTTACGATTACTCGCGTGTTAGATTTATATCTAGGTATTTATTGTTTTATTCGTTTCGAGGTATTTATTGTTTTATTCTGAATCAAATTCTTGCATTAATGCTCCGAGATATTTGTTATTGAGTTATATAACAAGTATAAATTTAATAATGCATTTTTTTTATTTTTTTTAAATTTATTTTACGTCAGAAAAACAGTTAAAAACTGCGTATGACGTGCTATGGGGAAATGTGAATTTTGTGCACATTTTCAAAATTCTGTGATCCCTACACTTACTCATATACTACTTAAATTTTGAATTTTTGAAAGGGAGAAAAAAAAAACTCCCATGCAATAAAATCTATGTTCAAGGATAAACAAGCAATAAAATTTTGAATTTTAAAATTTTGAAAGGGAGAAAAAAAACAAAAAAACTCCCATGTAATAAAATCTATTTTCAAGGATAAATAAGCAATAAATTTTGAAAGGGAGAAAAAAAACAAAAAAACTCCCATGTAATGAAATCTATTTCAAAGATAAATAAGCAATAAATTTTGGCTCTTATTACTTCCTGCCGCGACAACATGGAAACGATAATTTGAAGAATTGTATTTCCCACTGAATTCTAGAAGACGTGCACAGAAAATGAAGTTACATTTATGTCCAGAAGCAAAACAAGGGGCCATCTCAGCATTTGCTCAATGGATCAGGGAAACTGGACGAAAAACCTGATCAAGATGGGGGTCATTGACCCGGAAGCTGTAGTACAATAGTTGTTACAGGTTGTTTATACTCATTTATACAGTCCAAATGGTAAATAATGCATTATGTATCATTGTTAAAATTAATGTTACTTTTCTTGTGATGCTCAGTATAGTCTTTAATTGTATAGAAACAGTTATGCAGCAGAAACGATTTCACTTGGGATTTAAACTTTTCTATCGAATTTAATCGTTTAATGTCATCTGGCAAAGTGTTGTAAAATAATGTACATGTATTGTATGTGAATTTTTGTAATGAGCTGTTGATACTGTCCCTGATGAATATGATTTCTACGTCGAGTGTTATAGTAATAGACTTCTGCATTTTCTGAAAAAATATTCCCGCCCTTGAGCAAGTCATTTTTTACAAAAACCACTGATTCGTAAATAAAAAGACACGGTAATGGTAGAATTCCTAGAGTAATGAGGAGAGGCTTACGAGAATCACGTGGGTGGGATTTGGTTATTACTCGTACAATTCGTTTTTGTAATCTAAAAGTCTGGGAGCTATAAGATGTATATGCATAAAGATGACATGCAGGCGCATACGTTTTGCTCATAATAAGTAGGAGGCGGATTTTGGTGACCTAAAACATCGCCAAAAATGATCAATAAAATACTCTTAAAATGTTTTTAAAATGCCCTAAAAGCAAAGAATAATAACGTTAGAATTGTGATCAAACCCAGTTCAGATGAACAACTCAAGCTGTTGGATACTTACTTAATCGAGGCTTCTTCTATTCGTTCGAGTTAACTCAGCTTGCAAACTGTTGGTTTGGACTTGTTCGAACCGGCAATGGCGCTGATATGCGTCACAAGAATTACATACTGACAACGGCTGTCAAAACCATTTCTGAGTGAACAAATCAAATAGGCTACTGAGTAATTCAGTGAAGAACATTTTTTGCGTCTCAAAAATATTATTTGAAGTAAGTACCATTAAAAACGACATTAATATCGATGAAATCAGTAAAAACTCCATTAAAAATGACTTACTAGTTGAAATCGACAAAAATGCAAAATAATGACCTATAAAAATGGGTAATTTCCTTTTGTCATAACATAAAATGAATTTCTATATAAAACTGCATTGCTCTAAAGTGAAAAAATAGACATTTCATTAAAATTCGCCCCCAATAAGCATTCGAATCAAAATCACTCTCATGAAGTGAAGTATTATACAAAGACATTTTATTTACGAACGGCAAATCATGTTCTAAAATGAATGCAATAAACAACATAATTTCACACTGAAACATAATGACACATTTAAGAACTAGAATAAGCTTCCTCAGAACTATATTCATTGCAAAAAATGGTTTTTCTTGTGTGTTCTTTTCAAATGTGGAGCTTCAGTTCTGGAGGAAATAGTACAACAATGCTGTATGAACCTAGTTTGCTTCTTCGCACAATATTCGAATCTACTTTTCTCTCGTGGTTGCTTCCCCACAAACCTTTTTAAAAAGCAACAACCAAGTAACATAAACTACAGCTAAAGGATGTCGAAAGATTTTCCTGCTAAATCTATGAATCTTACCTTTGTTATCAGATATTTAAAAAGAAAATAAGATCAAGATGAGACACTAAGCTCTTATGATCTTCATACAAGCACTCAAGAAACAAAACAAAGTAAGTCACAGAGAGGAGAGTGGATGCGATAATCGGATCGTAATATTATAATTTATTGATATATGATTACCCTCACGTGAGAACATATCTTACAGGACGCGTCGCACAAATCAGCGCCTTGTCTTATTGTTTCCTTTCGCAAAACTGATATGAACGATGAACAGATAAAGATCTGAATACTTCCGGAAGGCATTTCTCGAGCATTATCTTTGTGTGTTGAAAAATGTCAATGTTATTTAAATAAATCCGTAAATGTTAGATTTTTCTAATGGTGCGAGTAATGGCGGGTTCAACTTGGTTCTTAAAAGTAAAGCAATTGTAGTATTTTTCCCGCTGCTGAAATGAACTTAATCCTTTTCCGACTTTGTTGTCATTTAAATCTTAAAACACGATTCACTATGATTTTGATGTTTTCTTCCATTAAATGTTACATAAGGAGTCACGTAACTTGTTATGAAGCAATATTCTTATCACTGCAAGAGCGATCTCGCTTTAGAGCATTGATAGCTTAGTATTCGTTTCACTCTTTCAAAAAGTTAATTTTAAAATACTTTTACCTGAAAGCAATGTAGCTACTTTGTTCAATTACATAAGTGTTGAATCATACAAAATGACAAGTGATTTCCATTTTCATATCCTTGCAGCTTTCTTTCATGTTCCTTCTTGCACTGCAAAATTTGATATTTCTGGCCTTACCTACGATCAGTACAATTAGCCAAATTAATTATATTTTTTAAGTTAGGTCTATTTATTTTTATAAATTAGGCTTAATAATTACATTGTGTTGTAAATGGCTATTGTATTTTTTATATTTAATTATATTTTGCATCTTAAAATGAAACTAACATAACTGATATGTGACATATATAATCAGCACTATTTGGATAACTGTTGATGAAAAAGTGGAAAAAGTTTAGTAGATTTAAACCAATGGTTTTTCAGCATATTCTTTTAATTTTTCTTCACGGTTCTTCAACTCTAGTGAGAAATACCAATATTTCAGGTCTCCGGTCTTGTTTCTTATTCATTCGACAATATCGTCTGCAATGTACCGTCGCTTGGGGACAAAGAGCTTAGGGACCGACTTCTTATCTGAAATTCAAATAACTATAGAGTGTGTCATCTAAATCAGTAAAAAACCTGCTAAATTCTAAAATTAAAACTCTAGATAACTTATACCGAGGAATATAATGGTCAGTAGTCTTTTCTTACTCTCTATAAAACTCTCTGCTACAAAACGTCCAGGACAACAGTTACTGGGTAGCTGTTAAAATACAAGAGTTCAAATTTTCTTGATCTACGCCCTTAGGTAAAAAAGGATATAAGTCTCCCTGGTTGGATGATAATAGTAATAATCGACTCCCCGGAGGAAAGGATTGAAATTTAAATCGGATTTATTACATGAAACAGTGCTTTTAGTTGTAAAAATTGATGTTTAAATGTTTTCAATCAAAATGGTATCCGTAACTTTGGGAGTGGCTAAACCTGTTACCATATGTACAGAATAGACGGTGTATGACGTCACAGCGTTGAAGCAAACATCACGATCAGCTGATTGTGGGACGGCGTGTGTTGTGGTATAGCGTTACCGTATACAGAATGTGAAGTTTTTAAATTATATAAAGGAAGATTTTTTATAGCTTTCCTGCTGATGAAAAGTTGAAACAGCAGAGGATTGTGGCTTTGAAAATAAAAAATTTCATTCCTTCAAATCTATCACGATAGTGTCCGAAACACTTTTTGTCAAATGGTTCTGATAAGGAGTTTCTTGGGTGTCGTACTAACTTATTAAAAGGAAGAATATGGGAGGGTTGGCATAATTCCATCTTCTGATGTCTACATATGTCAAGATGTTGAGCTTGAGTGTAGAAGACACTTTTCTTCTAGCTCCAGCTACAAAGGAATACTTGTGGAAGGATTGCTTCCTTCTGCTCACCGAAGACTGACTTGTGTGTTTGAAGGCTTGAGAGAGTGTATTCTGATTAAGTGCCAATTAATTATCATAGGGTACAACTTACGAAAAGTATTGCTCTCGAATATGCAAAAATTCATTTTTATCATGTAGGAAATTTTCTCAATCATGAGATTTCTCACAAAATAGAGTAAGAAGTGTTCACATTCAGTACATATTATTTATTCATCGGTAATTTTTGTTTTAAATTACTTTTACTACGTTTTGAAAGTTTTCATTTTCACTATCTTCTACCATTTTGATCAGTTGTAATTATAAAAAGTCTTTGTAATATTTGTTACTAGGACTAAAATTACTTTCATTTTTAATTAGATATGTGTTTCTAGTTTACTTTATTCTAAAGAATTCTAAAAGCAATAATTCCGAATACTGCAGAAACATCCTGTTAAAGCAATAAAGTTATATTATAAGAAGAGGATGGACGTTACAACTGCATTTGATAATGACATGAAAAATGTGAATTTTATCTCGAGACGACAAACTTCATAAAGAAATCGTGAAGTTGGAATTACGAAAAGAAAACTTTCCATCATCAGTACTTTCCACTGTGGTTTAGGGCAATTCAATTAATAGAAGACATTACTTCCTCCTTGTCAAGATAAATTTATTTCAAACAAGTAGCAAAGAATACCTTTTAAAATTGAAACTTTTGCAATTCTCGAAAATTCAGAATTAACCGCAAAAATATTGCTATGCTACTTTCATAAGTGTGTTCTACTCTGATTACGTGGGCTTCCGCGGCCGGAGTATGTCTCGTGGCTGTCCGGGACAAGCCGCGTCGGTTTGATCGTCGCTGACGTTTCGGCCAACATATTGTGGCCTTCCTCAGAGCGTACAGCTCTGTATTCTACTCTATTCTTACAAGAAATTTAAAGAAAAAAATTGGAGCCATTTTTGAGAAAATGTCGAAAATGTCTGGGGGTCTTCGTGTAAAGTACCCCCAAATTTTAAAGAATGTTTTTCAAAATGCAAAGCTTCAATTTGAGCGAGATCGACAGGCATTTCTTCAATTTGGAAAAGATTGTACGGATGGTTTAGGCGCTAGCAGTATTCACAAAAGGACGGATGGTGAAAAAACAACAAGAACAATATACATAGCGTTCAAAATGTCTATCTGCAGTGGCCGTCTCCCCACTCATCCATCCTTTCTGTGGAAACGGCAACATTGCGGTGATCGCATAAGAATACGATCAGGCATTTTTATTTTAATCACTACTTGCTTGCTGCGAGCGCCCGTCTGAGAATACCATTCGAACACTGTCACGTTGATTAAACCCGCATACTGTTAAGACACGAGTAGTTTTTGCATATTTTTTCGTGAAATAAACACTGTTTTAAATAAATAAATCTTTTTTTTTTTTCAAAAACAACTACAATTTTTTTTCTCGAGAAGAGGAAAGTAGGTTTATAAAAATGCTTATTATCGTCCCATTATCATTGAACATTATGTATTTTCCAAAATAATTATTTGAAAAAATAAAAAAATAAATGAGGCGTCTTCCTACAATTTTAAAATTAAACAAGAGCTTTTCTCTAATAAAATCTTTTGTTGAAAATCGTATCTTTAAACAATGTATTGTAAATTTATTGGAAGATGTGGATATATTTAGCATACGCTTGAATTTCCTTTACAAATAATGTGAGAAAGTATGTGATGTTAGGAACCTCTACTTTATTATAAAAATGAACTAAAATTTTATTTTGAATTACTTTTCTTTCGTAAGATAGATCTCAGTGCTCATCACACGCGAAACACCACGAAATTACCACGAAAATAAGCGTAGAGCATCCTCCTCGGATAACATAGAGACCTAAAGCACAGTTCCTTAATCCTGACTTTCTTTAATAGACTGATTGATTGATTTTTTCGTGTTTCCGGGCGCGTCAACTGCTTCGGTCAATAGTCCAGTTAGTGTAGTGCATGATTTTTTCGCGGGAGATGGCGGTGATCTTCCCCCACTGGATGGCGAGATCCGGCGCCGACCTACCGTCGGCTAGTGAGGTTTCCCCCTAACCAGGACTCTCCCACCAGCGGGGCACCGCCCCAGCCGAGACAAGCTCTAAGCTCCTGACGGTCTCCCGGAATATGTAGTAGTGTAGTGCATGTTAGTGTAAGTGTGTGTGTAATGAGAAAGGATAGGACAAGGAATGGAAAGGACAGATCGCGTGCGGTCCGTGGTCCGTTTGGTAAGGTACTGCTCCGGCATTCGCCTGGTGTTGATCGGAGAAACCACGGAAAACTACCGATCAGAGCAGCCGGCTGCTAGAATTATCCTCCAGACAGCGACTGAATTCGACCTAGCTGAAAAGCTAGTGTCGAAAATCCTGCCGCCATCAGGACTCGAACATTGGACCTCCCGGACAGACGCGCTGCAGTGACATCAGTTGATGCACTGAGCTACCCCTACCGGTGAACTGACTTTTTTAAAAATTTATTATTACTTGTTCGGCATTGCTGCCTTGCAAGGTTGTTCATTTATGTAGTTCTTCACTTTAGGGATAATCATCCTCATGGATAAAAAAAACATTTTCATTTGATGTTGCTCATTGTTGCCAGATGTATGGTTGTAATAGTGGTAGTATTTGTCTATTTGGGGTTTAGGGAGGTTTGAAAACATCTTTCGGAGATTATGAAACTATTCTGCACGTATGTTTGTATTTCTGATCTAGTTGGAAAGTTTTGGTACAGGTGTGTCGGGTACTGTGTCGCATAAGTTTGTGGAAATTTTTAATATGTAGTCGTGGAGTTCTATATTGAGAGCCAATTCTGTCAACACTGCCGGTAAAATCCGAGTATGAGTTGTTCCGACAATTCCGAGCCTTGTCAGGCAACGTGTCGCATAGATTCCACTAGTAGATAAGGGGTGAATTTGACATCCGAGACCGTGAATGCAGGCTACCGAGAACGATCGATAATAGAATGCATTTTGTCACGCTCTAAATAACACCATTTTCAAAAACCTACCTTCAACCGCTATAGCGTACCTTGTCAATATATGCAACTCACATTTCAGAAATACCTACTTCCCCAACAACGGAAGCAATCATCCCCATTCCCAAAGATAACCAAATTCCAATTGTTCCAAATACTTATCGCCCTGCATTATCCAAAACCTTAATAAATCTTAAACGATTAACCCAGTACTTAGGAACCACCAAAGTCATCCCCTGAGAAAATTCAAATTCACCGAAAATATATCTACTTAGCATCAGCTACTAAGAAACAGGGAATCTCTACTCTTTAACGAAAAGTCTTCATTTCAGAAAAATTCGTACAAAAGTTAGTATCTTCATCGACAGGCAGATCATTGATAGAAGATGACACCAGATGCTACAATACAAAAAATACAAATAAAACCTCTCATTAAATTACCTCAACAATCTGATTTTCTACTGAACAGAACGTTTTCACGTAATGTCCACTCTAACTCCAGACCAATAATCTAATCTTCCAGACCACCTCTCTAATCCCAGACAAATGCAGACCTCCCCGACAAGATCACCCAACTCTACATGGAGTTGCTGTGCCCATGTGCTTCAGCAACTCCACGTTGAGTTGGGTTGGAGGTTGGATATGATGCTTGACTGTAAAATTTATTAGTAAGATGTGTACAAATTTATATAATTTTTTTTGTTTGTTTAGCATATCATATTATGGTAGATATAATTTCATGTTGTTGACTTCATGTCTTGAACTATACGAATTCTGATGAAAGAATTAAAAGATTGCGAAAAGTAATTAAACTGATTGTTCAATAGTTTATAATTCGACCATCCCGTGAACTAATCCCGTGAACTATCACTTTGGTCGTGAATTTCTATAATGGTCAAAAATCGATTAAAACCGATCAAAAACTTCTGCTAAAATATTCACCCTCAGATCTTATATTTCTTCCACTCCTTAACATTAAACAACTAATCAATAACGCTGCACCCCCAGAAGAGCATTATTTAATAAGTTGGATTCAACACAGACACAAAACTTAACCAAAAAACCATATACAAGTCAAAGTTAATCAAACAAATATAAAATAATTACAACTAAAACCGATCATCAATATAAAATCGGCACTACCATATAACACATCCATAATAATTTAAAAAAACATCTTAAGGCTCTCCTTTTATTCATGTGCCCCATTTGTATTAACGCAGCCAAAAATGATATTAATAAATTTCAAGTCTATTAAACCCAGTACCTAAAGATAATAACAAACTCCATTTGTTCCTTATCAACGACAAGCTTCGCAAATCACTGTCCATTGAACCCATAGTCAACCACATCAAATACCTTTCCACCAACGTCTTTCTCTCCCTCCCATAAATTCCCACATTAAATGCACTCCACATCGGCTGAAATCCTATTCAATAAACCCGAATTCAAAGCAAAGTTCCTTTCCGCCTATTTATGAAAAAAACTCCCGAATTTGTCACTTAATAGAAGTGTCTTCCTCGCCCTTCTATTAGATACAGTATAACACATAACATAAAGAACAGAACATACACACATACCTAACATAACACACATAACATACAGTATAACACATAGCATAAAGAAATAAACGCACAGTGTGTAGTATGTAAGCAACTAAAAACATATGTATAATGCAATATTTTGCAAATAAATAAAACAATAAATTAAATAAAAAAGCCACAGCTACTATTGACATCTACCCCATCATCTCCTACGCCACTGTTTTAACCGCCACATTTATCGCTGCATCGTCTCTATTTCATTTTCTTCTCGATTCTATAGCAAAGACTATCACATACACAACTTCCTTCATTATAATAGTACCTGACCTCTAAAAAGGGTTCAAGTCTCGTCATACCTCGCAATAGTGCATCCCTCATTCATACATGAAATGAAAATTAATAAGATGATGATGTAATTAAAAAATGCGTGATTATTGATTAAACAAAACCTGGAATACGTACCTTTTTCTTGAGACTGATCATGTTGTCGTTGGGATCTAATCCTGTAAACACTCGTAAGAAATATGGGTAAGTGTAGATTTTCTGAAATTCTTGGTTCACTTCACTCAAAGAATTAATTTCTCGTTTATACACTGGCACAGTCAGGAAACTGACTATTGAGTCTTGATAGGTGCAAACCAATGTCACACTAGCAAATCCCAAAACACTGAATAAAATTCTGTCAGGCCGCGAAGTAGGAAGATAACCCAACATTCCCGTCAGGTAAATACGAAATGTTTCCAGAAGATAAAGACCAAATAGACCAATACATGGAAGTAAACTGTTTCCTAACTTCAAAACTCTATAAATGGGTATTTCTCGTAGAACATCAATGTACGAAATTCTTGCATTTCCCTCCATCTCACTAATCATGTCATTAGTTTTCGTCTTACTTGTCCTGAGGCTAGGTAAAGCAGCCCTCCCTAAATGTAATTCAAGTTGTCCATACTCTGGAAGATCTTCACCGTATTCATAATTTGAATCAGGGCTTTTTATTCGGTTCATTTTACAGAATGTTGAATATAACATTCTTACGCAAGCCGTCACAAGAAGGGAGAATCCTAAAATGAACCACACGTCTTTGGAAAACGGTAAAAACAACAAGTGTACAAACGGCACTATTTTAGGCGTGTGCACCAGAACACAGTAATTATCTTGTTCGTGAGGATAAGTGTATTCCACAAGATGCCTCCACGAAGGATCCATCACCCAAGAATTTGTCGCCATATCAGCCTTTCCGTAAGCTACCATTCCCAAGGCCCCATTAAGTACGTTCTCCGTAACTTCATTCACAGTTTTATTAATGAAAAACCCATGAGGCAGGTTATCATCCGGCCGCACAATTGTGTAACTCGCATTCATGTGTTTGAGAACTTCCCGCACCAGAGAACCATCTTGTCCTTGAAGAACACTCTCGCCAACAGAAGTGTTTCTGATATACACATAAGGCTCTATGTCCACCATTGCCAGCCGGAGTGTGAACCCATGCATGTCGTCAGTCACGGAGTAACCATCTCCTTCCACATCGATGACCTTCGTAGGGAATTCTTTATTTTTGAACGGATTGTACGTGTACACTTTCAAACACTCGCACATTTCACATGTTTCTTGCCGCCTCTTCCACCTGATGAGAAACACGTTAACCAAAGATTGGGCCCAGAAGACGGAGAAGACTCGTTCCTCTAAGCCGCCGCCGTCTTCACCCGCGTCGTCCCCGAGGCCGGAGTCGTCGTAGAGCAGCAGCAGCCTGGCCTGAAAGTAGTTGCCAACGTTCATGTAATAGGGAAGACACTCGATTAGAATATAATAATAGTAATAATAATAATAATAATAATAATAATAATAATAATAATAATAATAATTAGTAGGATATGGATCATGGGATCGGTCAATTAATGAAACACATTAGTTTGCCAACGTTTCGGAATATTTAATTCCTTCATCAGGGCTTACTAATCCACAAACGGGTCAAACTTCATGTTCGCCTAGAGCCCAACTCCAATATAGAGTTGCTAAAGCACCTCTTAAGTTCATTGCAAGTCCGACCAGGGCCACGGCCCGAAAGAAAGTGAGTTTGAGAAAGAAAGTGAGTCTAGACCAAATGAAGTTTGTGTATTAGTAAGCCCTAATTAAGTAATTAAATATTCCGAAACGTTGGCAAACTAATGTGTTTCATTAATTGATCGATCCCGTGATCCATATCCTACTACTTATTAACGGTCGTGATTTCTACAATGGTCAATAATAATAATAATAATAATAATAATAATAATAATAATGCTGATAAATGGCTTGTTTCAAATAGTATTGGACCATATAGGATCAATGATATGAGGATACCAGGAATTAAGACATTTGTATTTTATGTACATTTATTTTTAGCTTTACGTTTCGCACATTTGGCATGTGCCTTTTCAAACGCAATATAGAAGAAGCGGTTAACAATAAACATTACATTTTTACGTAATAAAAAAACGAGCCATCTATATGCATCATTAAAATGGGATCAACAGGAAGAAATTCAACTAATCCAAAAATAATAATAATAATAATAATAATAATAATAATAATAATAATAATAATAATAATGCAGATAGATGACTCATTTCAAATAGTATTGGACCATATAGAATCAATCATATGAGGATACCAGGAATTAAAACATTTGTATTTTATACACATTTATTTTTAGCTTTACGTTTCGCACATTTGGCATGTGCCTCTTCAAACGCAAAATGGAAGAAGCGGTTACCAATAAACATTACATTTTTACGTAATAAAAAAAAAACGAGCGATCTATATTGTGACATACCGATATGTCACATGAAAATAAACTAACATTTATTTGTAGACTATATGGTGGAACATGCATTAGGAAATATCATGAGAGCAAGGGCTTAGCAACGGCCGTGAATAAACAATGTAGTTTTTGTTTTTTGTAAATGCATTAAGAGGTGGCTGGATGCCGAAAGTAGAAAATTTGGGATTGGGCGAAGAAGTTTAGACGATAAGCTACACTAAAATATAACGAACGTATGGATTGGCTGGGTGAGAGAAGGACGGTCAAATGTTATGAAAAAAGAGGAAGGTAGTTTAATACGAAGTCTTCGAGGGTGAATCATGCAGGAAGATTTCATTCTGACCGGCATCGCGTTTCTGAACTGATCGTAGGTTCGTAACGGGTTATCAGATCGTGAAATTTTAAGGACAGTAAATGATATTGCAGATATTGCATGTGGAAGTAATATTGATGCATAAATTGGGACTTTGTCGGGAGTGGTAATCGAGTAATAGATTTCGGGACTATGTCATAGGACGTAATCGGGACTGATAATTTTGATAGTTTGAGACCAGCTTGGATAGGGGCAGAAGAGGATTTCTTGGGACTTTGGACTACGACAAGCTCGCAAGATATTTCGACTGAGAAGTCTACGAGGGACATCAACGAAGAATATATAAGTTAACCGCGGTATAAAATTGTAAATTCAAAGATATCTTGATCAAAGGCATAATATCAAATCATTTTATTAAATTCACTAAATTGTTTGCTAGAAAGGTAACAATAAACTTTGTTAAATTTTGTTCTTTAGAAAAGAAAGTGATCTTTCATTTAGTCAATCCAAACAGTAATGAACTAGGAATAGAATCATTCTATTTCAGATTCCCAGCTGCGCTGTATAGTCAGCGGATCCTATAATACATTATAAAGGTGACCCATTGACCCAGCAAGCCGGACGCTAAGATCTTTGCCAGATATTAATGTAGAGAAATTTTGTATATCTCAATATGCATCATTAAAATAGGATCAACAGGAAGAAATTCAACTATTCCATAATAATAATAATAATAATAATAATAATAATAATAATAATAATAATAATAATAATAATAATAATAACAATAATAATAAAAGACGATCCAATGCCCGAGATCGCTAAAGTAGTAGTGCAATGACGGTCTCGGACCAGAGGATCACGGGTTCGAGTCCCGCCACGGGAATGGTTGTGTTGTGTGTGTCTGTGTGTTTGTGTATGTCTATTTCATCATCACAACGTCACCCCATCCCTCAAAGCTAACAACCATAGAGTATAAAAATGGAATCTGCATTATACTGCGGATTCCGCCCTTATAGAAAATAATGTGCACCTACCCCGATATTCAAGTGTGAGCGCTGGTGCGATGCACGCATCACGTGTCCTAAGGATGGCCGATTCGAAGAAAGGAAAAAAATCTACCCATTTATTTTTGTATTTATTTAATTTAGACTAACATCAGCTCTATTTTCTTTTTCTCTCCGCTTGCAATTCAAGCGAAAAGATTCGTTCACAAAATGCAGATATAGATGGTCTGCGAGTCTCTTTAATTTGAGTTCCTAGAAACCGAGACACCATCATGCATGCGTGTGTCAAACGTTCAGAAAAAGGATGTTCATGTTTTATATTATAAATTAAACAATAAACAACACAACGTAGCAGGCAATAGCCATGTGATAAGTGATTCATTGATTTTTTTCGTGTTTCCGGGCGCGTCAACTGCTTCGGTCATTAGTCCCGTTAGTGTAGTGCATCTTCTTTTCTCTCGGGAGATGGCGGTGAACTTCCCCCACTGGATGACGAGATCCGGCACCGACCTACCGTCGGCTAGTGGGGTTTCCCCCTAATCAGGACTCTCCCACCAGCAGGGCACCGCCCCAGCCGGGACTAGCTCTCAACTCCCGACCGATCTCCCGGAAAATGTGATAGTGTGCTGCATGTTAGTGTAAGTGTGTGTGTAAGAGGAAAGGATAGGACAAGGAAGAGAAAGGACAGATCGCGCGCGGTCCGTGGCCCGTTTGGTATGGTACTGCTCCGGCATTCGCCTGGCGTTGATCGGAGAAACCACGGAAAACTACCGATCTGAGCAGCCGGTCGCTAGAATTCTCCTCCAGACAGCGACTGAATTCAACCGAGCTGAAAAGCTAGTGTCGAAAATCCTGCCGCCGTCAGGACTCGAACCAGGACCTCCCGGTCAGAGGCGCTGCAGTGACATCAGTTGATGCACTGAGCTACCGCTATCGATCCCATGTGATAAAATAAATGACAACAAATGTTAATAAAAATGTACTAAAAGGTGAACATTTACAAAACAAAGGACAATTGACGTTAATGGAGGACCGTCCTCCCAACTGAAGGACGGTTGGCAACCCTACCTGGAAGTGGCAGACGCGAAGCGCCTGCAGGACCTGTAACTTGGAGGCGAGCTCCTGGGCGGGGAGGCGGCCCAAGCCGATGACAAAAAGCTCGCTCTTGTCGTAGTGGCAGTAGGGCAGCAGGCGCGACAGGGCGAGAAAGCGAGCGGTGGCACCCAGGAACAGCACGGGGCGAGCGGGCGAGGGGGACGTATGGGCGAAATGCACAAGTCCCTCCAGTAGCTCGCCCCCGCCGCCCCCGAAGTCCACGAAACACACCTGAAAAACAAGGGTGCAATGAAGTGGATTGATTGATTGTGATTGCGGGCGCGTCGACTACTGAGGTCATTAGTAAGTGTAGTGCATGTTTTTTCATCGGGAGGTGGCGGTGATCTTCTCCCACTGGATGGCGAGATCCGGCGATCACCTATTGTCAACTAGCGGGGTTTTCGCCAACCAGGAATCTGCCACCAGTGGGGCACCACCCCTGCCGGGACAAATTCTAAGTCCCCGACTGGTTTCCCAGGATGTGTGGTAGTGTAGTGCATGTTAGTGTAAGTGTGTGTGTAACGGGTGAGGATACGACAAGGAAGTGGAAAGAAAGATCGCGCACGGTCTGGGGCCTGTCTGTTAGGATATTGCTCTGGCATTCGCTTGGTGATGATCAGAGAAACCATGTAAAACTACCAATCAGAGCTGCCTGCCGCTAGAATTCTCCTCTAGACAGCGACTGAATTCTATCTAGCAGTAAAGCTTGGTCAAATCTTGCCGCCGTCGGGACTCGAAACTAGGACCTCCCGGTCAGAGGCACTGGAAGGACATCATTTGATGCGTTCATCCACCGCTCCTGGTAATAAAATGCATGATAGCTAGCTTTACTGTTGGCTCTGACATGACACTAACCAGAGAACCCTAGGCTTCGAGTCGTGATAGTGATGGACTTTCCAATCCAGCTAGATATTTAGGTCAAATGGCGCTTCAATCTGGAGCTACCAGCTAGATATCTAGGTCGAGAACTCTTGCATCCAGGTGTTATTATCGCTACTTTTCCATTTCCGTTAACCCGCTGCTCCAGCTGCTCGCACCCACCGCCCCTGAATTCCACGAAGTACACCTTGACATAAAGGTCCAATTAACTACCTGAGAGGTAGCTTTTTGTCTCAGCAACGACTCTAACTGGAGAACCTAGGACCTCCACACTCGGGGCTCGAGACTCGTAACTAGGACCTCCCGGTCATAGGCACTGCAGTGACATCAGTGGATGCACTGAGCCACCGCTCCCGATAATAAAATGGATGAGAGGCAGCTTTGCTTTTGGCACCGACATGACAGTAAGTCTGTACTTTTTCGTTGATTCTTATGCTAACGCCACGGGGAAAAACAACTGCACAAATGCAAGTGTTGGTATCAGACTGCCCAAAATTCAGTGTTGGTATCAGACTGCTTGCTGCAATGGCCCGTGTGCCACTAATATTTCAAAAGACTATAGTAAACAGCTGTTTGTGGCTATGCTCCTCTTCTCCCCTTCCGGTGTGTTGACTCGACAAGTAGCGGACCACATCGGTGGCGCGAGATATCAGTGCATTCGATTAGCATTAAAGCGCGAGGGACACGCACGAGAACGCGCACACACATGTGCAATATAATCATCTACACACATTAACACTGTTCAGAAAATATCGGGCAACCTAATGAGAGTCAAGGATAGTAATTGTCCAGATTCATTGATTTTTTCGTGTTTCCGTGCGCGTCAACTGCTTTGGTCATTAGTCCAGTTAGTGTGCTGCATGTTTTTTCTCGGGAGATGGCGGTGATCTTCCCCCGCTGGATGGCAGAATCCGGCGCCGACCTACCGTCGGCAAGTGGAGTTTCCCCCTTACCAGGACTCTTCCACCAGCGGGGCACCGCCCCAGCCGGGACAAGCTCTAAGCTCCCGACCGATCTCCCGGAATATGTGGTAGTGTAGTGCATGTTAGTGTAAGCGTGTGTGCGTAAGGGGAGAGGATAGGACAAGGAAGAGGAAGGACAGATCGCGCGCGGTCCGTGGCCCGTTTGTTAGGCATTCACCTGGTGTTGATCGGAGAAACCACGGAAAACTACCGATCCGCCGCTAGAATTCTCCTCGAGACAGCGACTGAATTCGACCTAGCTCAAAAGCTAGCGTCGAAAATCCTGCCGCCGTCAGGACTCGAACCCAGGATCTCCCGGTCAGAGGCGCTGCAGTGACATCAGTTGATGCACTGAGCCACCGCTCCCGGTGTATTCGTCCAGAATAATTAATTGCGACACAAGTGACGTTTTATTTTGTGAGTAGGAAATGTTACGAGAAAATAAAATCACTTTTAGGACGTGTATCATACACCACTTTTAGATATCCTTACTGCTTTGTTGGTTTGTTTTTTGTCCTTTTTGTGCATGTTTCCTTTCTGTACTTTTAGTTGTCTTTGTCTTTTTGTTCTTTTAGGCTATTTTGTTCCTTTCGGTCAGACGAAAGTATTTTGTTTTCTTTGTTGCTCTCACAGATTTATCAGAACTCTTGAACATCGTCTCACTTTTATTACTAGTGCTACAGTTTGTAAAGCACGCTAGGCATGACGAAACGTCATCAGTTGTTCGTTATTTGGAGCATCAGAAGCATTTAAAGTTGTTACATGAGCGAGGAATGCAATATTTATTTGCCACGTATTTATACCTTTGTTTGGAGTTTGCACAATGTTCAAAAATATCAGAAAGTAATCATACGTTTTTTTACATGCAGCCACCAAATTCAACGTAGGTAATACGATATTCGGAAGTTTATCTAATTATCGTGATATTGTTTGTGGTATAGCATTGTGTATCCAATGTTGAAAAAAAAATTTTATGACTTTCAAAAATGCATGAGAAACCAGTAAATACCCTTGTCAGACACTCAAGGTACAGTGAGATAACCTTTTTATAAATGAGATCTGATAACTCAACGGACAGTCTGAGAGATAAACGACCACACATTAAGTGGTCCAGTTATTTATGTGTTTCACTTTCTACCAGACTTCGGCCATGCTCTGTGATCTATCTACTGTATTAACAATTCCAAAACCATAAAAATAACAAAATTATTATCGTGATTTGCACTGTAAAATAATCGTTAATACTTTGAGTGCTTCAACAAACTAGAAAAAGCAATTTTAGTTCGGTTATATGATGGCATTTGTGACATATCTGGCGTCTAAAAGATTCTCCGCAATTTGCACAAACCAAGAAAAAAAATATGTATCAGCAGTAGTGGGCCGTGAACAATGAAAAAAGGGGAGAGAGAGAGAGAGAGAGAGACAGAGAGAGACAGAGAGAGGCATACCACGCGCATTCAAGAGGGTTGGGAAGAAGAGAGAGGGAAGTTGTGGAGACGCACCTCGTGTCCTCAAGAGGGGAGTGAAAGAGAGAGCGAGAGAGAGGGAGACGTACCTCGCCTGGGGCGCTGGCCGCGAGGGCGCGCACGCGCTCCGCGGAGGCCGGGCCTCGTTTCGTGCTGCGGGCGCGAGGGGCGGCTGCAGCACCGCCTGCACCAGGCACAGCCCCAGAGCGCACACACAGGCTCCCACACCACGCAGCGTGCGCACGCACATGCTCCCACGCGCCCCGCCACGCCTCCTGCCGCACGCGCAGCGCGCTCTTCACAACTGTAGAGGGGCAATCCACGACGTACTGAAGGCAGGCAGAAAATTATTTCATTTTTTACTCATACCTTATTGCTTTTTTTCGTCCAATTTCCCTGGTCCATTGAGCAAATGCTAAGATGACCCCTTGTTTTGTTTCTGGATATAAATGTTATTTCATTATCCATGCACGACTTCTAGAATTCAGTGGGGAATATAGTTATTCAAATTATCGTTTCCATGTTGCTGTGGCAGGAATTACTATATTTTGACGAAGGACATCATGCATAAGAGCCCAAAATTTATTGCTTACAAATAAATGAATAATTGGATAAACGAACAAACGAACAAACGAACGAACAAACAACAACGAACGAACGAACGAACGAAAACGAACGAATGAACGAATGAACGAATGAACGAATGAACGAATGAACGAATGAACGAATGAACGAATGAACGAATGAACGAATGAACGAATGAACGAATAACGAATAACGAATAAACGAATAAACGAATAAATGAATACACGAATAAGTGAATAAATGAAGTTTCAGAACTTATCTGAACCAGCAGGTACAAGGTTACGACGGAAATATGAATACGTGTACATGTTATCTTATGGAGGGAATTATGAAAGGGAATTAGGGGAGAAATAAATAATCCGGGAATTTGATCATTTTCATATTATTAGTAATTCACTACACGTGGAGCTTTCCTTATTTATTTTTTTTTCACTTCTCTGTCACCCCAGTAATTTATTATTATATTTATGAGCACAAGTGCTTTAATTGATGTCAAATAAAGTTTCTTGGAAACAAACGCTTTCTCTACGCTAGCTCAAAATTCCGCATTTTCGTAAACGCTCAAACGCCATTTTCAAAAAAAAAAGATTCAAATTTTTTCTTCAAATTTTTCCAATAGATCCTGCTACTTGCATTGTTTAATATAATACAAAGTTTATTTTGGTGTATTCATTTGTTTTTTCAAAAAATACACAAGTGTAATTATTTGAAATACTTCTTACAACGTGAATATGAAATGAATCAAATTCAATTTCAAAAGAACCACTTGTTTAATTCTATTCAGGGGAGCCACATCAAGGGGAAAAGAATCACACTAGCGTGTTCCATGAAATAAATACTGTTTTGGACCCAGAAGGATAGATTCCCGTTGAAAGTGTTTGATGTTATTTTCTACTTTGTGCGCTACCTGTTGGCCAACGAAACATTCGTGAGCTTTTCCAAAGCTCAAAGTGTTGTTGTTGCCTCACGAGGTCATTTGCATCATTTGTGAGCAGATAATCATTTTGGAACGATATGGATATTAAACTGCAACACAATAACTATATCATTTTCTCATTCTACTCTCCACAATAGAAATAATTTATCACAAAATATTTTTCTTCCAATCATTGGAATTCAAGCTAAGCAATTACAGTAAACCCCATTAACACTAATTCCAAGAGACCGAAATAATAGGAATGCATGTTAAAAAAATTCGTGTTTTCCGAGTATTATAAATGTCCATTTTTCTGTTGTCCCTAGCCGGGACCGAAGTTTTGCTCGTGTTAGTGTCGAATTCCTGTTAAGTAATTTCGTGTTAACAAGTGTACTGTGTAATAAGTACGGTCTGAACGTTTATGATGTAAAAATGTTAGCAAGCATTTATTACTAACAAATATGAAAATATGATCATAAATATGAAACTTTTTTTTTAAATTTTTAATTAATTAATTTATTTTGGTTTTGGTTAGCGTGATTTTAGTGAGTATTGTAGCGTCGTGAGTAGGGATCTACACCACAAAGAAACAGACACGAGTGGGTATTTAAAATTTATTTACAATAAATTATGTACACTATTCACAGACCTCACTCTAAGGTGTTTGTCGGAGCTACCTGCAGCAGCCCCCCTCTCCCAACACGCGCCTTGCGGCCGCGCCTGCGTTTAGCCAACTCGGCAATCGCAA
This sequence comes from Teleogryllus oceanicus, assembly GCA_964035755.1. Taxonomy (NCBI): domain Eukaryota; kingdom Metazoa; phylum Arthropoda; class Insecta; order Orthoptera; family Gryllidae; genus Teleogryllus; species Teleogryllus oceanicus. The sequence goes on along the minus strand of CAXIVR010000012.1, from coordinate 19,275,832 downwards.
ATGGCACCTGGTGTGCCTCGGCAGACAATCTGCCCCGAAGTATCACGCATACTTCACAGTGCTCGAGATTCGAACACGTACACGTGCCTACAGCACTTCCGCGCCAGACTTGGCCGGACAAGTTTTGCGGTGTTGTGCCGCGAGGAAACCAGAAACGTTACCCAACCCAGGGCTTTTGCCACCACTCTTATATATGCTCGAGTCACATGACTTCCTGCGTCATCTTTCCCCCACGCACTCGTCTTGAAGCGTCTGCTTTTTCCGTTGCAATTTGCACCCGGCACCTCCAAGCCCTCTCCCCTTTTGGACTTTCCCTGAACGGTTGGCCTTTGTTCGGGAGCCTATTTTTGGCTCCCTCATTCCCATACCTTGCAACTTCTCTCTGGAGCAAGGAGTCAAGTCTATGCCGCTACAGTATGATACTTGAAAACTGCGGCTTGTCAGTTTTGATGGAGGCTTCTTCGCCTTCACTGAATGTGTTAACCTTTTCGACAGCTTTGAAATTGGTACGGAATTAGTTTGCAGCTATAAGCCGCGTACGCCAAAGTATAAGAATGGTTAGGGCAGACAATGGTATCAAAGGAACCATTTCCTTGAATATTTGTAGTCACAAAGGAGCTTTGAAGAAAACTTCTTCACTACGGAAATTAACTTATCTACTTCAGAATAATTAATTTAATACTAAAATTGCCTGCTACAGTTATTTATAGAAGCGGTCGACGTTCCCACAAAATATAACAAAACTAAATTAACGTTACCTTAGCAACAGGTGATTTCTACTTAGCTATCTCTTTCTATATAACGTACCCCCCTAATGGACATAAATATAATATATTTATAGAAAAGACAGACAAAATTAAATAAAATCATGTAAGAAATTACGGGAAACAATTAGATGTGAGAAATCTCTTTGAGACGACTGCAAACACGTGTTATGCAAAAATGGAATCAAAAAGATGAAAATTGATCTAAATGTAAAAATACACGTAAAAACATGACCATAATATGAAATGTTAACAGAAAATGAATAAAGAGTTGAAAAAAGTCATAATATGACTTATATGACACGTTAAAATTGCGTAATTTTAGTCATTGTAGATAAAACCATGCTTAACTTACATTTTCCCATAAGATTAACAAAGAAAACAATATGACACGTCATAAACATACGAGCCCTAGCAATAACGAAGCGTTTCTCAGCAACACAACACGATAAACATGTATGCATCGAATTGATGAGAAGACAGGTGCGGTTTTCGGAACTGAAATGACTCGCTCTGTATGCGACCAAACGAGTCACCAACGCTCACCGATGTCACATACCTGCGATTGCACTGCTACCACAAGCGTGGAGAGTCGCCTTGTGAGTATATTGTAGGCGCTACGTGTATTCCCCCCCCCCCGCTCATTGTCCACCCTAACAAGTGAGCACCTCGCGATCCACATCGCATGAAATCTCATCGATTGTCCCCGACCGCGTCGTCGAGCGGCGCTAGTGCGTGATGAAAACTTGTGTTGATGCAAAGATAAGGATACAGTGTGCGTGCTATTTGCTTATCCGTTAGCAAGTTTGTCGACAAAACGATAATTTTTAACTTGCAAACATTATAAAAAATGGATGATTTTCTTAAAAATTTTGTGATAAAATGTTAATACATGATATATTAAGCTTTTGATATTTCTTTCGCAATGTAATTTTGTATAACAAATAAAAATTATTTCATGAATCGAAAGGCGCGATTTTTCTTCACTTAGTTTCGGTCATACTCTGAACGAGAAATTTTTATTGAGCGGTAAAACACTTTCAACGAGTTCATAATTACTGTAGCTTATTTAGAAAATTATATCAAGTGCGTGAAATGATATTTCGTGAATGATCGACATCACGCCAGAGACAATCATTTAAATCACGAATGTGTGTGTGTGTATATATATATATATATATATATATATATATATATATATATATTGGAACGTTTCTATTATTATATAAATGTCAATCGTAACCAATTTCCGAATCTATAAACAATTTGGGCGCCGGGAAAAGCGGCGAAATTGCTTCAGGAATACTCTTATTGTCGGGCCCTGGTAAAGAAAAAATTGATAAATCCAGTCGCTATTTTTTTAAAAAATCTTCTAACACGTAATATAGCCATAATCCACGTTTTGTGTGTCCTTAACATCGAAAAATCGATTGAAGGCAAAACATCGGTCCGTCTATCTGTCTGTGAGGCTAGCGGCTAAACCGTTCAGCTGATTTTCCCCAAAACGGACATTCCCTAATCGATCTGGCTGATGTCGCCACCCGTTGCAATTGAAATCTAAATTATTATCTACATTATTTGACCCTGTTATTTTATTTATTATTCTCACTATCAAATAAATACCACTTTTTGGGCACATGTGGGTTCAATGGCGGGCTTCATAATAAATTACAGTATAGTTGAATGAAAAGTGTGTATATTGTATACTCATACATGTATTTAGTTACAGTATACAATAATCATTTTCTGTTTGTGTAAAAATATTTTCAGTTTTTGACGTAAAGCACGGGCACATATATTTTGAACATTTTCTGTACTTTCTGCAGATGCACAGGTGGCCACGTCATTTTTTTAAAGAAATAATTCAACTTCCTCTATGTTGTTCCGATTCCACAACAGTTATCCATATCGACAGAAACAAACAGAAGATTGCGACGGGATTATGAGTAAATCTGGTTGTAAGAGAACTCTGAAATTCCCAATGAGTGGCCGATGGCGACGGACGTATTGTAAGCATCCAATGGGCATTGAAAGACAAAAGAATCTCATTGAAATGTTAAGGAATATATTTACGTCTGTTATCTTGATTATTTAATTGTAATGGTTTTATGATCTTAGTAAAAAGAGACTAATTTGTTTTACAATTACTTTCTTTTGTAACTTTTTGACTTTCTAGTAGATCTTTTTCATAAATATATTGTCCACGTTTGGTGACAACATATCTTAAACAATCAGCATTTTAACAAAAAATTCTGAAAATTATAAAAGGTTTAGTGTTTGTTTTTATTGAGCTCACAAAAACATTACGATTACATAAACTATCACATCAGGCAGGTATGTTAATGTCAGGGTTGCCATCTATCTTCCTTTTGGAGGATAGGTCCTTTTTTAATACAGTCCTCCTGTCCTCTCTCCATTTTTAAATTTACATGGGTTGTCCTCCTTTTTGTTCTGTTGAATTGAAAATACATACAACTGACATAATTCTAAGGTAATTTAATTCATTAAAGGGACTTCACATCTTGAATATCTATCTACATTTATATTCAAATAAATGGCCTGCATAATAGATCATTAGGCTTATTTTGATATAAAACTTATTTATAATTATTATTTGGTGGATAATGAAGGTGAGTGGGGATGTGAAGTTATCTAATTGGGAGCTTTCATTTTTAATGACGCAAACCCTAATATGATTTTTAGAGATTATTAAGGCCCATTCACAATGCAAACATAAGCATAAGCATGGCGTTAACATAAAAGTTAGGACTACGTCTACAAGTGGACTCATTCACAATGCGTTCGCATAAGCATAACACGTAAGACGTTAACTTAAGAGCTTGCAAGCTTCAAGGTTCTGTGCTTATGCTTATGTCAGACATAAGGAATGAGCCAATCACAGTTCGATAACTCAAAATCGAGTATCGAAGTCGGTTGGCGAACTATTCGTATGCTGCGTGGTTGTGTTTGTCGTATTTGTTTTGATATCTCGAAATCGATTCTCATATCCAACCAATAGGAAACTAGAATGTCTCATAGCCAATAGAAACTCTTATTTTGCCTATGTTTATGTTCGACATTGTGAATACGCCAAATCTTCGCTTATGTTAATGTCTATGTCTATGTGTTATGCTTATGTTTGTGATTGCATTGTGAATGAGCCTTTAATGGTTAAAAATTGTTGAGCACATTGCCTATACATCGCAGAGTATAAAAATGTAAAATGTCCTCCTTCTTTTCATAAAATGTCCTCCGCTGGAAAAACAATTCTGATAACCCATATCGAGGTAGCGAGTAAGATACGAATAATTAGTTTCGTTTAAAAACGTTTTTATTACGCTTGTCCGACAAAATTACGTCTCTTAAGGGTTTTAGTTTGTAATAAGTTTACTGCACGGGAATTTACTGCGCCCATATCCAGAAAAACCGCCGGAACGTAAGGGTTGTGTTCTCTTAGACGGTGGTACGTCATCTGGCCCGACTTTAGTAGACATCAGTGGACGGGTGTTGCTCCAAGTTATTAGTGATATTAATTCTCATTTCCTATACTGAAACGAGGAAATTATCCATCAATTAAATTTGAACTTTTCAATCCGATGTAAAATTAACAATGTTCAACGAAAAGGAACGAGATTTGTAATCTTATTTACTCGAGTGTAATAATTGCATTAACTTCCTACGTTGAGGTTAGTATCAAAGATTGTTAAAAGAGCTGTTCGCCTGTTTCTTGATGGAATTTGGGAGACATTAACGAAAGTTGATCTGTAGTGTATCACGCGTGTTCGCTGTAATCACTGTTGTGAAGGTCGCAGAATAGCCACCTGAATACACTAAGAAGTATTGTCTGCAAGAAAAAGTATTGAAATGTTCTCTGAGAACCTAAATGTGTTAAAGCGCATGCTTCGATATCACCTGTCTGATGTTCATTTACTATTCGAGTTTAGAATTTAATGAAACCCAATCATGCACGCAGATTGCCAGCACCAGTCCATGTGGCTCCGGGAGATAACACAGCATATGTCCGCGAGAAATTCCACGCATTTTATAAGAGTTGAGCGAGTCCTGACGGCGGCAGGATTTTCGACACTAACTTTTCAGCTAGGTCGAATTCAGTCGCTGCCTGGAGGAGAATTCTAGCGGCCGGCTGCTCTGATCGGTAGTTGTCCGTGGTTTCTCCGATCAACACCAGGCGAATGCCGGAGCAGTACCCTATCAAACGGGCAACTGTCTTTCCCATTCCTTGTCCTATTCTCTCCCCTTACACATACACTTACACTAACATGCACTACACTACCACATATCCCGGGAGACCGGTCGGTTTTCACTTTTTCGTTACAAGGGCCCGGCTATAAGAGGTTTTTTTTTTTCAAAAACTTCGTCATTTTCCGGCATATGATTACCTAACTTTCTCTTCTTACGAAGGAAATAAGAGGAACTAAAAGTAATTGCTTTAAAAGTAAGAGGATAGTTGAGTTATTATAATATGGGACATTTTGCGGTATCCGATGATATACTTGATGAAAACAGCTTATGCATTGTGAAGTTGGGTAATGTAACAAGACAACAGGCTGAAGAAGAAAACAAATGCTAACAGTTTTATTTATTTATTTTACGTCAAAAATGCAGTTACAAACTGCGTATGACGTGCTGTGGGGAAAAGTGAAGGTGAACAGTGTGGGGCAATCTTAAGTATTTATAAGCTTCGTAGCATACTGCAGGGACACTGATAAGCAGTAAATAAGTTATATTCTCCGAAAACTTATTGCAGTCTCCTATGCAATTAATTTTATACTCTGCGTCTGGAAAAACCCAAACTAAAAATGTTATCTAACAATGCCATGCTACACAGTCGAGAGATAAAAGTAATTTTATTTCGTCTAATAAAACAGCCGCATCATACTGTGAGTGACACGATTCTTGAAATAAGCATATAATCCAACTAGGTAGGAACAATGTCATTCTCCTCCACCCATTGTGTTCTCTTTGTAAATTGAATTGAAAATGGTATCGTTTCACTGCTTCTACAAAATTAGTTAAAGTTCTAGAATTGGAAATTATGAGAGACAATTGCGCATCGAACATATTTGAAATCTATTTGACTCAAAAGGGATGAAGAATTATTACTAGTGCCTTTACTCATTAAGGCAATGAACGACTATGAGAATGTGCAAGAGAAAAATTAGTCTCTTAAGCTATTTTTCAATGAAATTCACTTCTATTCAATTGCAATTCCGACTATTTCAGCGTGTTCACCCGTTGGACAGTGTAAAATAGATTTGAAACACTTGTTTTATGAAGTACTACTTTAGTTATTACAACCAAAAGTTTTAAAAAATAATAATAAAACGGAATCATTCAAAGATTCCTCAATTGTAATGGAGAACTTAAAATGATCATGATCATGAAAATAACCAAATTATTTGAGAGTTTCGTTTCTCGATTTAAAGCATAATTCTGTAAATTTGAGAGAACATACAAATGAACAATATTGTGATTGAAAGAAAACTTGTATTTTTGGAAAACGATCGTTTATTTCTGCTGATATTACGAGTAACATATGTCTGAAGCGTAGTGTATTCAAATTAATCACGTGAAATTTTGATGAACAAAAAATAATTTGGTTATCGGTTTTTATATTAATTTTATTAATTACATAGAATTTTAACCTTATTACTTATTGTCCTTTGTCAATTACTAAAAACATGAATCGCACATCAGTGGTGGTACAACAACACATACTTTCTCGCATTATTAGAAACAGTTACGTATATATTGAAATAATGCAATTTATGCGCTACTAACACTTTAACTATTACTTGAAAACATCGAACTCAACCAATTAAAACTAAGTGTCTGTGATGAGCATCTGCTTTCATTTCAATGCCATTTTGGTACTATTTTTTTGAAAATTTTGTAAATGCCCAACTTGCTTCATGTGATGTAGCTCCAGAATTGTCCCCCAATTCCGGTTTCAAATTCAAGGGGCTGCGACATTAGTCATATCGACTGGCGAATATCAATTTTTAAGAAAATCGGCTGAACGGTTTAGCCAATAGTGTTGACCACAGACGGACGGACACACGAACATACAGACGTTTTCCCGTCAATGGAGTTTTCGGTATCAAGGACCTCAAAAACTCGGATTCTGACTACACAATATGTTAGAGGAAGTAATTTACGATATGAGGTGACAAGATTCATCCACTTTCTCGCTACTAGGACCGACCGATGCTCACAAGTGCAATTTTCTTAAGAGGAAAAAGGACAATTGCTTCAATTACAAATGTTACCTTAAATGGTATGATACTACTACAAATTATATCCAACGCGACGATTTGCGATGGGATAAAAGAGAAAGACTTATCGGATTGGTTTACAAGGGCTTCTGCTAACTCAAGTTGTGAAATTACGCAATTTACGCCGATAGCTCTGCGCACATCCCAATGCGTCGCGGCACTTGCTGGAGTATTGTGATATACTGTCTAATCGTTCCGTTCTCGCATGAGCAGTACAATGTACGTTCGGTTTCATGTTATTAATTTTGCCGAAATAATTGAAGTGAGCCATAGGCCGCACCACTATATAGTAATTCAAGTGACGCCCGAATTGAGCTGCCTTGTCCTTTTCTTCATCTACTTATCACCGCTGAGACTCTCTACTCTCGCTCAATCGATTTAGCTTTGGATATAATCGTACTAGCTAATTATTACAAATGACAACACTAATGTAAATTAATAAATATTCTACCGATATGACGAGCACGCAATTTGTCTTCTTGGCTGTACCGATGACGCCGCGTTATTGGCTGGGAGGCCGACGTTTCGCCTGACATGTTGCAGGCTTCCTCAGGGCAGTGACAGCGACATGGCAGGCAAAACGTCGACCTCTCAGCCAATAACGCCGCAACACCCGGACAGCCGAGAAGACAAGGACTCGGGAGCAGGGGAAGCTTACGTTTACAAGCATGAAATTTATTACTCTTTGATTATTCTCATTCCCACTCTCTTTCTCATTCCCTTTCTCATTCTCTTTCTCACTCTCTTTCTCATTCCCTTTCTCACTCTCTTTCTCATTCCCTTTCTCACTCTCTTTCTCATTCCCTTTCTCACTCTCTTTCTCATTCCCTTTCTCACTCTCTTTCTCATTCCCTTTCTCATTCTCTTTCTCATTCCCTTTCTCGTTCTCTTTCTCACTCTCCTTCTCACTCTCCTTCTCATTCCCTTTCACATTCCCTTTCTCATTCTCAATCTCATTGTCCTTCTCATTCCCTTTCTCATTCTCTTTCTCATTCTTTTTCATTCTCTTTGAGTTTGAGTGATTTTCTAGCTTCCATTCGCTTATCCTCATGTGAGAAGAATTTTGGATGCTGTGATTGGTGCAAAACCTATTTTCTTCTGGAAAATTTTACCTGTACATAAATGACGTCATGAAAAAGTTTGCGTACTCTCTCTAAAATTCACTTTTTCGTCTTTCACTGTGGACATTTCCACTAATTCTACGTAGTTTGGATCGACCTTCCAAAATCCCTTTTATACTTGCTAGAGTACACAGAAGCGAATCGCGGATACCGACGCCCGTCTGGCCGATGCCCGGTGACTGCCACCTGGCGAAAATTATCAAGCCTCGGGTAGCATCATTTTTTAATAGTTTTTATTATCCTTCTTCAACAATATTATGTCTTTCAAGAGTTTTTATGTTACATAGTATACACAATCATTTTTACCTACATTTCATCATACATGTACAATGTGTGAACACAATAATATTGGAAACTAACATCTAAGCATACCCAGGAAGGGTCCTTCAGAAAAATACATACAATATTTGGATTAAGAATATAAATATTGAATTTAGAAATGTTTGGAGCTGAGGGTAGAATCTGATCAGCTAAACAATGACTAATTTTTGTACATAAAAATAATAAATTAATAATTCTCTATTAAAATTTTGAATTTTTATTTGAATGCAATTGTAGGTACGTTACTTGTGTTTGCAGGCAAGCACTCAGTAGTTTAGGACCTCAAGCGGGGTAAGCCCTAACCCACCAACTTCTCTCCCGATACCTGTTTATGTTAATGAAGTGCATGAAAGTGTAGGTGTGTAAGGGCAAAGGACGGGTCAAAGACGAAGAAGTGAAGATTTTGCGCGTTCCAAGATCAGTTTATTGGCGTACTGCTCCAGCATTTGACCTTCACAGATCATGCAATATGTACCATTTTTGTTTGTACAGTAATATTTGGGAAATATAATGATACAGAAAATTTAGTTAAAATACATATTTGTTTTATTCTCAATGGTATTGAAGTTTTTGAATGTACTATACGATTATACACCAAAAGAAAACGTGACAATTAGGCAAAACTAAAAAATACATTGCAATAAACAAAAACATGTCACATTTCTTTGAATCATTTTTGTTCGTATACGAATCATAAATAATAAAAACACTTGTAAACACTGAAAAGAGTTCAAAAATTAAATATACCAAGTTCTAATACTTAGTTGAACATCCCTTAGCCTTGATAACTGCTTTGCATCTTCGCTGCATTGAATTAACAAGGCTTTAGAAAACTTCTTGACTAATTTTTTGCCACTGTTACTAAACAATTTTCATTACGTATTGTTCGACGTAATATTGTATATTCTTCTTCTGACTTTTCATAAAGCCCGTGTATGTTCGATTTTATTCAAATCAGCAGATTGTGGAAGAGTTTGCAACTCTTTGGAAACGTTCCAAATTAGCCATTTCTTGTACAGTGTTTAATATGTTTGCTGTCGTAATCATTCTAAAGGACATAATCAGATGCCATTTCTATTTTATGTATACTATGTATTCAAAATATGTTTATAAACTCTCACTCAAACTCACGCCAGTGTCGGATATCCGTCACCGTCAGGAGCTGTACTCTAGGACTTTTCTGTCGGAACATTTGCAGCGCAAGGAGTGAGTTCTGAAACTGAATTGGCGGCTTTGGTCTGACGTGGACTATTTGAGCAGTGAATTCGTATTTGCTATTCCACCAAGGACAAAAACTATCCCACATTGTCATGTCACGAAAATATCTCTAGATTAAACATTTCACAGAAATTTGGAAATTTTATTGAAGCTTCAAATATTTAAAGAGGTTCTGAAACAAATTTTTGCACAATTTTTGCAACAATTCTTCCTGTACTAGAGTAGTAATAGCTAACTTACTAGTGTAGCAGTCTGTCAGAGCCATGCTAATGAGGCAGACGCGTAGATTTTCTACTTATGAAGCTTTTATGGTATGGAGGAGTTACTCTAAGAAGAGGCCACATTGATAGGTCTGGAAATCAACTTCATGCAGCGCAATGATATTGCAAGAGATATTGATGAAGCCATTTACAAATGAGCAAACTGTAAACGAACGCAATGACAAAATGAGTGCATGGACGTAACTTGCAATGTTAGTGGCAGCACTAATCAAGCAGTTGCTGTCAAGGCGGACCCTTCTTATAATAATCTCTGTATACATTGTGGGAGCTGTTGCCCGATTATTACAACTTAGGCTGGCTTTACACTTGCAAGAAAATGGCGAGCAATATTATTTCGCAAGAAAAGTTGCCAATGTAAACATTGCGGCAATAAATATTTCTGATGTTAGCAACATTTCTTGCTAGATATTCCGGTCGTAATGTGAACTCGTGTGTTTCCGTCCTCGGAAAGATATTGCCGGCTGTTGCTGGGACTAGAATAGGATTGAAGTCTGGGTAAGATATTGTTGAAGACGCCAATAATGACCACGGTTACACGCACAGGATATAAGGTTAAGGTAGTACGTATTATTTTGAATCGCTATATGCGTTTTTTTTCGGAAAATGGGTGTGTGAAAAAGGTTTAATAAACCCTCTATGGTTGATTATCAAATGGTTCAAATTTTGGTTTAGCTACAGATGCTCCCTAATTATTAATTTTGTTACGTTAAAAATCATCAAGGTATCTAATGTAACTATATTGTAAGATTAATCTATAATACATCAACAGTAGGTAATGGAAATTTTAAAACTTTTTACTGAATTAATAATTGCACTTTTTATAAAAAGAAAATTACTTTGCTCTCACGTGAATCGAAGTCCACGAAAAATATTGAAGCTCCAGAACCGAATTTGTACAAGCCCCTTTTCCTTTCGTCTTAAAATATTGTCAAATGTCCTCACAAAACGTTGACGTTTCTTTATCTCTCCATTGAGCACAATAATTGCGACCACGACTCGCGTCTTCTCCTTTCTACTAGCCATGTCGGAGTGAGGTATAACCTCACTTATGTTCACGCGCTATTTTCCTCGTAACGTCCACGTAACACGGCAATAAAAAGTTCTAATGTAAAACGATCGGCAATATCTTGTCGAAAATAGCTTTCTCCAAACTTTCTGACAACATATTGCCCCGACTTGCTCTTGCAAGTGTAAAGATGACCGCAAGAAACAGCAACAAATTGCTGAAAGATATTGCGGAAACCTATTGCTAGTGTAAAGCCGGCATTAGCCCTTCAGGCGTGTACGACGGCATATGCCGTCCTTCACATTGCCACTATCTAGCGTGTACGATGGCATATTCCGTTCACTCTTTTGAATGCGTCGCCAGGGTTACTCGACATATTTCGCGAAGTGATCGCTAGCTAGCAGTTCAGTGTAGTATCATGGCTTCTTGTATACCGATTTTCATGTTTTTTACATCAGCTGTAGATCTTTTTATGAACAATATTTTGATTGCTGATGTAGAATTTTCTACGGTAGTACTACAATGACGGGATTGACAAAATAAAAAATACAGATTTAAATTCAAGTACTAAAACCGGAAGTTTGTCTAAGGAAATGAGTAATATGATTTAACAACAATAACAGGAAAGAAACATTACATTGTTGCAAAATTTGTCCTGAAAATCCACCTTTTTGTATTATTATTTGCTTTGAAGTATACCGCTCTCGGATAGATATGGTTTGTTTATGTTAATGTGCTTATTATTTGTGATCATAGTCAATAAACTAAATGGAATATCATAGTTTCCTCTAGATATCCTTCGGGCATATTTTTTTCGGATATTTTCCTATAATAGTTCAGAAAATATATAATTTTAACCTAGATTAAAACTAAATTGTAATATTTTATTTGGTTCATTTTTATTTAATAGGTAATTATTACAGGCAAATTATATAACTTGATGCTATGTAGCTAGGCCGAAGGCCTTTCAGCCATTACAATACCTACGTCCATTTAAATGAATTGAACACAAAATTAAGTTCATTATGCTACGGGTTCAGAATTCTTGCAAATTCAGTCAGCCTTCATACTGCTCGTTGTGTATACTTTGCGAATGTTCATTCCCGCCTGAGATATGGCATAATATTCTGGGGAAATACATCTTATAGCTCCCAGACTTTTAGATTACAAAAACGAATTGTACGAATAATAATCAAATCCCACCCACGTGATTCATGTAAGCCTCTATTCATTAATCTAGAAATTCTACCATTACCATGTCTTTTTATTTACGAATCAGTGGTTTTTGTAAAAAATGACTTGCTCAAGGGCGGGAATATATTTTCAGAAAATGCCGAAGTCAATTACTATAACACTCGACGTAGAAATCATATTCATCAGGTGACAGTATCAACAGCTCGTTACAAAAAATTCACATACAATACATGTACATTATTTTACAACACTTTGCCAGATGACATTAAACGATTAAATTCAATAGAAAAGTTTAAATCCCAAGTGAAATCGTTTCTGGTGCATAACTGTTTCTATACAATTAGAGACTATACTGAGCATCACAAGAAAAGTAACATTAATTTTAACAATGATACATAATACATTATTTACCATTTGGACTGTATAAATGAGTATAAACAACCTGTAACAACTATTGTACTACAGCTTCCGGGTCAATGACCCCCATCTCGATCAGGTTTTTCGTCCAGTGTCCCTGATCCATTGAGCAAATGCTGAGATGGCCCCTTGTTTTGCTTCTGGACATAAATGTAACTTCATTTTCTGTGCACGTCTTCTAGAATTCAGTGGGAAATACAATTCTTCAAATTATCGTTTCCATGTTGTCGCGGCAGGAAGTAATAAGAGCCAAAATTTATTGCTTATTTATCCTTGAAAATAGATTTTATTACATGGAGTGTTTTTGGTTTTTTTCTCCCTTTCAAAATTCAAAATTTAAGTAGTATATGACTTTTTGACAGAATTTTGAAAATGTGCACACAATTCACTTTTCCCCATAGCACGTCAAACGCAGTTTTTTAACGGTTTTTGACGTTAAATAAATAAATAAATAAATAAATAAATAAATAAATAAATAAATAAATAAATAAATAAATAAATAAATAAATAAATAAATAAATAAATAAATAAATAAATAAATAAATAAATAAATAAATAAATAAATAAATAAATAAATAAATAAATAAATAAATAAATAAATAAATAAATAAATAAATAAATAAATAAATAAATAAATAAATAAATAAATAAATAAATAAATAAATAAATAAATCCTACCGCGTTCTAACCTTTCGAATTGTGGTATTCATCCCAAATGGTCTCTCCATCGCATCAAAGCCGCGGAAAAGAGACCATAAGGTACGGCTGAGGAAAAAAACCCTGAAGGCGGAAAATAGCCGTCAGAAGCCGAGTACATGCTAATCTATCCGACTTTTTTAAACAATTTATTTCCTGGCGCGGGCGTCACGCATTCTCCTTCCGGTGTTTGGCCCCCTCAGCATCTGAAATCAAACAACGACACAGAAGATCGAACTGGGCAATTTTAAAAGTCACGCTGCAGAAGCTGACGGCGGGCGGCAAAAGTCACGCCTGAAGGGTTAGAAGGAATTGTGACGTCACCTGCACAAGGAGGGGCTCAGCCTCACCGCGCGACCGACAGTCGCTGACAACGCGCAGCGGCAGCCAATGGTTGAAGACGAGCGGTATGGCGTCAGCACAAACGGCGATGATAGAGTGGGGGCATCCCCCTCTCTAAAGGAAGTGCATGAGTTCGCATGATTTTTCTCGCCTAAAATTTTATAAATTATTAATTTTGGAATTAACAGGAATATCTTATTCTCTCATTCAAATTCATCCTTCAACACAATTTTCTTTTTTTTTATTAAAAAGATAATTTGCCGTGTTGTCTAATTACTGGGACGGAATTTAGATTTGATTTTAAGAATTAGTCTAAAACTGAATCAAGAAATCTGATACTTATTCTGAATAAAAACGTAAAAATATCAAATTTAACATTGTTTTTCCTTTTCTCTCATTTTTAAAATTATTTGAAACAGAATCTCAACGATTAAACATGGTTTACGCATTCAGTTTAACGGATTTTTAAAATGCAAAATTTATTAATGTTTGGGCGGAGTTGAACATCAAGTGATCTTGCCTCATTTGTCTCGGAGGTCTCAAACTTGACACCTCTGACTTATGTAACCCTAGGGTACTATAAAATGCAAGCGTCACAGAGATCCGACGTAAACATTTTGCAGATACCTCTCTTACGTACGTTTTGTCACATTCTGTGCAGTGTTCTCAAGCCTGGAGAATTGCTCTGTGAGATCATTGCAGAAGCCATTTGAAGAGTATCTTCATCGTCTCTTAACAATATTGAAGAATGTCGCGAAAAGATGCGACATGGATTACAGATGTGCTGGTGCCAAAGATTTTAGAACATGAAGAGTTAAAAGAAGCTATGGTGAAGAAAACTGACGTCAAAGGGCGGGAAAGCATGAAAGACAACTTTGCATCTGATATGATTGAAGTCAACTTGCTTTTGCAGCATTTACAAAGAAACGAGACACTCTTCCTGCTCTTGAAAGTGGTGAATGAGACTGAGAGTGTTCGCAAATATATGTTGTCTGATAAACAATTCTTCAATGAAATTCACTTTTATTCTACATGTATGAGATTGATTTTATCTCACTTGCCTGCTGATCAGAAAACACATTTTGTGAGTTTATTTCCGAAATGCTTTTACAGTTACTACAACAGAGGTAAAACTCTAGAAACGATTGAAGATGCAATCATCGTAATGGAAAATTTGAAACCGCAAGGATTTGCATTAGGAGATCGTACCTCATTGGACAGAAAACACTGTATTCTTGCCTTGAAACAGCTAGGATCATTCCATGCATTTTCATACTTTGTGAAAGAGAAAGATCTGAATACCTTCTTGGATATTGCTGTGAAGCCGATACAGGAAACATATTACGTTCCAGTCAACAAAAATACTTACAATATCGTGTTTGGTGACTGTCAACAAAGAGTAATCGACGGATTAGCCAAAGAAGTACCAATTGATGATCCCGGACTGGCTAGACTTCGAAACCTAGCCTCAAGAAGTGCCTTCGATGTGTTTTCGGAGCAGGTGCAACCGGAAGAGCCGCTGTCAGTGTTGTGTCACGGAGACTTCCTCAGAAACAACGTCCTGTTCCGGTACGAAAACGGCGAGCCCGTGGACATGAAGTTGATAGACTTTCAAATGGTGCGCTACGCGTCTCCGGTCATCGACGTGTCGCTCTTCATCTGCATGAACACGTCCCACGAGCTACGCACCGCCCACTTGGACGAGCTGCTGCAGGTGTACCACGCGTCGCTCACCGAGACGTTGGCAGCCCTGAGCGGGAGGCCCGCGGAGCAACTGGGCCAGTGCTACAGCTTCGAGGCCTTCCTCAACGAGTTCCGGAAGCATGCCGTTTATGGTTACTTGGTAACAGTAGACTTTCTGCCGAGGATGCTAGCTTCTCCCGAAGAACTTGCTCCGATTTTTAAACTTTATTATGAAGAAAGAGGATCCCCTAGATATATTGAACACACTCGCCGTTTAGGAGGAGAAAGAGTGACACGTGTGCTGGTTGAGTTGGCAAAAGACTTACTTCACAATAAGTGTTTGTAGTGTTTGATTTGGGTATTAATAAAACGCTAGGGTATGATCGACTGACCGTTGTATACTAATATGGATTTGCTTAAAGTATCCAGTGCCTCGGAGTTTTATAAAATAGGGTTTTTGCAATATGAAGTGATGTGGTATTTTTTATGATTTTATGAGTTATCATACGTAAAATGGTATGCTAAATTTACTTCATGTACAACTTAAATATTTATAATAATATAATACACATATTCTGTACAGTTTGTGATAATTTAAAAACTGAGAATTTCATATTTAGCACAATGCAATCCTTTTAAACGTAGCATCACTGAATGTTTACATGTTAAGTATTTGATCCTTCTTATCTTATCACGAGCATTGTGATGTAAGCATGGCAATGAACCTTCAAGATCCTTCCTCGAGCGTTTTGTATTCTGCTTTATTAAATAGTGAGATTGGTGTAGTTGGCCTAGGTTAAATGAAATTATAATATATTTGTTTTTAGAGTCAATGTGGTATTATAATGAAAAAAAGTTATGTAATTTAACTTTCTGTTCAATACGTGTGAGATATTATGAGTTAATATTTTTAAACGGGGTAGGACTGTCATTTAACAGATTTGGAAATGACACCGGGATATCATGCATGAAGTTTCTATTTGCGTACTTTATAAAAAATAAGCTAAAAATTCCACATTTTCAGAACCACATATACTTCATTTTCTCTAAAATGGCTCCAATGTTTTTCAATTTTTTCTAATAGATAGTGCTAATTGCACTGTTTAATACGACGTAAAGTTCATTGTGGGGTTTTCTTGTTTGTTTTTTTTAAATACGCAAATTATTTATTTTTAAATACCTCTCACGCCGTTAATATTGGCACTTCCATCAATGTGTGTGCATTATTACATTTGCGAGGAGAAGTGCTTCAAATGACTTCAAATTAACTTTTTCGAAAACTCAATAGATTTCCGAGAAATAGAACTTCAAATTTCACATTTACAGTAATCGCCATTTTCTCAAATACGGCTTCGAATTTCTCAATTAAAACTTCTACTGAGGACGAGTTTTTACTCTTCTTTAATATTCTTGAAGTAATAATTCGGTTGTACAATTAGGAAAGCAAAAAGTTGAGAAATTGTCAAAAAAATGAACTTTCGGCGACGATAGATGGCAACTGGACAGAGAATGGAGCAAGACCTTAAAGCCAGGCCACACCAAGGAAATTAGAAAACTATACTACAAGAAAGTCTGTGCCATTCTGTAGCACCTCTATTTTAAAAATGTTCAAGCGGCCCAAAATAAAAATTTCGGTTCCAAATACAAGTGGCCGTGACATCAGTCCCATCGGTAAGGAAATGTTCATTTTGGAGTAAATCGACTGAACGATTTAGCCGCTAGCGTTGTTCACATCCAGACGGACGGACAAACACGTTTTTGCCGTCAATCGATTTTTCTGTGTCAAGGACCATGTGTCATGGATGCAGGCTACATCACGTGTTAGAATGTATTTTTCTAACTTTAGAGACAGAATTTACTCAGTATTTCTTTACCAGATCCCCGTAATAAAGAGTTTTTCTCCGAAAATTCACCGCTTTTTTCGCGGAACGTTACATAACTTCCTCTGAACTGGGTAAGCGGTAGCGAGAAAGTAAAATGAGTTTTCGGGAAACTGTACGAAAACATTTGAAGCACTTGCACTCACAAATGTACACTAATCGCCTGTAATGTAGAGATTAAAAAAAAAATTTTTGCAATTTTTTAAAAGCCAAAATATATGTCAAATGGTGTTCATGTCATAATATACGGGTACATGTAGGTACTACCCGTACAAAAAGTTTCATTATACTAGTAGTACTAAAACAACACGTACTTTCTCGACCGTATTTTCTCGCAAAATTTCGGAAGAACTCAAATTTCCGAAAATTGCACGTTAACTTATTTCAAAATCTAGGAACTTTCTAAATTTAGGTTTCTTAAGGAACCGTTTTCATTAATAAAATGTACATTTAATATTTTAGTTGTAGGCAAATTCCGAAAAAATGTTAAACGGTTGCAGTTTTCGATAAATCAGGGTTTTTAACGAGCAAGAGACCTACACCATTCTCTTAAACGTTCTTTACATTATCCAAAACCAAAATTTAATCAAACGAGATAAAGCCTTTTTTAAACTTGAAAAACGTACCCGGTGCTTCATGTAAAGTACCCCCTAGAATTAAGATATTGATTTCAAATTCAAGTGGCCGTGACATCAGCTAAATCGATAGAGGGATATCAATTTTGTAATCATTGTGGGAATTCTGTTTTGGTGTTGTTGACGTTCTTATAAGAAGAAATAAATGAGGTCATCTTCGTCAACATATTCAATTAATATGTCAACTAATATGTTGACGAAGATGACCTCTTTTATTTCTTCTTAATTTTGTAGTATATTGGATGAACGGTTTAGCCGCTAGCATTGTTCACAGACGGACTGAACAGATGTACAACCAGACACGTTTGGTCGTCATTCGATTTTTAGGTGTCAAGAATCTACAAAACATGAATTCTGAGTACACCGCGTGTTAGAAGTTATTTTTCTAAATTTATCAACTGGATTTATTCACTTTTTTGTTACCAGGGCCCTGTAATAATATTTTTTGCGGAAAATTTGCCAATTTTTTCGCGCAGAATCACATCACTTTTTACTCCGTATCGAGAAAGTAAGAATTTGGAACCAGTTTTGAAAAAATGTAGAAAATGTCTCATGGTCTTTGTTTGAATGACCTGCAATATGTATAGAAACATTTTCAAAATCTTAGAGCTTTGATTTGGACCAGATTGGTCGGGGAATTTCATTTTGGTAAAAATCCTGACGGATGAACGTTTTGAAAATGTATATTTTTGGTATCGGGTGACTGCAAATCTAGTTTAAATTAAATTGTCGAAATCTATTTTCTAAATCCTTACGTAACTTTCTCTATTTTTTGTATATTTTCCCATGTACTTACGTAAATAAAAATTAAAAAATGTTATATATCTTTTTTACACCTTTCTATCTACAATTCTGAAAAAAAAGTTTGCTACGAGTACTAGCTCTTACTTTTAGGGCATGCATGGCGTGCTAAAAGTTCTAGCACTAGAGCCAAAAGTGAGAGGTTGCTGATATGTTCACACAACACTGGTTAATTGCAATAAAGATATCAAGATAATTTCGTTTGACCACATGAACTGGTTAAGAGATTTGTATCCTTAACGTATATGATTTGTATACCTAAATTACAATACAATGAAAATCAATGAGGCTGTAAAAAATGGGTTACAACACATGTGCTAGTAAAAGTGATTTTACTGTGCTTGAAGGTTTGGGCCACTTGTATGTACTCCATTGCAACGTTTCCTACTCACAAAATAAAATGCCACTTTTGCCATCCTTATCATAAAGAACTATTATCGCACATCAACGTCAATATTATTCTTATCTAATCTTTCTCGCGATAGATTCCTCATCTTCACCATTTGTTTGTTCTTCTGCTACAGATAAATTGTCATTTGTTGTGTGCCGCTGCTTTCACAAATAGGGCAATTAATGAGGAAGGATCATATGATATGAATGATAAAAGTTTAGGGAAATTTGAACATCGAATAAGTATTAAAATAAAAGATTTTAGCTTCTCTTTTTTCTTGAAAATCAATAAAAAATATTGAAATATTGTCCAGCGCTTTCAGCGTCAACGCTTCGGATCAGTTTTTGTTTATTATATTGTTTAAGAGGGTGTGAGTGGTTACGTCGGTCAACTATCGCCGGGTTGAAAGACACGTCATTACCTTCATTCTACCCTATATTTTGCAAGTTAAAAATATTACCGACAAAGGTGGCTCAGGGCATCAAATGATGTTACTGCAGTCCCTCTGACCGGAAGGTCCTAGGGTTTGAGTCCCGACGGTGTCAGGATTGTCGACTCTAGCTTAACAGCTACGTGGAATTCAGTGGCTGTCTGGAGGAGAATTCAAATAGCCGACTGCTCTGATCGAATGTGTTCCCTGATTTCTCCGATCAACACCAGGCGAATGCCAGAGCAGTACGCTAAGAAACGGGTCACTGATCGCGCGAAAACTTTCCTTCCTCTTCTTTATTCTATCCTCACCTATACTTGAATGCACTACACAATCAAACATGCCGGAAGACTGGCCGGGAGCTTCGAGCTTGTACCGGCTGGGGTGGTGCCCCGATTGTGGGAGATACCTGGTTGAGGAAAACCCCGCTAGCCGACTGGTAGGTCAATGCCACTCCCCCCGGCCAAAACCCGCACTACACTTACGGGATTAATGACAGCCATGTAAAATTACTTATCGATTGCACAACTAGCTTACTTCTGAAAATGTTAACTCCACATCAGATAATTTTTCATTATCTATAACGACTTTTTGTTCTTTAATTTCTAATTCCTGACCATTGGTTCTCAAATATTTTGCTGCTGTGACTCCCTTCAAATTACAAATTCTGCACATGCCTCCTCTTATTAAAATTACATATTGATTGAATTTTGAAGGGATTGAACTAAATATTTTTTGTCTTGAGAGTAAGGCCATCAAGTACATTTTTCTACTATGTTATTTATGTATTAGAGTGCACATAATAATTATTGAAGTGATTTGCATAATTCACGTTGTAATTTCTGAATTTCATGAATGTTTGTCAAAGTGAGGAAAACTATAAAAAAAACAACGTATTGATAGTCCAGAAAAGTCAATGAGATGACTGGACTTGTTTGGTGTCACACAGTTCATCGAATCTGGGCACTAATTTAGAAATAACAATACGCATCTTATTCTGGAAGTTTATTATTTATCTTTGTTTTGTCTTGATCACCGCCAAGGCTGAAAATTCTGTTTCACATTTGTACGAAGTGGCAAAATGAAGCAGAACACGCAAGGCGTTACTTAACTCTGGATACTCCATACGGAGCTGAAAAATTTAAACAATATTGCAGGAATGAATCATCGAACTTCAAAGCGAGCTGCTTTCTATTGCACCAATTCTAAGAGCTTGTTAAAATAATTGATTGTTGACAATGTGGTTTCATTGAAGCAATACAATCACATATCACATTTTGTTCCCCAAATTCGTTAAAATTAATGAACACACATACATAGTCTGATAGTAATTTATTCATGTAGAAATAATTAGAAAATTGAAGCATTAGAGCATTATTTTATTGAATTATTACGAAGTTCTCGCGCCTCCCCTCTGAAACTTTACCCTACCTTTACCAAGCATGGGAAAAAAGTGGTCATTAGATCGTTTCTGAAACAAAATGCGCTTTAAATAGATTCAGATATTTTTTATTTTTATTATATTTGTCAATAACACCTAACTCAACGTTATAACATTTAAATATTCGTAATAACCTTAAACATAAAAAAAATTGCGCTATTTTCGTGCATGGGCAATGTTTGCCCGTGGTTAGTGAAACTTGTGACAAAAATGTAGGAAGGCTACCGATTTACTTTGGCAACGCTGTGGTGGTCGTCATCCATTGTCGAAGCAATGCAGTGTAGCTGTTTGTACTTGTGGGTCGTATTTAACCTGTATGTATTGTTCAAAAGGATTAGGTTGACTGACAGTGGTTTAAATGAAGGAGATGTTATTGAAGTGGTGATGAATATTGAAAATTAACAATGTACAATAAGATTATCCAACATTTATTTTAAATACCTTAATTGTTATGTAACAATGTGAAAATAAATTCGTTCTCATTACACTATACATCATTCATGTCCACAAGATAAATGAATCTAATTATAATATTATAGTCATAATAAGGAGTGAAACATATGGAGACTTTCTGCTCATGTTTGGTACAGCACATTACCAAAAATAACTAAGGGTAAGCGCCTCTGGGGAAGCGCGCCTCACAGTTTGGATAACAGTGGTCTAGACCATTATATTATTTATTATGTATTTGTTACGAATAACACCATTCTCCCTAAATGTTGTGTATCCAATATGTATCATTGTAATATTATGCTACTCCAAACTCACATTTACTTAATTGATGCAATACCCTTATTATTAGTACAAGGCTGAGCAAACTATGGAGTGTAGAACTTTTTGCTCACAAACATTAAGGTAGCATCTTACTTGAGTAGATTCATTCTCTCCTATATTTGATGAGTAAACACCTTTGACACATAAAATATTTACAAAAATATATACAAAAATACTTTGATTTTCATAAGAAGTGCGAACACATCCTAGTTGAAATTTCCTAATCACTTGCTTTTTTTGACACTACTCAAACTCCAAAAAGTTTCAGTTAACTCCTTTTTAATCTCCACTTACTCTGCGTAGCTCTTCACTTGTTCTGTATTATATTATTTAGGAATGGAAAGTAGGAAGCTGTATTTTCCTAAATATTTAAGCACACGTTTTTAAACAACTACACTCAATTTTTCTTTGTAGCAGTAATGTTTAAGAAATTTGTTGTACTGCGTATCTTCATTTTATTGGTTCTTTGAAATAAACAAAACATTATTAAGTGTTGAATGCAGAGCAGTTTAGCCATATATGCGTCTCCTCTGAGAAATTCCAATGCCTTTTTATAACGCCAAAGACTATTAAAAGCAGTGCGTGACCTGCTGCGGGGAGACGTTTATCTGTGCACGTTTTCTTAATTCTGGGATCCTTTCCCTCAGTTGAATTCTGAATACAGAAAGAAATGACTGTTTTTGACAATAATTAATAAGAAAATGTTCGCTCCGATGTAATAAAATCTATTTTCAAGGGCAAATCAGCTGTGGATTTATGGTCTTATCCCCTCATCATGACTTTCGTGAAGCACTATTCTTCCTGCTGCGACGCCATGGAGAACGATAATTTGTGTGTGTGTGTGTGTGTGTATATATATATATATATATATATATATATATATATATATATATATATCCCACTGAACTTTAGAAGAAGTGCACAGATAGTGAAGTTACTATTATGTCCAGAATGAAAATAAGGGGTCATCTCAGCATTCGCTCAAATGATTAGGGAAACAGGACGAAAAACCTGAGCTCGATGGGTGTCACTGACGCAGAAGCTGAGGTACAATACCGGTTACTGGTTGTTTAGGGTTATACGGTCCAAATGGTAATTACGAGTAATATATTAAATAGCATAGTTAAAATTAATCTTATTACTTTCCTTTTGAATGATCATTATATTCTGTAATTGTATATAAATATTTATATAGTAGAACTAAAGGGCTAATTAGTGAACGGAGTGTACAAGTACGGATTGAGAGCGTATTGTCTTAGAGCTTTAGGTTTCATTGATCCCGGCTCCTTTGGTGTCCGTCCCTTTTCCTTCGTATGACATGACGCGAGAGGCCTGTCGCCTTTTCTTGTCTTGAACTGAGCAGACCGAGAGTGTATAAATGGATTGTGAATGGTTGGAGAAGCAGACTGGGCGATACGATTATCCCATTGAACGAGAGTTGCGATAATTTCATTTCCCCCTCTGCGGTCTCGTCTGATTCCACTTCCTCCTCTGCTGCCAACGCGGACATCGCCTGCGCGCTGCTGTGCCTAGAGCGCCGTTCGATGCCACGGGTGAAGGTTGCTCGCGTAATACGCCTGTTTGTTTGTGAAATTAAGTGCGCTACTCGTGTGAACAGGTTCTGACGAAAACTGAATTCCTTTACATTAAATAGACTATATCCATCGCGCTCATTTACTGTTTTGAAGATGGCTGAAGGATCATCCGAGAAACTGATTGAAGATTTCATTATGCCGAAAATATTGCAAGAACTGCAAGGTGCCACAATATTACATCATGAATTGCGGGCTATGGACGGAATGAAAGACAACTGGGCTTCTACAATGTTCGAGATTAAATTGGTTGTACAGCGTGAGGAGAAGGAACCGCTACATGTTATATTGAAAGTAATGAATGAAGATAAAAATGTACGAGAAAAAATGAAATCTCATAAACAGTTTTTCAATGAGATTCATTTTTATTCCAGTGCAATGTCTCTGTTTAAATCAGTAGCGGCTGCAGAACAACTGAAATTCACATTTGATCGACTGTTTCCGAAGTGTTTCTGCAGCTATTATAATATAAATAAGAAACCCGAAAATTATGAAGATGCCTATATTGTTATGGAGAACTTAAAAGTGCGAGGTTTTAAGCTTGGACATCGTACTTCATTGGATTTTAAACACTGCAGTCTTGCTTTGCAATGTTTAGGAGAATTTCATGCACTTTCGTATTTTATAAAAGAGCGAGTTCCCGATAGATTTATAAATGAAGTAGTGAAACCCATTCATGAGACGAACTACGATCCAAGTGACAAGAAAATGTGGGACGATATGTTTGGTGCATGTGAGCAAAGAATAATCGATGCTTGTGATTCCGAGAGTGTGCGAAACCGACTTCGTGACCTCGCGGCGCGAAAACCTTTCGACGTCTTCACTGAACTCGTTCAGCCGCAAGAACCTATGGCGGTGTTGTGTCACGGAGATTTTCTAAGAAACAACGTGCTCTTTCGATACGAGAATGGGGAACCAGTGGAAATGAAGTTCATCGATTTCCAAACAATTCGTTATGCTTCTCCAACCATCGACATATCATTGCTCCTCTGCATGAATACCACTCATGAACTGCGTGTGGCTCATTGGGATGAGTTGTTGCAGGTTTACCACAATTCTCTCACCAACACGTTGTCTAGTCTGCTCCAAAAGCCTAAAGAACTTCTCGATTCACGTTACAGTTTCGACTCCTTTATGACTGACTTCAAACGGCACGCAGTGTATGGTTACCTGATAGCCATAGAGTTCCAACTGTGGATGTTTGCCGAGGAAGGCGAACTTGAAGCTTTCGTCAAAATGTACTGGGAGGAAAGAGGTTCTCCTAGACACCTCGAAGCTCTACGTCAATTGGGTGGCGTCAAAGCCACACGTGAATTAGTAATGTTGGCTGAAGATCTGGTCGAGAAAAAGTGTATCTGATTGCAGTCTTTGGGTGAAATTCTACCAGTAGGTATTTGAAAGTACTGTTCTTCATTTATATCCTTTCTAGATGCCTTAAGTTTCCTAAATTATTTCTTTAACTGTGTAATAAATGATTTGTTATTGTTTCAGATACACGCCTAATGATTCAAGAGTAAATAATAGATATTTTCATACTTATTCTGCAAGCAGCTGCAACGTAGACTTTTTGTGAATAAACGCATGATGTGTTAACTGAAAAAATAGAAACGTGAGAATATTTCATATGCTGTGAAGCATTTAATTTTCGGTTAGAAATGTGAATATTATTTTTCATTGAATTTTTTTAAATTTTGCTGATTGCAGTACATTTTTTTGCACTAAGACCTAGAATTTAAATTCAGTATTCAAGAATTTTTGCTCATTACATTCATTTATGCATTTCATTTAAAAGTATTTTCAAAATAAATACAGAAAAGAAGTTTTACGTATCCTTGAGCCACAGGAAATCAATATACTATGAAAATAGAAGATAAGTTTCCTAGAAAAATGCGCAAGGATATAAAAATCTACCATTTAAAATTAATGCATAAATATTTTTCGACTACAACTTCGATGTTTACTTGACAGAGTGAATGTTTTGATATGCACGAAGTGCTTTTATTGAATCATATTTGTTAAGTTACTTAGTAAAATTTCAATTTGATTAAAGTTAAAGTCAATTTGTGCAAATAGATTTATTACGAGTCTCATATTGTAAAACTAAATATTTTGTTTCATATTATTACAGTGATAAAAATACATTTACGCAAATAATAAATTTGATGCTATAGGATTACTTTGAAATATACGTATATCCTTTAACGATTACTTTTTATGAACTTGGTTTTAGAAGTGCTGACCCACAAAATATTGTTCGTTAAACCGAGGTTTGCAGGTTCATTACACTTAAAACTTATTTTTTACTTTATGTAGAACATGCTAACTTTAACTGTCAAGATAACGGCTCACGATATTGTTTTGTCTGCGCATGTGCGTTCATTTGTCCGCCCAGGGGCAAATCTAATTTCTAATTCGATCTTTTTTTATTTCATTATTTGATAATACGTAATTTTTCTTTAAGTTCAACCAGCAAATAATGGTGGTATAAATACGTTTAGCGTGATCGTATTTTGCCATGTATTGCACTTTTAATTCCTCCAAAAAATTCAAAGTAGTTTTCAAATTGTTTTATTTTCGTTGCTTTTGAAAACTTCAAAGATTTTAATCTAATTACTAAAACATTCGATTTCAAAATAAAATAAACTTTGTTATATTTAGAAACGAGAATGATAGATGGTATTTTATTAGTATTATTTAAATAGTAATATGAGATTGAACAATTATTTTGTTTTAAATTATTTCTAGCTTTCGATTATCTCTTACTACAAGAAAGGCTCATCAAAACCTAATGTTTGGACTCGTAAATTCTATCTTCTTATGACCATTTGCAGTTTTCCATTTCAAGTAAATCCTATTGTGCTCCATTGAAAATGAACCACAGTGTACTGTGTACCATTGACTGATGTTAAGGCAACAAAATTATTAGGTCTCTCAATTCAGTCAAACCTTAAATGGAACGTCCATTTAAATGAATTGAACACAGAATTAAGTTCATTATGCTACACGTTCAGAATTCTTGCGAATTCAGGCAGCCTTCATACTGCTCGTTGTGTATATTTCGCGAATGTTCATTCCCGCCTGAGATATGGCAAAATATTCTGGGGAAATACATCTTATAGCTCCCAGACTTTTAGATTACAAAAACGAATTGTACGAATAATAACCAAAATCCACCCACGTGTTTCTTGTAAGCCTCTCTTCATTAATCTAGGAATTTTACCATTACCTTGCCTGTTGATTTTTGAATCAGTGTTTGTTGTCAAAAATGACCAGCTAAATCATATTCATCAGGTGACAGTATCAACAGCTCATTACAACAAAATCACGTACACAACATGTACATTATTTTACAACACTGCCAGATGACATTAAACGATTTAATTCGATAGAAAAGTTTTAATCCAAAGTGAAATCGTTTCTGCTGCATAACTGTTTTTATACAATTGGAGACTATGCTGAGCATCACAAGGAAAGTAACATTAATTTTAACAGTGATATGTAATGTATTATTTGCCATTGGACTGTATAATTCTAAACAATATGTAACAAGTATTGTATCGCAGCTTCTGGGTCAATGACCCCCATCTCGACCAGGTTTTTTGTCCCGTTTCCCTGATCCATTGAGCAAATATTGAGATGGCCCCATGTTTTCCTTCTCGACATAAATGTAACTTCATTATCTGTGCACGTCTTCAGAACTCAGTGGGAAATATAGTTCTCCAAATTATCGTTTCCATGTTGACGCGGCAGGAAGTATTATTATTTGGCGAAGGACATCATCAATACACCAAAATTTATTGCTTATTTATCCATCAATACACCAAAATGTATTGCTTATTTATCCTCGAAAATAGATTTTATAACATGGGAGCTTTTTTTTCATTCAAAATTCAAGTAGAATATGACTTAGTGTGGGGATTTCAGAATTTTGAAAATGTGCACAGAATTCACTTTTCCCCATAGCACGCCATTCACAGTTTTAACTATTTTTGATATAAAATAAATGAAGAAATAAACCATGTTGTATTTTCATAAAATGCGATTCAGGCATCTAATGCAAACGTATAAAACAAACTATAAAAGTGTTCTTTTTATTTACTTGATAAAAATGAAGTTGTGTTTCATAATTTGTTTGAAAATTCCCTTTATTTTAAGTTAAAATTTCGCAAAAATTATCACATTTTGAAAACATTGTACACGGCCTTATTTACGGATCTTATATTTTAGAAAAGATTTCATTAAGGAAATATCCTCCATCATTATCATTATTTTGCAGCGTTAATTTTTTTGCAATGTTCGAAAAAATAATTAGTACACCGAAAGCGGGGGTCGCGCATTTTCTTAAGCGTACTTCAATGTAACGGATAAAAAAGTAAAGAAAAAATTTGCAGAAGGTTTTGAGAAATTCTCTTATGGGTATATATGTTTATAGTCGCATCAACAACTCGGTTATTAGCGAGTATTGTAGGTATAGGTCTATTACAGATTTATGATTTTTTGCAAAAAAATATTTCAATTTTTTTATAAACATACGTTAAATCAATATTTTCAAAAGGTCCAATTTACAGTACGGTTAATTGCCAGTAAATAAACTGAAGGCTTCAGACAAGTAGATTTTATTAACTTGCCAAATGTAGAATGTCATATTTGAATTCAAATAACACGGATGATTGAATCCAGGTCTCAGTCTAAAGATATCTGGTGGACAATTTATATCAAACATGGAGATTAGACAACTGTAGTTACTAAAAGCGATTTAATTGGACAAGGGCTCCATTCTATAACAAAATTTATCCTTACTTTATAAAGTGGAAAAGTTTCCTCCATAATAACTATATTTTTCCAGTTCTAGGTCTTTGGTTGCACCAGTTCACTGATGATGGAAAACTTGAAAACAGAACTACAATAGGACAGTGAGGTTGGGAAATGGATTTAATAGCTTACATGTGCCTTTGTAGTGTTATAACTGCCATATTCCTTAATTTAAACGTTTCTCAGGTATGCACACTATAGATTACGTCCATCATTGGTTTTGGTAACATAATAATGAAACACTTTACACATATCCTTATCTCACTTTTATTCTGTGATCAAGAAGAAGTTTTTTTTATTAAACTTATTTCCTATAATTCCTATTCTATAGATTTTTGTCAGAATGTGATGAGCCCATATCACGTAAGCTTTTACGGTATCAAGATTATCTGCAATCACGTTGTTTTTGTTTATGAATGCCTATTCCTTGAGGGGAAAGTAATGAGAGAGGAAATATGTGGAGTGACCGGAAGGATATCAAAACTATTTTTAAAATTTTATGATGTTCATATTTTATAAAATATTATTATCATAATCATACATATACAATTTTATGATTTGAAAATGTGTCTACAAGTTTGTCAATTATGGTGGGGATAGTGATAATTTGAGCTGCATTTTGAATAAGATTACTGCTTTTATTATCTTGTGTACTCTATCCTTTCGAACATTCAGTTGTATTATTTGCCTGTATATTATTGATACATACTTTGTTCAGGATGTTCTGGCTGCAGTTCTTGTTTTTTGTATTCAATTTTGTTCTCAAGGGTGCTTTGCTTCTTTAATCTCTTAAAAGCGTGTTTTGATTTTCTGATAGTTTCCTCCCATTTCTCATCCAAAGGGCGACAATGATAGTGCCTATGAAAACTATATGGATCAGTTACGATTTCTGGGGTTCTCTACCTAACCTGTTTGAATTTTCCAACTCTATGCATGCTAACAGACCAGTTACCGCATTCTCGGTAACTTACAATGTACAACACACAGAGCACATCCAATAATCAATCGAACTTGATCCGACTTAATACAATCCCACACAACTCTCAGCCTCCTATACTTCCTCCAAGACCACCACCAGTTGTATCAAATCACCCTTACCTCAATCCAGGTAATATAGGAATGCATTTTGCTTCTCAAAATCAATCCAACATCCCCCATCCCCCATGTCAGGCGCTTCCACAATAAGAAATAATTGAACTTTCCAGAACTTGTCACTGCTGAAATTGATCTCCAGAATACAGAATTATTAATTCGCTCACTTCTATAGTGGATTCAGCCTTCTTGAGTAAGTTTTAGACGACCCCATTTTGAATGATGACTTAAAATCTTCCACTTTGATAAAAGGGTTTGAAAGCTGCACAATAATGTTATTTTTTCAAGATTTAAAAATCTCAATTTTTTGGAATATTGTCCGTCGTCGGCTAGGTTCACTCAAATATTTCCAGCCCCACGCGGTCGCCAGACGCAAACGTCACGTCCCTTTCGAACAACCTCCGTGACCTCAAGTGCATGCCACACTCCTCGCACTGAGCCGCTGCACACCCCTATAAATGACCTTCTAGTCAATTTGTGCGCCCACTGTCCTCGACAGCGCACAGGCAGCTCAGTTCTTTCAAATACTGGACCGCGCTCGATTTTTCCCCCATTTTCCTTGTCTTATCCTTACTTCTTATTTACACACACTTATATGCACTATACTATCATACGAACGTGGGGGGAGCTTAGACCTTATCCCGTCTAGTGCTGGTTGGAGATATGTGGTTGGGAAAACCCCGATAGTCGACGGGCAGTCGGCGCCGGATCTACCTACCCAGTGAGGGAAAGATCACTGCCACCTCCTCAGGGAAAAAACAAGCACTACTCTTACGGGACTGACGACATTAACGGTTGATGCGCCAGGAATCACTATTCAATCAATCATTTAGAACTCGTACGGTAAACGTGTTCATTCCATTACTATTGTTTTATGTCATTTGTATATTGACAGTTTCACAATCAAAGAAAGTAACTTACCAGACGTAGAACTTTTCAGATATTACAATGATATTTTTCTTCAAATTTTTAAACTGTCGAGTTTTGGGAGATATTAAAAATATAAAAATTAAAAAGTCAAAAAATGGTTTTTTACAAAATTAATGAATTCAATACGTACATCAAATGAAAGAGAAACTTTGTTCTTTCATGTCTCCAAATATTGAATTTCTGTCACAATTATAACACGAGTTAAAATGATTAACTTAAGCTGCATTTTTTCGAAATTTTTGAAAATTAATATAATCTCGAAAAATAATGTTTGGGAAAAAATAAAGAGAGTAGGTGTTCAATACTTTTGCTTGTATTCTTCACACAAAGAAAATTCAAAATCTGGGATTTCAAGGTCAACTTTAACTTCAATTTGTGCGATTTGGCGTGGAATGACGTATTTATGAAAAATCATGTTCAATGAGTTAGGTGTAGACAGTATTAGGTGAATTAGCTAAATATACATCGTTATCTACAATTATCAAGATTACATAAAAAGAGAGAAGGTACGAGCAATGGAGGAAAAATAAGAAATACTATATAATCCACAACAGTGACTTTCACGTCGTCACATTTACATGCTGATTAGGTTTGACATTGTAGAAGATGCTGAGTCGATTTACGTAATACTGAAACTAGTTATGTTATAAAAGTGTCATCACTGCAGGCGAACTTCACAACGATCTCCTCGCTTGATACGTTCGTGTTTCTGCGTGATCGGGATTATTATTTCTCGCGAGCAAAATGACTTTAGATAAACGGGAAACGTGGATACAAAATGTGCTTGTTCCTCAAATTTTAAAAAAGTGTGATCTTCAGGGAGCAACAATTAGAAAAACCGAATTGCGTGCCTTAGAAACACAGAAAGATAACTGGGCGTCTGATATGTATGAAATTGATCTATTAGTGAATAAGCAAGGAGAAAATAAAGATTGGTCATTTCTTTTGAAGTTAACGAGTGAAAATGAAGAGGTTCTGTATCGATGGCAGTCTGACAAACAGTTTTTCAATGAGATACATTTCTACTCAACTGTGATTCCTCAATTTTTCTCACACACAACTTTACAACAGGTAAAATCAAAATTGGAAAATTTGTTTCCGAAATGTTACAACACTTATTACAACAAAGACGAAAACACTCAATCCTTTCAAGATGCAGTGCTTGTGATGGAAAATTTAAAACGTCGCAATTTTAAGCTCGGAAATCGTACTTCTTTGGACCTTGAACATTTTTTAATTGCCTTTCGATCACTGGGAATATTTCATGCGTTTTCATATTTTATGAAAGAACGAGATTCTGAAGTGTTCAAGAATGTCGTCGTGAAACCAATTCGGGAAACAAACTACGCTCCTCAAAATGAAGAAATCATGAACATTATATTTGCAGTAAGTGAAAATCGAGTCATTGACGCCTTGTCAGCCGAGGGCTATCCCAGAGTATCAAGGCTCCGTGAAATAGGAGCGCAAAAACCCTTCGACTTTCTGAGTTCCCTCGTGAAACCCGAGGAACCACTGGCCGTCCTGTGCCATGGGGACTTCCTCAGGAACAACGTGCTCTTCCGGTATGAAGATGGAAAACCAGTGGAGATGAAATTCATCGACTTCCAGACGATCCGATATGCCTCGCCAGCTATCGACCTGTCACTGCTGCTGTGCATGAACTCCACACA
This sequence comes from Teleogryllus oceanicus, assembly GCA_964035755.1. NCBI lineage: Eukaryota > Metazoa > Arthropoda > Insecta > Orthoptera > Gryllidae > Teleogryllus > Teleogryllus oceanicus. The sequence goes on along the minus strand of CAXIVR010000012.1, from coordinate 19,244,045 downwards.
CGAGTTGCGGAAGAAACATTTCGAGGAGCTGCTGAAGGAGTATCACACGACACTGAGGAAGACCCTAGCGGCTCTGCTGGACAAGCCAGAAGGTGAACTTGATCCGCGATACAGCTTTGAGACTTTTCTTGCTGATTTTAAGCGTCATGCTGTCTATGGCTATATTATAACTACAGAATTTTTACCATGGATGTTTTCGGAAGGAGACGAGTTCAAGGAATTTATGGAATTAAATATGGAGGCAAAAGGATCTCCTAGATACAATAAACTAGCTGCAAGGCTTGGTGGAAAAAGTGCGACAGAAGCATTGGTGTCTCTGACTAAAGATCTGTTGGAATATCAGTGTCTGTGATTAAACAATTGCTTTAATGTGTCCAAGTGTTGAGTTGTTTAATAAAAATGAATTTTGGTTCTCAAATGCCGCTATCATGCTTTCTTAGTAACATTATTCACAATCCAAATAAATATGGTACGTGTGTGTGGTAAGGACTCTGGAGCTCCAGGTAATTCATTAGATTGTACTTCTCCCTCACGTGTCCCATAGCTTTACCATTTTTTGACAATCGATAAATAAAATTAATTTCGTCGGTATTTCCGTTCGCATGCTATGCATTTTCAATATGTAGAAAAATCTTTCACTTTATAACCAATATTTTTGTTGTTATTTTTCATTTAAACAATTTAACAACTAAACTTGATTATCATTATTCTAATGAGCAATTATGAAAAACATGCATGGGAATGAAGTTCAGTTAATCAGCATTAAATATCAATGTATGATTTTAATGTACAAGTAATTCTTATATTTGAACAATAATTACTCTTACACTTTTAAAATAAATATTTATCGTTGTTGACAATTGATCCTTAACAATAATTTTATTATAATCCTTGGAAGTCATCCAGGAAGAAATCTGAAATTACCATTGCATGATACGTTCATAATCCATTGCAAGAGAAATACTGAGTACTGTTTTTAGTTTAGTTTCACTTTATTGACATTTGGTTCATGCTATTATTGTAATAATGTAATGAATATAAAATTCAGTTTTGAATGTCTGTGGAATTTGAAAAAATAAATTTGATTTTAATGTTTTTTTTTTGCAAAATGATTTTATTATTTTAAAGTACATCTGGAATTACAAAATTCGTTTTTATTCATTATGTTTTTGGAAAATAATTAAATGTTGATAAAACTATGGCTACATTACGCTTACAATCTTATGTCCATACATAATGCCTTATAATTAAAGCATACATAGTAACCACGGTTATTACTGTTGTTTCTTTTTTTGTAGATTTCTAAAAATATATGGATTATTGGCTTGAAACGGACAATTTTAATTTTGTTATATTTTTCTTAATTTATTTTGAAACCAATTTGGAACCAGTAGTTGTTATCTTAAGGTTTGAAAAGTTTGGTAAATGTGGATACTCTACTCCCTAACAGCCTCTCGATATTTCACCTCTCGAATGTGTTTGAGACACTTACGTCCCAAAAAAGAACCACTACGGTTACATTTAAAGTTTTATTTATTAGCTAGTGATTCTGGGAGAATGAACCGGTAATATCATTCGTCCCGTAAGTGTCGTTCATGTTGCGGCAACACACGGTGGTGATCATCTTTCTCTGCCCACCTTCCTGTTGGCTTGCGAGTTTTCCTCAACCAGGGATCTCCCACCTGCCGGGCAACGCCCCAGCCGGAGCAAGCTCTAAGTCTAAGCTCCCGACTAGACTCCCGCCATGTGCTGTAGTGTAGTGCATGATAGTGTAACTGTGTGTAATTAAGGAATGTTTGCGTCCGGTCCGTGGCTCGTTTGTTAGGGTACCGCTCCGGCATTCGCAATATTGATCGGAGAAACCACGGAAAACTACTGATCACAGCAGCTGGCCGATAAAATTCTCCTCCAGAAAGCGACTGTGCTCCCCCTAGCAATATAGCTGGTGGAGAAAATCCAGCCATCGTCGGGACTCGAACATAGGACCTCCCGGTCAGAAGCACTGCAGTGACAGTTGATGGCCTGATCCACCTCTCCCGGTACATTTTCCCCGTCTTTTTTTATTTTTTTATGTATTTCACCCTCCGTAAATAAATAATGTTCTTCATTATTTGTAAATTATTCTTTCCCTTGTAAATTTAAATTTGTAATAGAAAGTACTAAATACTTATTAAAAATCTAATTTTATTTCACACATTAATAAAACAAAATCATAATTACCAGTAATTATAGTATGAATTCTGGCATCTCTAAAAAAGTTCTCTTCATATAATTTCTTCAAAATGCTGAAAAATTGTGTAAAATTAAAGAGGAAATAAAATTTTTAAAAAAATTAGGTCTTTCGAATGACTCTTATTTTGACGACTTATTTAAGGTCTTATTTCGATCCCGGCGTCTTCCAACCATGACTTTCCCTCGTGAGCATTGCGAGCGCGTTGGCCAATTTTATTTAATGTTGCAGTAGTCCGGGGGAGGGCCTGAACGAGGCAGAGATGTACACACGCCACAACTGTAAACAGAATCTTTCACAATCTCAGTATATTTACAGTCCGCCAACGGATAAAAACAATTAAAAGGAATAAGTTGCAGCTAAAGATGTCGTATGGGTACTTTTATTGTCACCTCTCAATAGCCAAAGACTACTTAGTTTTTCGTCAATTTTTGCGTGTTTTCCAAAGCAGGAATATGGTTTAGTGGCTTGCAGAAACTAATATACTGAACAAAACTACACAACATGATTTTCTAAAAAAGCAGTACGTACAGTACTAAAGAACAATTAAATTATTCTCGTATTTCATTGCACTAAATTATATATCTTTAAGAAAAGCGGTCTTCAAGACTAATGCAATAACATAAAATAAAACAAAGTACTTCTATTTTGTAAAAGCCAAGATATCAAAAACTTGCTATTCATTATCGCAACACATGGAGAGTAAAAAATCAATGGCGAGATCTTTCCCTTTATCTCGCCATCTAGTGGGGATAGATCACCGCCTTCTCCCGTTGAAAAACATGCACTACACGTACGGGACTAATGACCTCATTAGTTGACGCGCCCGGAATCACTAACAATCAATCAATCAGTCATAATGAGAACTGTTTCATTGGTTTTAATATTTTTCAAGTCTTCCAGGTTATCAACATCTCTCGCATGACCTAAGGTTCCGTATCAAACGGGCCACGGACCGTGCGCGATCTTTCCTTCCTCTTCCTTGTCCCATCCTCTCCCCTTACACACACACTTACACTAACATGCACTACACTACGACATATTCCGGGAGACCGGTCGGGAGCTTAGAGCTTGTCCCGGCTGGGGCGGTGCCCCGCTGGTGGGAGAGTCCTGGATAGGGGGAAACCCCACTAACCGAAGGTAGGTCGGCGCCGGATCTCGCCATCCAGCGGGGGAAGATCACCGCCATCTCCCGAGAAAAAAACATGCACTACAGTAAGGGGACTAATGACCAAAGCAGTTGACGCGCCCGGAAACACGAAAAAAACAAACCAAACCAAACCAACCCAAGGTTCCTCAGTTATCCGTCAACTTGAAAATGAAAACGTGTACTAAAAACTTGTACTAAAAATTTCGCCTCGACTGCAGGACTTGGGTGAGCGGCGGTGCCCCAGATGCACTGAGCCGCTGCTAAGGCGCCGAGAGCGCAGTTCTGAGCGATTTCATTTCCCCCTTCCCTCCTCGCCCCTCCCCCTTCCCCAAAGGCACCGCCGCTGTCTGGAGGAGAATTCTAGCGGCCGGCTGCTCTGATCGGTAGTTTTCCGTGGTTTCTCCGATCAACACCAGGTGAATGCCGGAGCAGTACCCTACCAAACGGGCCACGGACCGCACGCGATCTGTCCTTCCTCTTCCTTGTCCTCTCCCCTTACACACACACTTACACTAACATGCGCTACCACTTATTCTGGGAGACCGGTCGGGAGCTGAGAGCTTGTCCCGGCTGGGGCGGTGCCCCGCTGGTGGGAGAGTCCTGGTTAGAGGAAACCCCACTAACCGACGGTAGGTCGGCGCCGGATCTCGCCGTCCAGCGGAGGAAGATCCATCTCCCGAGAACCAACATGCACCACACTTACGGGACTAATGACCGAAGCAGTTGACGCGCCCGGAAACACGAAAAAAAACTACCAACCAACCCAAAGGCACCGCCAACTCGCCCGCCGCCGAGCGGACCCTTCCGCCGTTTGTGAATTGTCCGGCGACAAACAAGCTGCCTGTAGCGTCATGCACAAACGCAATTGTAACGAACGGCCGCGTGGCATAGGCGACGCTAAGGCACCACGCGTCAGCCTTTGTTTACGAGCGGATGTGACGTCGGCGGGAAACCCTAGGAGGCAGCGTGGTGGGGGGAAGGGCGAGCGTCAGCCCTGGCGAGCGGCGGAACGCTCTCTTGGTTACGGGTCGCGGTACGGTACGGATCGGACGGTCTGGGTGGGCGCGGGCCGCGAGCTGTGCAAGAGCCGGCGATGTGTTGCCGTACAGAGGCTGACTCGAGGATGAGTCGTAGGTGGGTTGCGGCGCTTCACGCCATCTAATGCTTGAGATTAGTGCGTAGTGGTGTGGTAGCCGTAACGGGAAATTACTCCGTGTAGGGATATAAGTAATTACGTTATTTTGTAATAAGGTGGTGGACTGATAATAAACCTCTAAATTACTAAACCCACACTCGTCTGTGTTATTATTGCGACTGCATGACGCCACATGCCCATTGGAATTATGCCGGCCTCGGGTGTTCCCCCGCTTTGGCCGCCACCCCGGCAGCGCGTTGCTGCCTGCGGTCGGAGCCACGCGAATCCGCAGGGCTATAATCCGGCTGCCGTGTGCTTTGTCGTGGCTCGCAGCCTGCTGTGAAGAGATGCAGGCATAATCCGTAATCCCCGTGAATGGCACCGGAGTGTCTGCCTCATCCAAGACCGGGCCGTTGAATATTTCTAACAGCTGGGTGTATATCATTTTCATTTCGATCAATTACGACATCTCTGGAAGTTTATTAAAACAATTTGATATTGAGTGTATACTCAACAAGTGTCTGTTTACATTGCTGGTTCGTTTCTATTAATTATGTCAATTAATAGGCAGGTAAGTGGAAGTGACTGAAAAAAAGTTCATGAAAAATGTAAACTTGTATGGCAATTGACGTAAAAAATGATGTAATGGTAGGATTTGTGTATCAGCAACGGTAGATAATCCACTAATTTTTTGTTATAAATTCATTTTATGTAAAGAGATTTTACGTTTTTTAAAAGTCATTTATCCGAATTTTGCTCTTAGCATATCAAATAGTGAAAAATCGTAATAATAAAATCAATTACAATGTAAATCTTACTCATGGTAAAGTATAATGTGTAAGAAGAAGCTTTGATTACAGCTGTTGTGATTTAATCTTATTGCATTTGCTGACTGTGGACGTTAATGTGCCTCCGCCCTACCTCATTTCATAGACTAAGTTACATGAAAAGCTTCTCTGTGTAGGCCACGCATGGCTTCTATTCTGGTATTCAATTTTTTCATGCCACAAGTAATCATCGGAGCAGAAAGTGGGTTAGTAAATATACATTTTCTACGTCGCTGCTCTCAATACGTAGGCATAGTAATTTTTTTTAAAATAGTAGTAGTTTAATCTTGCATATCAACATTAACAATATAGATATTTACCAGATATTTTATATAAATACTTTGCTTTCAGAAGCAATTTTATCCAAAGAGTACTGTTAAGTTTCATGAGTAATAGAGACTTCTATTAAGTTCGCAATTCCATTTAAATAAAAGATATTTACATTTATTGGAAAACCAATTTATTTGAACGATCATATTAACTATCTTTTGCCTGGAGCTTTTGTATAATTGCAATTGCATTTGACATATTTTCTCCTGGATGACATATTTAGAATTAATTTACTTCCCGGACAATGTTTTTTAATTAAAGACAAAATTAATAGGAATGCGCAGTGTACCGAAAGGTTTCTTTTTTTTAGTTTTATTAATCAACAAATAATCAAATTTAAATAATATGCATTACATTATTTAAAGATTTACCATTGAATGAAGTTATACAGAAAATATCCAAGCTACAAGAATCTATATGTGGTCAACATCAAGAAAACAGCAAGTGACAATAGATAGACTAAGAATAGGTCATACAAATTTGACACACATACATCTGATCACAAAAGAAACGAGAAACAAGTGTGAAAAGTGTGGTTCAGCTTGGACAGTCAAACACCTTTTAGTTGAATGCCAAGAATTCGAATCAGAAAGAATCCAATCCAAACTTCCCAAAAGCATTAAAGCATGTTTAAATACTGAAACAGGATGCAAAAAAACATTAGATTACTTAAAGAGAACAAAAACATATGACCTTATCTAAGTTGTATACAAAATAAAGGATAATTGATTATATTATGTGATGTAAGTAAATAAAAACCTGTTAAGTACGTGAAATTAATTATGTTATATGTAAATAATGAGTTGTGGAACAAGTAAACAATGATATGTGATGATGTAAATAATGATAGATGATGTATGTAAATAATGTTGGGTGATGTACATAAATAATATGTAAGTAAATAATAACCTATGAAATATGTAATAATAAAAATATTGTAGTAGGCAAATAAAGATAGGTGATGAATGTAAAAAGGTGTGGTGATGTATGCAAATCATGATATGTGAAGTATGTAAATAGTATGTCATATGAGAAAATGATATACGATGCAAGTAAATAATAATGTAAACTGTAGATGTGATTTCAAGTATGAGAATTGCACTGTGTATCAAAATATGTAATATTAAAGAGGTCGCTGATGACCAATGTAGTTATAAAGCGACCTAAAATAAAATTAAATAAAAAAAAAAAAAAAGAATCTATATGGCTGATAAAATGGCTTGGAAAGTTGATTGGAACATCTTAAAATTTCGAGCAGAAAGGATGCACACCGAACATTAGATATGTATGAAAAGTTAGATAAGTTCTACACACTCATTATAAGGAATATAAAAGCGCCCAAAACACTGATTAGTTTTGGTCAGTATAAAGTCTCGATGAAATATGAAATAAGGTATTTTATAACAATATGAATGAAATAAGGGATTCTGTAATAATACAATCACTAATCACTGCGAACACAGTGATGTTTGTGAAAATGTCATGGCATCGTTTTTTATTTACCAATATCTGTGCATGAATGTTGCAGGGAACTATGGAAAAGAATTCCTATAGTTCATCTTCACTTAAAAACGTAATTAACCACAAATAATCATTGAATTTTATTTATGAAAAGACATGTGGCAGGCCTTTAGTAGACATTACGTTGATATGGCATCACTAATCTTCGTACATAAAAACTCTTTGAACTTAAGAAAACTTGCAATTTATGCTTCGCTTACAATAACCCAACAGTCATATGATTTTCGAAGAAGAAGTGTATACTTTCATTAGATCGATTACAACCAACACCGCCTCTACAGAAGGCCTCGGAACTAGCCAATGACGTCATCACATTTAGGCCGATTGCTGCATCGGCGTTTGCCTGCATTGCATGGACATACTGGACATTAGTGTTTGGATGCAATTTTTACCATGTTCAATTCAAAGAAAAATAAGTATAATACCAAAGAAAATGTCATTTATTATTATTATTATTATTATTATTATTATTATTACTATTATTATTATTACTATTATTATTATTATGATGATTATTATTTTTAAACATATTTAATAATCTGTGAGAAAAAATGACTTCCGTAATTAAACTAAAACACATTTAGCTTGATATAAAAAATCTCGCTCTGCCTAACAGAAGAAATTGAATATAAATAAATTTTATAATCGTACTTAAACATCTTCAACATCTAGCAAGTCAATTGATAAACACACACGATAAATGAAAATTTTTAGAAATACATTACTTCTAATTTCAGGTATAACACGTAGGTCCACCCGTTATTCTGTCGAAACAAGACGATGTCCTCTTAAATGATTGAGCAGTGCAAATTACTTACGAATTCTCCACGGAAATGTTTGAAAATCATTAGATCACAAAAATTGATGTGTTTTCAAACACGACATTGTTCACACTTGCAGCGATTGCAGCTTCCAATTGAGAAAATCCTCTTCTCGCTCGTTAGGGTATTCTAAATATGATCATTCAGAAAACTAGTACGCTGGATGCGTTGGAAATATTATTCGTACAGCCACATCTCGTAGCGTTGGTAAAGACAATTTTGCTGTTACCATCTTGCAATGTAGCTCATCAAAATATTCCAGAATTTGAATACCATCATTAGGATGCAACTCGCACACAAAGGCAAATGAAGTATATTAGAATTTTTTATTAACTGAAGTCAGTGCGCGTATTATAGACATAAAATCAGGACGGAATTAAATATTTTTTAACATGACAAAAATTTTAAACATCTGGACCCAGCAAATGAACAAATTTCAAAACAAAACGAGCGTATAGAATGATAGTTACATTATCATTTGCGTTCTGTAGGTTATATTTCGTAAGAAACTGTTTGGAGGTGTCGATTTTCATTCCTTTCTTATATATTAGCCTATAAAAAGTATACACGCGTACAATATACAAGAAATAATTATTTCAATAATGCATCAAGATTTCAAAAGCAATTAAAAATACTTTAAAAGTGCTGGTGAGCGAAAATTCTTGTATCAGTTGCAACCACTTCCTGTTTAAAGATTCATCTTTCGGACATCCGAAAACAAATACTTCGACCATTCAAGTAATTACCACACTACTCTTGAAAGATGACCATTCAAGTAATGGCACACTACTCTTGAAAGGTGTGTTCGTTTAAGTAAAATTGTCACAAAGCTTTAAAGGATATAACCAATTGAGAAGAACTCAAGAAAACAAGATGGTCGGAGATGGCCTAAGTGTGATGACGTCACAAGCCTCTTTCGAGTTGGTTCGGAGGTCTTCTGAATAGAGGCGGTGTTGTTACAACTCACACAATAAACAAATGACGGCAGTTAAAACGTTAATTTAGGTAATTTTACGAGTTTATTAAAATGTGTATATTCTACAAAACCGGTTAATAAAAGCAAGGGATAGAATCTAATAATAGCAAGCAATCTGGGGCCCACTCCTTCTTTTACTGAAAAAATACAAAATTTGATTCAATAGAAAGCTCAAATTTCTTTCTAACCAAAACACTTATTGTTTTAAATATAAAGATTTTTGCAATTTTCAAAATGTAACAGGAACTGTACGATACACATAAATTCACTTTACACGTATTGGAGCAAAAAAATCAAGAAAGAATTTGCATCTATTTTTCACAAAATTTTGTAAATATGATAGAATCATCCTGTAAATTACCACACAAAATTAAAATATACGAACGGAACGACGCAACAAGATCTTATTTCTGACTAACCAAGTTTCAGTTCAAAAGCTTCTAATCTGAGTTATGAGTGAGACATCCATCCTTTCATATAATACACTCGAGTTTTTGGGTGCAAAATTGCATGACTCTTCTCTTCATGTGCATCAATTTTAACAATTTTCAAAACAGCGCAGACCTTAATCTTGAGATATGCGTAGAGTTTCAGCTCAAAATAACCTTAAGCACGGCATTCACAACATATAGAGATTTGAGATCGTATTATTGAAGTGATTTAATTCATAATAATAATAATAATAATAATAATAATAATAATAATAATAATAATAATAATAATAATAATAATAATAATAATAATAATAATAATAATAATAATAATAACCAATTAGTTTTTATAAATACACTGGCTTTTACAAACTAACGTGATTTTCAGTATTAGTTGAAAGAACAAAAAAGTGTTATTTTTTTAAATATAAATTTTTAAACGGAATTTCATCAGAACAACTCTTCACCTCGCCATTTTATGCGGACGACTCTTAACAGAATAAAACGATAATTTTGGTACAGGAGCCGCTGAAGAGTTCTTCAAACATCAAAACGAGGAGTTACATTTTCCATCTCAGACCAAATTTCCTTTTCAGTTCGGGCGCTGGGCCATTCAAAGGCGAGCAGCATTTAAAACAATGAGTTCGCCCTGAGCCGCAGGGGCGGTGCTCATGCGGAGCTGTCTGCCCGAGCAGAGCTCGCACGAAAGGTAATAATTAAGCAGAGGGCCTTAGTTATAAAGCCGGAAATAACGGCGCACGCCTGGTGGTGCAAGGCGGAGTCGGGGCTCGCGCCCGCCGGAGCCGTGCCAGACTGCCGGCCGCGGCCGCCGCTGCCTCGGGCGCCCACGCTGCATAATTGAAAGGCGGTGCCGGGCGCCGGGCGCTCCGCCCGCCCGTCCGGCCAACTCAACCGACCCTCCCAAACAACCCGCCCACCCGTTTGGTTTGGTTTTTTCGTGTTTCCGGGCGCGTCAACTGCTTTGGTCATTAGTCCCGTTAGTGTAGTGCATGTTTTTTTCTCGGGAGATGGCGGTGGTCTTCCCCCGCTGGATGGCGAGATCCGGCGCCGACCTACCGTCGGCTAGTGGGGTTTCCTAACCAGGACTCTCCCACCAGCGGGGCACCGCCCCAGCCGGGACAAGCTCTAACTTCTCGACCGGTCTCCCGGGATATGTGGTAGTGTAGTGCATGTTAATGTAAGTGTGTGTGTGTGTAAGGGGGAGAGGAGAGGACAAGGAAGGGGAAGGAAAGATCGCGCGCGGTCCGTGACCCGTTTGGTAGGGTACTGCTCCGGCATTCGCCTGGTGTTGATCGGAGAAACCACGGAAAACTACCGATCAGAGCAGCCGGCCGCTAGAATTCTCCTCCAGACAGCGACTGAATTAGACCTAGCTGAAAAGCTAGTGTCGAAAATTCTGCCGCCGTGGAGAGTGGGAACCTAGGACCTCCGGGTCACATGCACTGCAGTGACATCAGTTGATGCACTGAGCTACCGCTCCCGGTCCGCCCGCCCGTCCGTCCGTACATCCATGCGCCCGCCCGGCTGGCCGCCTGCCCGTCCGTCGGGTCGCCCTCTTACCTGCCACCATCCCCCCCAGCCCCCGCCTGTCCATCCGTCTGCCCTCCCGACCGCCCTCTCGCCCACTCGTCCTCCTGACCTGCCACCCGACATGCAATCCCACGCAGGCCGGCCTACTCGCAGTGCCTCGTCCCCCGAACGGACCACAAATCGTCACTTTGCGTTCGCCTCTCTCTCCCTCCCTCCCTTCCCTCTCTATCTCTCTGTCTCTGAGAAAGAGTCGAATATGCGAGTGTAACAGATTAGGCGAGTGTAAGCGAGTGAGGATAAATGTCGATGAGTGACGGTGAGGGTGATGGTAAGGGTGAGGATGTGCGCGCGCGTGTGTGTGTGTGTGTGTCTGCGATTTTACTAAACAATGCGAAGGGATGGATGTTAGCATGTGCCAGAGCAGTGAACTCCGACAGCGTGTGACCGATCTACATGTTTTCACCTAGGCTTATAAGTTATTAGTTTGGTTGTAAGGCCACCAGAAAGCGCTGTAGTGCAATATTTCGCTTCATTTTAATCCGATTTCCATTCAAACTGAGGTCCACCTCGCCTTCATTGTTGCTGAGCGTTGCCATGTGACGCAGGGCGTGGCTGGGAAGGACAGGACAGCGGTGGACGAAAGTAAGAGAGGCAGGGAGACAGGGAGTCATGGAGAGAGGGAGAGACAGAGTGACAGAGAGAGAAAGAGAGACAGAGAGAGAGGGAGGGAGGGACAGAGACACACAGACAAAAAGAAACACAGAGGGACAGATGGATACAGATAGAAAGGCACAGAGATAGAGACTGAGAGAGTAGCGACGGAAAGACACGGAGAGGCACAGAGAGACACGGAGACAGACGGGGACAAAGTGGGACAGGGTAATAGGGAGACAGTGAAAGACGGAGACACAGAGTCGGAGAGAGAGAGAGAGAGAGAGAGAGAGAGAAGAGAGAGAGACGGGCAAAGGGAGAGAGAAGGAAAAAGTTGGAGATGGAGAGTACGACAACGCCTGCCTGGTTCCGCACGTAAATAGTGAAGCGAAAGGGGAATTACGGGTGACGTCACTAAGAGGTTTTATAATTTAAAATCTAAACATTAATGAAAACAAGACCTTTGCAGATTTATAAACACACTTTTGCTCTATTCCAACAAAAAAAGAAAAAAAGATTTTAACTAGTTTTACTTTTGCGTAAACGTTCGCGGTGTAATATACGTAATATAAAGTTACGTAATGCTGCGCGAAAACACGGAGGATTTTCGGCGGAAAACAATTCATTGCCGGGCTCTGAAGACAAAAAAAGTGCATTAAACCAGTTGCTAAGTTAAGAGAAAAAAATCCTCTAACACATGGTGTAGCCAGAATCCATGATTTGTGGGTTTTTGATGCCGAAAAAACAACTGAAAACAAAACGTCCTCCCGTCCGTCTGTGAACACTGCTAGTACCTAAACTACACGCACGATCATTTCCAAGTTCAAGACTCCCCTGTCAATGTGGCTCTAGTTAAAGCTTTGAAATTTTGAAAAACATTTTTTTAAAATGTGGGGGTACTTAACATGAAGCCCTCGTACATTTTCCAAAATTTCTCAAAAACGTCTCGAAATTTGTTTTTTAAATTTCTTGTTAGAATAGAGTAAAGTACACTTATACAGGCGTTGTAGGTTCTATTTTCACTGTTAACTCTGAATTTTCGAAAATTGCAAAAGTTTGGATGTTTTTCGGCGGCTTCCTACAACTATAAAATTGAAGACAGATTTTCCTACAAATGGAATTTACTGTGCATAAAAAGTTCTTTCATTAAGGTCATGTTCAGTTTTAGTAGTTTTTGTGCAATAGTGCGTGCAATATTTGCAATTTTAAAAAAATTACAAAAACACGATTTTCTCAAAAAGGATCGAACTTTTTAAAAGTTCTGGAAGGGTTAGTGCCCAAACAACCCTATCCGATGACATAAACGCCATATTGCTATATTCTTTTGTTTTTTTTCAATAATTACAAAAGATTTATTCTTTTTTACTTGTCTCTCACGTCGGTAATATTTACGTTAGAGGCAATTTCTTCACATTATATTTATGAGTGCATGTGCTTTAAATAATGTCGAATAAAATTTCTCAAGAACTCAACAGTTGTCTGCAAAAATGAACACAAAATTCGGCAGTTTTAGAAACTCTCAAACGCCATTTTTTCAAAAATGGCTCCAAATTTTTTCTTCAAACTTTTCCAATAGAAAGTGCTAATTGCACTGTTTATTATGGCGTAACGTTCGTTTTGGTGTATTAATTTTTTTTAATTACACAAATGTAATTTTCTTGAAATACCTCTCACGCCCTTATTATGGACATTTCCATTTATGTGTGTACATTATTACCTTTGTGAGGAATAAATGCTTTAAATAACTTTAAATAAATTCAAATGAAGTTTTTCGAAAACTCAACAGATTCCTGTGAAAAATGAGCTTCAAATTTCGTATTTAGAGTAATGATTAATTGACATTTTCTAAAAGACGAGTTCAAAATTTTCTTAAAAATTTATATTTAGGACGATATTTTACTGTCCTTTAATGTTCTTAAAGTAATATTTCGGTTCTACTATTAAGAAACCGAAAAGTTGAGAAAATTAAAAAAATGTTTGGCGACGATAGATGGCAGCTGACCAGAGAATGGAGCAAGACTTAAAATCCAATCCACATCAAAAAAAATTATAAAACTTTACTACGAGAAAGTCTGTGCATCCTGTAGCAAATCTAGTTTCTAAAAGAAATTGAAAGTCCATCGCTTTGTAGAAGGTATTCCGAAATATTGAAAGAAGAGTTTGAAATTGCCAAGACCCTGAGATTGCGATATGTCCATTTCAGACAAAATCCAGAGTACGGTTTAGACGTTAGTGTTGTTTACAGGCAGGCATACAGACGGTTGAATCTATTGGTGCTATAACAGCAAATATTTTCTCATATTATAAGTAACGATTACGTAATATTGTAATACTAGATAATTCCGCAAAAAAGTTATCCAGCCACAAATATATTTGCCCGAGCAGAGACTCAAACACATCACAGTTCCATTGATTCAGATTCAAGCACAATTGCATATTCAAGCAAAATTCAATATTTTCATATATTAACCAAACTTTCCACATATGAAGAAAACATTTGGAACTGTTTTTGGATGAATCTTTTTAGTGTATTTTTTCCGTAACGTTTGACTTAAGTTTACTCTCAATATACTTATATTTTCAAACATTTGGATACAAAAATATTTGAAAATATAATTGGAAAAACAGATTTTTTAACAAGAAATCTCTTACTACAATAATGAAATTTCTGACGCGAGCGAGAGACAAGCTGTGGAGGTTCGAGCTTCACTGTCAGTCGTATATTTCTTTTCACATGACACCAGAAAATTTATTCTTACTATAACTAAATTGTCCTCTAAAACTCAATATTTCTGAATTGGCGGCTCGACTCTTGCTTTTGAAATTTACCTTTGCAATATACTTAGAGCAACCTTAAGTCTGTTCAACGTTTAGTTTCCAACCCAGTTTTATGCCCAAAAACGATTGGCTAACACACGCGGTGCCCCACATTTTGCGATTGCCTTTCCTCAGCAAGTGAGAGAAGTGATAATATCAGCATCAGCCATAGTCGGCCATTCAACGTCATTCTTACAACTTTAGCCGCACCGCTGACCAATGTGCTATTTAACCCGACAATCTCAACATTACTCATATTAAGCTACAAAGTAGTAACAATTACATTTAATTAACACTTACCGTGCGGTGTTTCTGGTTTCAGACTACGGGAAGCTGGTATTTTTTGTCACTTAATCCAGATATTATATGGAAAGGTTAAAATTCTGAAGGGGCATTACAATACTTAATTCCCTTCAGTTCATCATGTAATTCGTCGGCTTTCTGACGAAGGACTGTGACTTTTTGATAGAAAAAGTAACAACTACTTTCACCAATCAATACTGACAGAAATCTGAACAAACAGAGCTTGTATTTATTAATCGAATCATCCAAAGCTAGCATGTAACAATGTTGGTAATTACGTTAGTCACGCCATTAACTTTGATATTATCATTCTGAAGGCAACAAAACGAGATTAAATCTTCAAACTATTACAGTGTTTTGCCCATTACATGCACTAATCGATTCACTTATGAATGACAAATCTTAAAAGATACACAAATGATCATTCTGATGATATATGATATTTATGTCGTCTAAAGCTGACATGTGTACATACCGAACAATACATCAACCCTTCAATACATCAACGTACACATACTGAACTTCTCCTCCATTCGTCACATACAGAATTGTACTCTTTATTTTATATTAAATCAATAAAGAAAGCGAGTGAGAAATAAGTCTCCCTTTTCACTAGGATAAAGTGTGTATTTAAAAAATTGTAAATTTTTACTCTTGCAAAGATTTTTCTAAAAAAGAACATGAAAATATCACCAATAAGAACTGGTCATTGTAATTTTAGTCACAAGCATCAGAGATCCCCTTCCCACTTGCAAAACCTCTCTCAACATCCATAATTTTTTTGTACTGTTTCAATCTATTTCAGCACAAGAGACGGAAAACACAATATAGATGAGCAAGAGAAAGAACTTATCCGAATATCTGAGGATTATGAAAAAAATTTCTACAATTCTGTAAATCAAGTAATATCCTAAATGAAATATAACCCACTTTACAATTGTACTTCTGTGTTTAACAATATATTTTTATATCCTGTTATGTATAATTTCTCTGAACTATTTTATTTAAGCACTGTTTTCATAACCGATGGAAATGTTATGTAATAATTTTTGCACATCGACGCTTAAAAATAAGTATTATGTTCAGAAAAACCACTCACTCTCCAAACAACAAGTTTATTTGCACAGTAACGGAAATATTTACATAGAAACGGCAATATTTACAATAGCGGTCAGAAAATCAGTTTGCCTAATGCTCACTCTACCAAAATCACTGTTTCTCCAATCTACATCTCCCGCTCAGTCTGCTCCGTCTCCGGCGGCGCTCCCTTATCAAGCAGCCGGCGCCGTAGCCTCGCTTCACGGCCACCGACTCGCCGGCTAGCTGATTACTTCTCATTGGCCGGGCGTCTTTGCCGGTCTGATGCCCAGCCGCCACCCGCCGCCGCTGCCGCCTCGCGCCGCTTTAGGGGCGCTCTTCAACTTTGTCACACAGCCGCAACAATAAGCAGACCCGGCTATTGTTGGGAGACACCAATCACGGTCTCTGTAGCAAACATAAGTGTTACCCACGCTGTACTTGGTAAGGGATCCTTCACATCGTGTACCGAATCGGTAGCCAATTATACTTGTTTTGCGTTCTTAGTACACTAAGAACGCGGACAAAGGCCTTCTATGGTTTCCTGCAAAACATGATATATACCATAGACTAAAGAGGTACTCTTTTCTATATGTATATGCAATGCAAGAAAGTGTTGGCTTTCAGTCTATACGAGGACGGAAGCCAACGAGGAAGAAAATTGAAATTCTCGTGATTTTGCAAACGGGGAAGTTCTTTAAAATCAGCAATTCAACGTTCTAATTTTTTAGACATTGTAATTCCAGGTCGATTTAAAATGTCGTGCAGAATTTCATTTTCTACATCCTCATATCAATATTCTGAAGTACATATGTTTCAATTAATTCTTCCGTACCAGGGAACAACAATCCAGAGTGAAAACAAGTGAACACGCAATCGCCTGTGTATGTTGTGTTCCGGGAAACAAATGATTTCGATGTAAATAATGGAGGAACTAAATCTTAATCACAGTATAGAAAATAAAACGATCGATAAACAATAAAATTATGTGCAGCCACTAATAACCATAGATGTTGATGCGATTTAAAATATATTCATAAAAAAATGTGTATTTTGCCTAAAGAGAAAATCTTGCAAGAAGTTTTGTTTTATTTTGTACCTCATAAATATCTATTCCATTTTGATTAAGTAAATTACAACCAACTATTAGAAAAGTTGAATAATTGCAAAAAAAAAAGAAACGCGTTAAAAATGATTTCTTCAAAATGATGTTGTGCTATCTCAGTTAATTGGGATTTGAAGTTCATAATTGTTGCTACTTACTCCGCAACCAATTATTCAATCTGCCATCCATACGGAGTGGTGTGGAATCTGAAAATCTTATTAATATGCTGAATTGCACATAACGAACAATGATAATCAGCGTTCTTTCAACTTAACAAATTAGAATTTATTATATTGATAATCAAAATGAATTGATCTGTGGTCAAGACCAGTTTTCTCTGTATTACAATAGTTATAAAACCTTGTTATTCATTCGTGGGTCTTTGCGCGCTCTTCACTTCATCGTTCGATGGCACCCGATATAACCTTCTCCGTCGACGCAGAAGAATCTTGCTTCTGAATGAAGTCCTCGCCTAATGTCCATGATCTTGTTCCAAATTCTCCTGGCGACACTATTACATTCCGTGACTTCCCTCATTTGCGTCTCGGGTGGACGCCTAGACACGTATTTACTTTCTACAAGAACGCTCTATCCTAATATAAGAAACGATAGTTAATTTTATACAACTGTCAATTACAATCTTTCATCGACCTGGGAAAATATATCAGAAGCCCACCTGCTCATCACCGCGTTGCTCGAGCGAATGATGTTCTTCTATAAAACCCGGAAGCATCCGAATTTTATATATTTTTCTTTTGTCTCTCAAAACAATGCTTATTCCGCCTCTTCTCCGTCATTTTAACCTAACTAAAATGATCCGTAACGCCGGTTGTTTATTTGTCACATAGTGATCCCCTCGCAATCGTCTATTCGCAATCGTATATCCCTATATTCTATGTCACATAAAATGACATTTCCATAATAAAAATGGTTCATCATTTTGGTATATATCCACCATATATATTCACTTTATACGCAATGATTACCTTTCTTCGTTGGTAAATACAATAGTATACTGCATGAGATGATTATACTGTCTAGTCAAGTCATTGGACTCTTCTAGTGGAATATTTCGGAGAAGTAAGTATAAATATCAGCAACAATTTGCGGAATTTGAATACCCCTTTAAAATAAATGTACTGATATATATCTATAAAAATAGTGGCTTTGTAAGCACTGCTACAACAACCATATTGACATTTTATTACTTCCACTGCCATTTTATTTAACTGTGTTTCTTTATAAATAATAGAATGATCCCCAAAATAACCTTTATCCTTTTATCCTTAGATCATAGAAACTTCCCTCTCTTGTGGATCAATTAGTCTCTGAAAATCTCAAGAAGGAAGCTAGGGATCAGAACTAAGTTTTCATCGCACTTAGTAATTAAGAAAGTTATAATACCTGCTGAGCATCTAACCATGCTTCACAGAGTTCTGGAGCAAAGGGCAAGAGCTGGCAATCCATAGACTGGAATAGACCTCCCGCCTCCTTACATGGGTCGGCGACCCCGGACTTGGCGGCGCTTTCGAATTGGGTTTAGCGGTGGAAGGAAGATGGAGTTGTGAAGGGATGGAGGTGGTAGGGGGAAGGGGAGGGAGAGGACGTGCGTTCCCGGATGTTGTGGGAAGCACGGGCCGTGAGAGTGAGAGAGGCGGAGCGGAGTAAGCGCCGCTTTTAAATCGATCTAACCTAATTCCTACCGCGCTCTACCTCGTTAAAGGCGACGGGTTCTGTCGAGGCTGTTGCCTCCACATGGCCTAAGACACCATTATAGACTCTTACGCTGTGTTTAATTTATGATACTATTCCACTCGTGAAATTAATGCCAATAGTTTTCAACTATACATATAAAATGCCCCAATCAGGGTGGCGCATCCTAACCTGGGAGTCCCCGCAGTAGGTAGACTCATGCCAGTGCCCGCAATGTATCTCTCAGATATAGATGCAACGTTTTGTGCATGCGAATGATTTGAAGGTCCATTTACTGAAGGCGAATGCCGGAGCAGTACCCTACCAAACGGGCCACGGATCGCGCGCGATCTTTCCTTCCTCTTCCTTATCCTCTTCTCTCCCCTTACACACACACACACACTTACACTAACATGCACTACACTACCACATATTTCGGGAGACCGGGCGGGAGCTTAGAGCTTGTCCCGGCTGGGGCGGTGCCCCACTGGTGGGAGAGTCCTGGTTAGGGGGAAACCTCACTAGCCGACGGTAGGTCGGCGCTGGATCTCGCCATCCAGCGGGGGAAGATCACCGTCATCTCCCGGGAAAAAACATGCACTACACTAACGGGACTAATGACCGAAGTAGTTGACGCGCCCGGAAACACGAAAAAATCAACCAATCAATCAATCGCCAATATGCTTAAAATTACAGTAAACAGCGGGGCCAACCTGTCGCCTCACACCAGGAACTAAAAGTGAGTCACCTCGACCGCGACCGGCTATTCACTGTGACATTCATCCGCCCCTCACCGCGTTGGCGTCACCTGCCAAACATGATAAGCAAAGAGGAGCGACACCCAGGTGGTAGGGCGGGATAAGGGACGTACAGCGAAAACAAAGCAACAATCTGAAACAACATACTTTCGGTTGTTTTCAATTGTTGGCGGTTTGGAACTCATTTGGACGTAGTTTCATTCGTGGAATTGTACTATGAAGTACCATTTATGCTTCCGAAAATCTCAAATAAATTCTTTCTCACTTTGAGACCCTGGGTTTATCAACAGTTTCCGATGCACTCGTGGTATTATCTATGACTATTCTACTTGTGAAATTAAAACCAATAGTGTTTAACTATACATATAAAATTCCCCAATCATGGCGGTGTATCTCCAAACGTTTGTTGCTTTTTCTATCCAATTTTTCTTATCGCTACTCGCCTATTGGCCATTCATAAACTGTGACTCATATACCTTAGAAGGTAGTATACATTGATTTCTATGTCGATGTCCAATAAATCGTCCATGTACTATAACATAGCCTCTTTTATTTTAACATAGCTTTCAGTTGTTTTCAATATTTGGCGCATTTTGAAACTCTGTTGGACATACGTTCATTCGTGGAATAGTTCTATTAAATAACACTTGTTCTTTTGAAACTCTCAGATAAGTCGTCTTCTCGCTTCACGAGTCGGGGATTTATCAACAATTTCCAAAGCACACTTGGTATCACCTAAAATAATTCATTATTATTTTTCACTGAAGTAAAGTGCGTTGCATATCTTATAGCTTAAGTCAGACTCCAGATAGTTTATGAATTAGCCAATTAACATTCACATGGTAAAAAATGGTGCATAAAGACCGAAGTTAGCACAGCTTCAAAGCACACTTTGGAATTTAGCCTGATAAAGTGCACAGTATTCCACACCAGGTGACTGGGACACATTAATTACGTTACGGTGACGATAAATAGCATGTTATACATGATAAACTGTGCTACAGTGCTGATGGAAAGTTTCTTAAGATAGTGAGAGACCAGGTGTAGTTTCTAGTGTCACTGCGTGAGTACTAAATCTCTATTTTCGTAATACCACCTGATCTAACTTCACTATTTACATGAGATGATGCTTTGCCGTGCATTTCCGAATCTGCAATGAAACTTCGGATTTAAACCTTCGTGATTTACATAGAACAACTCGGAGTCTGTGCAACGCAAACTTACCAAATACTTTTACTCCGGCCAATAGTGTCTGGTCGAGGAAAAAATTCCGTAAGCTTTTCTCAACGGTTCTATATATTTTTAAGAATGCTAAATTCGAATTCGATGTTTGCCACCTCAAGAAAAGTTGGCTTCACAGAGAAAATTGAACAATCAAACAAGAAAACAACTAAAAATTTCGCCCTGTTTTTAGTTTTTCGCCTGTATCTTCAAAATTATGCGTTTTATCGATTAAATTTCACTTTTACTCCGGCCAAAACTTTTTAAAAATACTTTTACTCCGGCCAAAAGTTCACTTGAGAATTGAGATGGATCACTAGATTTGTTGGGATCTACACTCATTTTTTTGTTTTCGTGATTATTTGAGATATCACCGACTGACCTTTTTCTGGTGAGAGAGGTTGCCGTAGAAGGGTAGGTTTGACCGTTGGTCGCGCGTTTGCTGTTGAGTTGTCAACCTCGAGATTCACTTCGGGGTTGTGCTGCATCAGGGCTGCGTCTGTGTTGAAATCCATATCTTCACTAGATGGTAACATTTCCGGGCTTTGAAGAACATCGTCTGTGAAGCAGGTGTCGAATCCACCGTTGTTTAGGGTTAACAGAGCACTGCTTATCACATGCCCTGTTGATGAGTTGATATCGAATGACATTCACCTATCACACGATATCATTTAAGTTGTTACTGCAACTTCGAAGTTCACTCACTACGGGATACTAGTTAACTGGAGAACTGCGGGAGCTCCGCTTACTAGGTCCGCACGGCTCGGAGTCGAGCACTAGAATCAAAGGGCGCCTAGCTATTCATGCTCGCAGGTATGCGATACTTCCGCTCCTCCTCCCACCCACGGCCGCCAACGTGACGCTACAATAGGTCATAGAGGAGTATATTCTGTATTCCTCCACGTAAAGGTGGTATTGATAGTATCGATAAGCCAACCGACCGACAAACAATTTCACAGAACGTCCATGAATATCTCATCATGTGTATTACAGCGTGATAAACGTTTCTTTCAGAACTTTCTTTCAAAAATTCAAAATTTAAGTAGTATATGACTTAGTGTAGGGATCACAGAATTTTGAAAATGTGCACAGAATTCACTTTTCCCCATAGCACGTCATACGCAGTTTTTAACTGTTTTTTTGACTAAAATAAATAAATAAATAAATAAAAAAACTTAAGCCTCAAAGGTTTGGTTTTTGAGTCCCTAGAACGCCTCATTTAGGAGTTATTTAATAATATAGCTGACCGAGTGTTGCATTTGAGAGGCATATTTAGATGCGTTTTTAAACAAATACATCATACTTTTAAAGTGAAAGTGCAATTTGTCACGTCTTCGTAAAATTCTCTTTCTTTAGAGACCTCACTTATAAAGATTGATGGCGTGTGAGTGCCGCAAAAGTTATGTATACTACTAAAATAATATAGGAGACGATTATAAGTAAGAATAAAACAAACAATCTATTCAATAAATGGATTTATGATCAAACTGCATGTAAAATATTTGGTATGGTAAGTACCTAGTCAACTTAAATTTTGCCATTTGAGTCTGTATATATTAAACTTCAGTTACATTTTGTGCATCCACATTCACCAGCATAGAGATGCGAAGTTGTAACATAATTGCACGACAAAAAATCTCCGTTTTATTTTAATTACACTGTATAATACGCTTTGTTTCATTTGTATAACTACTCTCCTGAGGCAAGGTCACATTATTTTCTTGAACTGCAAGACAGACATCACAAAAGAATGAGGGACACGCAAACAGTTAATTACGAATAGTTAAGTTCGTGGCCTCGGTAGTATAACGTTAGCGTATGGAGCTGTTGTACACAAGCTTGTTGGCTTAAACCCGATCAAAGATGTGGATTTTTAAGGGCGAAGAAAATCCTTCGTACGCCTTCTTTCGGAGGGGAAACCGGCTATCCCTTGTTGTAGATATACAGCATGAGCAAGGTCCTCCAGACTAAAACAAGCTTCTGAGCTAAATTAAGAATTGGCAATTTCTTCGCCCGATGAAAGATGAAAGGAGCGTAGCGGAATTTGCGTGGAGAATTTGCCTGATGGGTGCAGAAAATAAAACACGAATTGAGTTGAATAAGTTAATTAAACGATACAATAACATAGATGAGGCAATGACAAACCGTAGGCTGTCACCGGAAGGCCGCAGGTCGTTCAAAGATTTAAAGCTTAACGATGTCAACGATCAACAAAGTGAACAGGAGACCAATCTTCAGACCGGGAGCGGTAGCTCAGTGCATCAACTGATGTCATTGCAGCGCCTCTGACCGGGAGGTCCTGGTTCGAGTCCCGACAGCGGCAGGATTTTCGACACTAGCTTTTCAGCTAGATCGAATTCAGTCGCTGTCTGGAGGAGAATTCTAGCGGCTGGGTGCTCTGATCGGTAGTTTTCCGTGGTTTCTCCGATCAACACCAGGCGAATGCCGGAGTAGTACCCTACACAAACGGGCCACGGACCACGCGCGATCTTTCCTTCCTCTTCCTTGTCATATCCTCTCCCCTTACACACACATTTACACTAACATGCACTACACTACCACATATCCCGGGAGACCGGTCGGGAGCTTAGAGCTTGTCCCGTCTGGGGCGGTGCCCCGCTGGTGGGAGAGTCCTGGTTAGGGGGAAACCCCACTAGCCGACGGTAGGTCAGCGCCGGATCTCGCCATCCAGCGGGGGATGACCACCGCCATCTCCCGAGAAAAAACATGCACTACACTAACGGGACTAATGACCAAAGCAGTTGACGTGCCCGGAAACACGAAAAAAACAACCAACCAACCAATCTTCAGGTTACAGAATTACCTTCATGTGGCTTTCTTGCGTCGCAGTGGCGTGTTCTGCGGGTCGACAGCGAGAGTAGAATCTCAGAAAAGGAAGCTGGCAAAGGTGGCAGGGGGTGAGAAAAAGTTTGTGTGGATGCTTCAAATTGGTCTCATAAAATGATTGGAATTTCATAAAGTGACATTTATTAACCCAGGAGGGCTCGCAATATATCTCTCAGATCCAAGCCATGGCAATTTTATGTTCCTGAATTATTACGATGCATTAATCGTCTGATATTTCATATATTTATCGTACTTTTCTGAAATCGCCTGGCCTTTTATTATTTTTATTTTTGCTGAATCATTTCCCGAGAGCATGATCAAAATTGATCGCTGCTTTGGCCAATATCCAATATATACGTTGGGTGCAATGGCGCCAGTGCATTGTGAGCTCCTGACCTGAGCGGTATGTAACAAGGCATTATAATTAGCCGTGTCTATGACAAGTGCTTATTCAAAAAATGGAATAATTTGCCTTATCTACAATGTACAGTCACAATTTCTTACCAAGGAGAAAGATGAACAGGAGACGTCCGTAGGGAAATGACGGAAATGGGAACTTTGCAAAATAGAAACAAAGACGAAAACTAAATATTTTTGCGGAATGCAAAATAAATATTTCTGTAGAACATACCAAAATAATTTGAGGAAATTGAAATGATATGATGTTCATTGATTTTTGCGGGTACGTTGTCTATTTTTGCCTTTCTCACCAAAACTATTCAGACAAGAATTCTGCAATGTAAGATTCATTAACAATTGCATTGAGGAACATGAACAAACTGAATAAAATGAGTGATACATTGCGTTCACTGACGTGAGTCTATCTATTGCGGGCACTCCCAGGTTAAAATGTATGAACATTTTAGTGCTAATTTAGTCAAACACAAACTAATTTTAATTATTAGACATTGCACTTGTCATGCAATTTTAAGAAAAACTAGCGCTTTATGTTTACAAATAACTTTAAAAACTTTGAATGGAGTGTCTGTTTGTAATGGTTAGTTATGTGGTATCAACTGTGCGAGAGTGAGGTATTTCGTAATGTTTCCTTGAATGTTCTGCTGATGTGGTAATTCAATGGGATAGCGTTCCCTCATTAAGTTTCTGTGTCCCATTAGTTTAGCACCCAAAGATGTAACAAAACGAGTTACGAAACGTTGTGAAATTACTGAATAAATGATTGTCATAAAAAGATTTGGATACTTTTATTTGTAAACATATATTGACAATCAAGAAGAAATATTGATTTAGCGCTTTATGTAGTTCGTAATGTATTGAGGGTCAGTGTTTGTGTTAGATGGTGGGTGAGTTCTAGGACGCTTCCGGGTATCCGCACATATTAGCTGGAAATTGACTGGTTTCGGTGACGAATATAACTGGTCACCCTGTCACATTTTTTTTGTGAATCGCTCTGATGTAATAATAATATTTATTTAACATGTATTGAAGAAACCGTTGCTTCGGGGGTTGTACAGTCCTTCCACGGCTGAGGCTGGTGCATTACGGCATGTCGCCCCTCTCGGCATTTAGGTGATTCCCATTCCTCACATTGTAGCAACCCTCAGGCCCCGAATTCTCTAGATGTAATGACATAAATGTAACTTCATTTTCTGTGCACGTCTTCTAGAATTCAGTGGGAAATACAATTATTCAAATTATCGTTTCCATGTTGTCGCGGCAGGAAGTAATAAGAGCCAAAATTTATTGCTTATTTATCCTTGAAAATAGGTTTTATTACATGGGAGTTTTTTTGTTGTTTTTTATCCCTTTCAAAATTCAAAATTTATTGCTTGTTTATCCTTGAAAATAGATTTTACTACTTGGGAGTTTTTGTTTTTTTTTCTCCCTTTCAAAATTCAAAATTTAAGTAGTATATGACTTAGTGTAGGGATCACAGAATTTTGAAAATGTGCACACAATTCACTTTTCCTCATAGCACGTCATACGCAGTTTTTAACTGTTTTTTTGACGTAAAACAAACAAATAAATAAATAAATAAATAAATAAATAAATAAATAAATAAATAAATAAATAAATAAATAAATAAATAAATAAATAAATAAATAAATAAATAAATAAATAAATAAATAAATAAATAAATAAATAAATAAATAAATAAATAAATAAATAAATAAATAAATAAATAAATAAATAAATAAATAAATAAATAAATAAATAAATAAATAAATAAATAAATTGATCGATCTTGGGCTGCGAATCTGGCAAGAGCGACGGCCCCTTCGTTGCCTGCCGGGAGCTACCGCGCGAGGACGGTGCTGTATCCAGGGAGCAGCAACTGCTGAGACCACATAACAAGCCCACTAATGACCATCAGGCAAACGTTTGTGAATCACCAACTTTGGAAGCCAATAAAATGACTCATGGGCAGCGTAGTTTTCTCGTGGTGTGATCTCAGGTTCGATTCCCAGTCGCTGCCAAAATATAGTTGTTTTCCGTTCAAATCGTCTCGGTTCATCTGCGTGACGAAGAAAAGCTCAACCAGGCGGAGTTTGCCAGTTACGGTGAAGAGAATACTGTAACTTCATAGCATTGCACTAGTCGTCGGACCGCACAAGGCGCGGGCCGGGGCGTGGGAGGGGGTGGTCCAGGCGTCGGGTTGGCGGTGCAACCGAAGCGGTCGCTTCGAGGGTGCAAGCCGGCGGGGGCGTGTCTGGGCACATCCGGCGGTCAGCTAGCGCAGAATGATGAGTGAGGACAGATCGTCTGCAGCTGGTCGGCGGGCCCCTTTGTGCGCCCGGCCCAAAACTCTGTAATGAAGTGACGCGGTCCGCGGGTCTTTAGCGTGGGAGGTCTGTCACGTGACTCCTCGCTAGTGACGCCGGTGGAGGTCGGCGATTGGCATTCGAGTTTGAACCGAATCGCGGTGCGGAGGCACTTTGTTGATCCGTGAGGGGTGGTCGCGGGTTTGCGAAGGTGGCTGCAGCAAATGCCGGGAGCGGTGCTACAGGTTAGCACGCTGGGGCACGCTGGGTTAGGCTGAGGCGGCTTGCCTCAGGAATGGTAGTGCTGTAGAGTGCAGCGGTAGTTTCCGAAGGATGAAGTACATATTGTAATATACAGAAATATTAAATAAACCTGTACAAAGAACTCCCTGTCTGTGTTGTTCTTCACATCACGACGACGTCCCAATACGTCATGTTCGCCACATGTCTGTTGTATTTCCTGGCGTGTGTATTAAACTAGATCCATGTATAGGGGCTAACTTTTGCAAGTCGGAAAATTGACCCAAAATGTCAAATACATGTACGCAAACTTTGAAAGACATGAGCCGTTTCGTCAGTACGTCAAATGAGAACTTGCATGCCTGGGATGCTACTAGAATGCTGTGTCATCAGCGAAGTCATAGTGCAAGTTACGCAACACCATCAAACCTTTGCCTGACTTTTCATGACTACCTGCTATCTCTAATGGCTATGTCAATGCTACTACGCGAATATTTTCTACATTATCGACCCACAAGATCTATCAACATGATATTTTCATCCATGTGTTTTCTGTATGTCTGAAATCATTTGTGAAAAAGCACACTTAATTGTTTGTCTCAAACTTTTTCTTACTAATATAGCTAATATAGCAAAAAGCTATGTAGACACTTCGTCCAGTTTTTCTTGAGGCAACCTAAACCGGCTAATCTAAAAAACAGAAGTTTTTTCTTCTTAGATTAATGTTCTTGTTTTAAAAAACAATTTGCACATTTAAAACCCCAAGAAATGTCATTTAAAAAATAAGTTCAACTACACTTCTACTCATCCACACTTCGTGATAGTTTTAATTAATTCAAAGGTAGTGGCTTGTAGATGTGTTATCTCTTACTCTTATTAACTATTTTGTAGTGCAAACACTGTTTTTAATAAATTAATATAAACAAAATGAAAGCGCATCTGCCACATTTGTTTATTATGTCGCTTTGTAGAGCGGGTTACAATCGATTTATCGAAAACAGCCGACTTTTCTCTGTATTGCGCGAGCGAATGTGTGAATGTGTGGTAATAGCGTAGCGAATATAGCTAGAATTTTTCGATTTCGATTTTCGATTTCCAGAAGTTCGAAGATGTTCAAAAAACAAAGATTAGTGAGACCATATAAACGCAATGTTATGCAATCATTTGCCCCTTTACAAAAAAATTGTTATTAAAATTATGTGATCCATCATATTTTTAAATGAAAGTGGGCAATATGACGTTTTGACATAGTTCCATGCAATACCCATGAGGAGATCTTGGTACATATAAAACATTTCAATCTTGAGAAACACACTTCACTCTGTGCTGACAGTGAATACTGATTATATTGAACCAGAATTTATAGACATACCTCATTTCTTTAGTCTTGGAGAATAAGTATTGAACGACATCAACAATATTTTCGGCACTTTAGATTTTCCGAAGAGTAGTACTCTTCTATTGTAATTTTTCTTCATCAAGAGTGCAGTTTGTACGTTGAAACTCTCATTTGGAAGAAACTATTAGGTTACCAAAAAATTGAGAAAACGAAAGGTGTTAAGGTGTTGTTGATCAACATTACATAATCCTCTTTCATTCATTACAGCTTCTATGTGTTTCAGAATGTCTCTCTAATGTCCCAGACCGGGAGCGGTGGCTCAGTGCATCAACAGATATCATTGTAGTGCCTCTGACCGGGAGGTCCTAGGTTCGAGTCCTGACGGCGGCAGGATTTTCGACACTAGCTTTTCAGCTAGGTCGAATTCAGTCGCTGTCTGGAGGAGAATTGTAGCGTACGGCTGCTCTGATCGGTAGTTTTCCGTGTTTTCTCCGATCAACACCAGGCGAATGCCGGAGCAGTACCAAACCGATAAAATGCATGCAGTAGACATACGGGACTACTGCCCTTGGTAGTTAACACGCTCGAAATCACTAATAATCAATCAATCTAATGTCTCAAAATAAACATGTTACAGAAATAAATGTTATAATGACCACTTTTTGCTCATGGTGTTGTGGGGAATTTCATATATCGAACTTCCACATGTAAAATTTTTTCCTGATTTTTCGGCAATTCCTCACGCACCTATGTCTGGCAGATGGTGGCATCGTATTTGTTTTTACACAGAATGTACAGTGTTAGAAAAATGAGTGTCTAGCCTGATGGAGAGGCAAACTGAGCCTCGAAACGTCGCATTATTGAAATGTTAATAAATGGATATTAACTGCAATATTTTAATTGAGAATCTGTTCGTCGGATGAATGGTCAAACATTTTTCTTTGTTAATTGAGAATGAAGGACAACAATTTTGATAAGTAGCAACTCTTTGCGTCAGGACCATTCATAATTAGACTAGCTTAATACAACCATATAGGCAGTTTTACTGGATTCTTTCTTAATTTGCAATAATTGTGGTATACTAGTGCAATGCAAGATTTTCAGGTTTTAGGGATTTCTGATAGCGAAAGGGTGTTTTTACTTTCTCACAACAACTTCGTATAACGATATTGATTCAGTGGTGAAGTGTAGTTGACATTTACATAATTGAAATAATTGAAGGCGTTGTCATTGTCAACAATAGTAGTAACAAGTAATACTATTGTTGACAACGCCGCCTTCAACTATTTCAATTCGTATAACGAGAAAGTTAGTATGTATAGCTGCAGAATAATGAGCAAGATTTTTTTAAAGAAAAACAGGTTGTTTTGGTTCCCGATCCTGTAAAAGTATATTTTCTTGCTCATATTGTAGTTCATATGTAGTGTATGCTCATAGATACTAAATTACATTTTCGAATACGTAGTGAAGTCAGAATTTACGTTGTGAGGGGTCTTGATGCCGTTGTTGTCAAAACGTCTCTCTGACGTTCGTGTTGTTTGTCATTGTGAACAACTCTCGGTGATATCAATATATCGGTGATATTGAATTTAAACTCAGGAACAGACTGACGCCATTTTTTACTAAATTAGATCACCCTAGAACTGCTAATATTCAACTACCAAGCTTCTTTACAACTTTCAGAGAACTCCACTACAATAATTACAACATTAACGAAATTATGTTAAAGTTCCTTGTCGTCAAAACAGAGATGAAACAAATATATCTTATTTTCATTCAACTGCATTAATTTATATTTTCTATTTATTTCGTAAACGATTGTGGTAGCTATGTAATGGTGTGTTGGTGTATTGATCACTGAATTAAATGAAATACGACCAGAAAGAATTGAAAAAAGAGCTGATATAGCCAGTAGAATTGAAAAAGTTGTTTTCTAAAAAAAATTTCCAATGGCTTAGTGAACAGCTGCACTCACGCGTCAAAGTAATCGCTTAAATCCTAAATGACGTTACAATTTGACATGGAAAAGCAGTTAGGAAGGGAGCGTCCCTTGGATTTTCAGTTTGCGCTTCAATAAAGCAGATCGTCCGATGTACCATAATTATTCACGAGATACCTTCACAAATAAAGGCTTCACTCCTAAAGTCTGACGCAATTTAAAAAGCTCATTTACGTCGATAATTATAATTCAATATTTTAGAAAACTTACTAAAACAAATGTCGGAACTCTAATTATTATCGATATTTACTGAAGTTAACATGTTATGGAAATACGACATACCATTCAACGACTGAAACTGTCTTTGTAGTTGAAGTCGCTAATAATCCAACGAAGTTGATGTAAACTAAAATGAGGTTATTATCTACTACTACCAATTAACGTATGTGACGCTTCATAAAAAGGAACACTATATCGAAAATTACATTTTCTATCGTCACAACAATATTTAACAAATTGGAATTCGATATTAACTGTCTGTTCTTCTTCTTCTTTCCAGGGTTTTTATCCAGCCGACAGCCGGTTACCCTTTACGTCCCAATGGGACGCAAATTCGACCATACACTAGACTAACACACTTGCGAACGCCTCTGATCTGGGGTCAGCAGAACGCGAGGCCCTCCGCGACAACACATACATACAAAGACAAGGGACAAACAACCATGCCCAAGGCGGGACTCGAACCCGCGACCCTTCGGACCGAAGCGCTGAGTCGGTACTCGCTCTTAGCCACCTCGGCAGGTCGGCAACTGTCAGTTCTATTCGTCATATATATGTTCATACTCCACTTGTTTCGAAAACATAAGATCACTTTTATACTTTTCGGTAGATTGGACAAAATTTAATTCTTGATCTTCAACCATTAGCAAAACTTTTTTGTACGAATTTATCTTTAAATTTATTTCAAAATCTATTATTTAGGCAAAGGTGGCACGATGAAGTTTTGGTGCAAAACTATAACATGGTGTTTGAACGTCCTACAATTTCAAGAAGACTTTATACGCAGCAATAGTAGCATAAGTAATTGCAAAAAATGTTTTAAATTACACCCGTCTAGATCCTTAAGGAATAAGCGCCTAAGTTAAAAAGTTATATCTTAGGCGGTTTGAACACATTTTGATTACAATTTTGATCACATGTGCAGTGCTGAAGTAAAGTGGGATCATTTTTTATAAACCTTCTCTATTTAAAAGGCTCAAAATATGTATTTATGGTAATTGTTAACCACAAATGTTGTCAATCTAAAGAAAAATGTAAAATTATAAGGATAAAATTGTGTAATATCACAAATTTTAAAATATTGTGAAATGTAAAAATCCGAAAACATCAATGTTCAATTTATCTTACCCTCAAATATTGTAGAATTTAAAAATAAATAAAACTCTACGCGTCCCAAGTTAGATAGAATATTACACGCTGAGAGACTTCGATGAAATAGGACTTTTCTTTAACGAGTCTGTGTTAAATGACCATTTTTGCATTACACCTCTCAAGCTTCTTTTACCACCATTTTGTGTGTTTAATGACAGAAAAGTCACTGTACGTTGGCAAGGTCTTGGAGAGACCGGAAGACAACCGTAAATATTATATTTCTGCATAACTGTGAAATTAATGTTTAATAAAAATATGATTAAAGAACATATTCTGAAGGTTTTTCGTAACATTTAAAATCACTGAATTCATTATAACGTGTAGTACTGAAAAAAATTCTTTTGAATGAAAAATCAAATATATACAATTTAAACCGGTTTAAATTTATTTACATTGAATTTTAAAATTGAAATAAATTTATGTGGGAAAGAGATTTTTTTATATTTGATTAATTTATTAATGTAAAATAGCCATTTCTTCTAAAACCCCTCAGGTGTAGTCATAGTTCAATGCTTCATTTTTATTATATTTTATCATACTCTCAATATAAAACTTGTGGTTTATCTTGTGGTAATATTTTAATTGCTCTCTATTAAAATTCCAAATTGAAATTTCAGAATGTACTTACAAACTTAATACTTTGAGTCCCAGGTGACCGGTTGGGTCCCAGAACCCAGGGTGTTTAGAGGTACTTCACGCAACATCAGTAATTATTTTGGTAAAACAAATGCATAAACCCTTACTATTTTTAGAAATCTTGGTATATTGTTAATTCAAAACGAATGAAAAATAAGTAAAGGTGACAATTTTTGGATTTAATTCACATACTTTAATATATTACAAAACATACAGCATAAAAATCTGCACACCACAATATATTTTCTTTTCAGAATCAGAATTTTTCGTATATTTCATCCAATGCGTTTTCTGAAATTTTCCGAAGCTAATTTCAGATTGATTTTCCAAAAGGTCATAATTATGTGGCATGCTCAACGTACTTAACTCAAATCAACATACACGCCACAGCACAGAACTCCGTCTATCATTGAAACTACTACAAAAAGCAAGTGATATTACGATTTCGCATTTCGCAAAATAGTTTGCACATTAGCCAACAGAGGACAGCACAATATAGCCACATCTCAGTGTAAAGTGCAGAATGTAAAGCTTTACTAAGGTAAATGAAAAACACATTAATCGAGGTTCTAGAAACTTTGATGTGTTTACAGATTCGGAGAGTGCATTTATTGCTTTGAACAGTGTTTATTAGGGATGATTTATCTTGCATAATTAACTTAGACATGAGCCTGTTATAAAGGTATCCATGTAAAATTAATATTGATTTCTTCCCATAAATGTATTATGGGCAATGGAAATACTGGTTACAGAGGCGAAATTGGCTGGGAAAAGTTTCTATTTCTCTCATGACCCTATTCCATTCTCGTATTTTTTATGAAATTGTGTTAAAGTTCGGAAGAAAAATGAGGACATTGAAGAGGGCAAAAATAAGTTTTTTTTTTATTTTCAACATTTTTTTGACAATTTTTACAGTAAACCTTAGTTTTTTGATTTTAAATTGCCTAGGAAGGCCATTGTAGCTATCAACAGAATAAGAAGCTTTACTGAATAGTGGTTTATACAGAAAAAAATATTATAAACTATAAAAATTGTAATTGTGGTTAATATGACGATTCGATCAAGCATGTATTTTGGAACTGAAAATTATATGATTCTGAGCGAAACATTTTAGCAGAAGAAATAATAAAGTAGTTGGCTGTGGACCTCATTCCATTGTACCTCTGTTGTCTTTTAAGAATAAAAATAATTTACGTATATTTCAAAGTAAATTTGATTTTAAGTAGTAACCGAGAAATTTAATTATATTAGTAATGTAAATGTTTTCTATGTGTAGGGCAATGCAAACAAAATGTTTAAGCCAATAAAATTTACATTCATTCATACTCAGTGCTCAGAAGCAACGTACACTAGGGCACGTACGCAGAAAGACGAAGAAACTTGCACTCGAGCTACGCTCGCTCTTGGGACTTTGGAGCATTAAGCACAGCCCGAGTATAGATTGGGCATGGGTTTTAATGTATTAATGACAATAGATGAGAAGAGTTTCAAGAAACCTGTCTTACTTTCACACTTTCTTGAAACATCTCTTGTTGCAGTACTATTAAATGCATGTTTGATATTATTACAAATTAAAATACATTTTACTTAAATAAATAAGCCGAAACAGTGTATATAGAAATAATGCCTTATTAAAGTAGTACTTCAAACTTACCTTCTGCAGGGCGAATTTCATTTTTCATCGTCCAAGGAAGAATAAAATATATGTTAGGGACGATACAAATTAAAGTTTTTAAATTGAAGAGCTTGTAAAATTTTAATAAATCATAAACAGGGCTCAGTTTGAAAAAAATCCGTGGATCAAACATTTAGTATTAAGGTCAAGAACAATTAAAATTGACAAAAATTAAATGTTCAAAGAGTTTTTAAGTTCTTAGTTCACATTTTCAGTCATATTTATTATTCATATTACAAAAATAAATACAAAATTCCAAATCGATTGTGCGCGAGACAACCTTATTGGAACAGCCATAGCACAGATATTCTTAGTGCTTTAGGTCCATGGAACGCACACTACATCAATGGTTACATTTTATGTTCCAGTAAAACGGCGAATACAGTATGACAATGAGTTGCATGCTATCACATTTTATCTCCGAATACACACACAAAAGAGTTCCATAACATTCACACAATTCCATCATCATTATATGCATTGCATTACATCCGATTATTCCATTGTCACTTCAGCCTGGAGGAAAAGAACCAACAGTTTTGTGCTATCAAATTTATGGTATCCACTATAGTATTTTATAATAAATAACTGCAATTTTATATTAAAACATTATTCATTTAATTATTTATTTCCTTGTAAAAATAAATTTATTTTTTAATTCGTGGACCATGGATAAACATAGCCTTCCTTTCACGAATTCTTCATTTCTTTACATTGCTTCTTTTGTAACTCAAGATCTGTGTTGCAGACATCTGAAATATTCCACAAAAGACTCTCAAAGTACGGTCATTAAATCTCCATCGAACGTAAGAACACTTACGGAAGGATCATAATAAGCTCGAAGCCCTATTGATCCATGTATACTAAAACATAATTTGAAATGCATACATTTAATATCATAAAGAAACAGTCAATAATAAAGCGCTATCATTTAAGTTCACACTCATTTTTGTCACGTCCAGATTAAATAACATAACGTGATCTAGATATTGAAGTCGGTAAGGAGAAGGTTAAACATGCATTTTTACTTTTTAGAATAAACGACATATATATTAGATTAACAACAATAATTTCTCAATTCTTATTTCAATCAACAAGAAAATATTCTTTTTCAACACCTGGGAAGAATCCACTATTTTTTACAACAATTTATTGATGGCAAATCTGAACATACATTATTTACGATAGGTTCCTTAACAATGTATCAAACTAATGTTATTTAAATTAAGAGAGCTGATATTTCGTTTAAACTAAAACTCAGATTTACTGTTAGTAAAATACAATATGATTTTAAAGAGATGAATATCGGAAAGAAAGATCAACTTACTATTTCAAAAACACGACAAGAGATACATAATATAAGATTAACTTATATCTGGAGAAAATAGAAAAGTAGAAATAATTTGAACTTCATGCAAACAATAACATAAGAATTGTATGTGTAGCACCCTTAAGTGCCCTGTAAGTACAAAATTAAATTTTGTTTGGTTATTGTATTATTGAATAAATAAATTATATCCTAATACTTTTTTCTTTCGAAGTTTTCAGACACAAATTATCCTTTAGGAGGTAACACTGTAGTATGCCACTGGACATTGCAAGTACAACAAAATATACAATGGTTTTCAATTATGGCTGATCCCTAAAACTCAATAAACCATTAAATACAAATTTAATTTCTCTTAAGCTTTCATAAATCATGATATATTATTTTGGAAGAAATAGATTAGATCTCTTCTTCCTTGAAATATAGATAAAGAACTATTTATAGTTTTTGAAATTCACATCTACAACTACGAATCAAATTAAGGAAGCTAACGAAAGTGAAATGAAAGCATCAGTTGTTCATTTCAGAGTTATTTTCAAATTAAATTAAAAAAAAAACAGAATTATTTATGTAAAAAGTCTCCCTCCCGCGGAGTGTAGAAAATTAAATCAATGAGGATGAGAATAAATAACATAACGCTTCAGGCATGCTTCAGGTAATAACACAACGAAATGAGTGATTTATACTCTTCTAAGATACACGATTTTTTTTCCTGAATATTATAATTTGCTGTTCCAATAAAAGTTTTAAATACTTTTTACCACCATCCTTAAAAACACATTTTTCTTGCACAAACGGTAAAACAATTAAGCTTAAAGATCAAGACGTTAGATTAATGAAATTATTACTTCACCAACAACTCGCATATTTATTACTACTTACAGTAAGTATAGTAACTCATTGGTTACAAAATAAAGTGATTGGTCAGATAAAAATGTATAACTCTATTTATTTCAAATTATGTTCAGTATTTTTTGTTTTCATAATCAAAACATTTTTAAATATCAAACAAAATTACTATGTTCTCGTATGCATTTCTCTTATCTCAGTTCTTCCTTAGACTCCAAACAAAATCCAACTCTAAAAGAAATTCATCGTTTTAGTACTTTGATAAACTTCTTTTTACCGTATACCAAATCATTTCTCATATGTATGATATAATATAAGAAACACATACATACAATCAAGTGATACGAAGGAAGGTATGAAATAGATCTACAAACACTTTCGGTTGAGTGGAATCACTGGCGTTGAAGTGGAGGTTGCTGAATCTTCATCGGCATTTCGACAATATGCAGCTGAAATGATTACAATAATATTTTATATACTTCATGCTTTAATTAAAGCTGTAGGATAGAGCAGCAAGCAATTCGAGCATATTATATCCATTCGTACGCAGAATGTGCCAGCATAACGCGCATAGAGTTGTTATTTCCTGGTATAGTTAATTAAGAGCGGTTGAAATGCAAGGAACATTGTCAGTACACTGGAGGGTTTGGATTACAGGTTAATAGATAATCCTATTAGATAATGCATTTTAGAAGGCAAACAGGAAGAACCACAATTGAATTACATCATAATACACATTGTATTTGTTGGACATTCAACATAAACGTTTTACATCAACTCTCCAAGTTTGTTATCTTCAACTGTTGTTGGATTTATGTTGCACCAAGATGTTCCTATGTCCACAATATGAACATGCTATGGTCATTAATTCCGTTTAATCACTCTTTGTCCTATGATGCTATAAACCAAGCGTGTGATCCCGTGAAATGCCCCAGTGCACTTGAAAAATTTACAAGTATGAGAGTTTACTATCGGTTGTATTGAAATATGCAGTCAGTTAAGACAAACACCTTGTACCACAGATTGTCGAAAATTCATGTTAAAGAAAGTACGAAAGATATTATAAAAACTCGCCGTAATCGGAAATAAATAATTACTGCATCGAATCATGTGAATGTAAAACAACTAAACATCCGAATAATAAAATAAATTAATAAAAATATTTTTTTTCTCACTTTAACATGAAAATTAGGTTAGATTAGACCATAAAACGAAGTCGAAAAATTAACAGTTTAGACAGTCGTTTAGACTGAAAAAAGTTTCTTAGGAAATCACATAGCTTCAACTATGGGGTCATTCTAACTCTAGAAATGTTTGTGTTTTATCTCAATGAATATTATTTTACTAAAAAAATATTTATACATTTGATTTGAATGTATATTTTTTCAAAAAGATATTGATTACATTTATTGGGATGAACGGCGTGTTACAACTCAAAAGTTAGATGAAATAAATTACTGAACCGAAATATTGCCCAAGAAACTAAAGTAAAGCATTACATATGAAGTTCAAGTAGATATAACACAGCATCCTGTGTGTTCAAGGATGCTATAAACCGAGTGTGAGATCCACTGGTTGTGACCCACAGATTGCTAAGTCAGCCTATGCTGGAGGAAGAGGAGGGGAAGAGCTAGGGCGCGATCGGCTTTAGTCTCGTAAAAGGCGAGAAACGCACGGGGACACAATGTGGCTCCAACTCTTGTATTTGAGCAGCACATATTAGGCATGACATGACTTGCATAATGAACACGAATCTGCAAATTATGGCTCTTTGCGCTGTATTTATTCGTTCGTAAAACACTCTTGCAGTTTGTGACGTTTTAACATCAAAGATACATGGGATACCACGCTTGATTGCTCCATATGTTCTATGAAAATTCTGCTTTTAGGGGGTACACGTCGATACACACCACCAGTATTTCTCCTTAAGTTCGGTGTTCGCGGTCACATCACTCAACAGGTACAAATATTGAGAAAGAGACCTTTTGTGCCCCTTTTCGGTTCACTCATCGCGTTTTCATCTGTAGGTGTAGCGCAATTTCCAATTGCTGTGCAAAGGCGGACACACAGTCGCATATGTTTTTCGAGAAATACATCTGTATTCATACTTTTCGTCCCAAGGGCAGGATACGCGTAATCATTTGGTTGGAGATTTTGCTGGAGAGGAACATATTTGGATACATAGAAACAAAATGGATTTGTACATACATCGTTTTTCGTAAAAGATTGAAAAGCCCATGCTTGTTTTATCTACAGTCCACATGCAGCTCGTACATGTCATAAGTTTTTTTTAAGTTTATAATTGAAGAAATAAACATCTATTGAGATCAACAAAGTTTGAGATCATTTCACAATTTTTCATTGATCGTTTTCGGATTTACGAAAAGGAGAAAATATACTTCTCACTTCGAAAATTGAAAAAAAAAAAAAAAGAAATTGGTGAATTCATTTGACGACTCTCGAAGACCCGGTTTTTCTTTGCGTATCGACAGCTAAAAAGCTCGCAAAATGTCCTTGGCATGCGTAGCAAGCGGCGTTGTCGTCCCCACTCAATTCCGAGATCGACCGCTGGTGGCGCGGGTGTCGGCGACCGGCGGCGGTCGTGCTTCGGCAGCGGGCCGCCAGGCGCGCCCGCGGCGCGCAGCGGCGGGGGGCCGACCCGTTGGGCAAGCGTCCGTTGCCGGCCGGAGGGCCCAGCAGCGTGGTGGTGGTGGTAGCACTGGCCGTGGACTCGCGCTTGTGGTAGGGGCTGCCGCCCGCCGCTCCCAACAGACTCCCGCCGTACGGGAGATCCCCCAGGCTCCGGGCACATGGCGCGCGGACGCGGTCAGACAAGCGGACGACAAAACACACACAGAGCCGTCTTAACAGCCTAGGATCCTTACAAGACTTCTTGATGTCTTCATGTGTTCAGAAAAATGATTATGCGATTGTTTGGGACATTTGTAATAGATGGAATTTTTAAACAACTTGTCAATTTTGTTATTATAAATTACTTTTTTACGTCCGGGAATGAAAGGTTCCAAAAATGCTCATTTACTCATTTACTTGCACGTAAACTATTACAAAAAAATTGGTATCATTTGTTACTATCCAATTACGAAACGTACAATCTTATAAACGCTGCAACTAATGGAACTTATCAATGATTTGACAGCGGTCAAATGGCTAGTAACGGAAAGAAACCTACGTAATAGAACCTAGAAAGGGAGCATTTCAGAGTTATTGAGCATTTTAGAGCTGTATAAGTCTAAAAGGTTCAATTTCCAGGTTTCATTATGTAGTTTTCTTTCCGTTTGTAGCATTCGATTTTTATGGGGAATTTTTAGAAAGTGGAATCCATTACATTTTTTTTATATCGCTGGTCTTTCAAATCTAAGGATCGTAGGCAAAGCCTAGCGAGGTAAAAGGTCAAGACGGCTTTGTGCACTGACGAAACACACACGTGAATACTGCACCGGGGTGCAAAGTGCGGAGGGGCGGATTGGAACAATAATAACAGGAAAGCACTACAGTGGTTTACTACACGACAATCACAAGATTACGCAGGTGTAGCATCTAATCACTTCTGATACAAACGGATGGACGTGTGAGGATTTGATAAAAAGATATACTGAAACGTAAGCGAAAGCAATAACACACAGGCAGGTCACAAATACACGACACACACAAGCCTCATTAAAACAAGTAATATGGTTAGATGTTTCTTATGTTGATATCAGATCCGAGACATGGTAAGTGCCCACAACATTACACTTTAGGAAAACAATCTGTTAAAGAAGCGTGAGTCTGAGTGGACCACAACTATGAAGAAAGAAAAGAGTTGTACGGCTGTGAAGTAAGCTTAAAAAAGTCAAAATCTCAAAAATAACGAAAAAGTATGATAAAATTTTTAAAAAAAAATTAGATAAAATCTGAAAAAATTAAAAAAAAAAATTTATGGAATATTGTATTTATTAAAAAGGCAAGTATACAGAATGTAGTTTTAACAAAAAAGTCTGTAACAGATTCGCCAATAAAATTTTTGTAATACGAAAGTAATCAAAACTGAAGAAAAACGTGTTCACGTACTTCCAGCATGAGAACAGTAGCCTGAAAAATTTTGTTGGGTCATCAAAGAGTTCCAAAAGTCAGAAGCACTAATAAAGCGTACTAACTGGAGCAAGTGAGGGTTGCACAGCCAGCACCGAAACATCTACGCTAACGAGTCCGGTGTCAACAAGAATGCTAATATTCAACGCCATTCATAACATCGACAACTACAATATTGTGACATACCAATATGTAGGACCTTGTATTGCGTCACATTTATTGTTAACAGGGTGAATGGTAAGGATAGACATATGTAAATATGGCGGCCTAGCAACGGTGGACGAGTAGTCGTCAAGGTCAACAAACTTCATTGCTTCGAACCACGGGGCGCGGATAGTTGATAAAGAAAACTGTTTGGGGACTGGCCGATAGAGCAATGACAGTCTGGGGCGCGGCTAGTTGAATTTGTAAGTAATTTTGGGATTGGCTAGGCATGGAATAACAATGTATTTCGATGGAAGCGGGTCGATTTTTTCTGACAAGAAACAGTACAAGATATGGACCGAGTTTTGAAGGGCTGAAAGAAAGGAAGATTCCGACTTATGCCGTGGTGCTGTGGATCGTGTGTAGATAATTGATGTTGGGAGTTTGGGAATTGTGAACATCTACTTTGGGCTATGGTTGTCGGACTTCAACATTATTTAAAAAGCAGCTAGAATTTAAACTGTGAACTTAGGTGAATTTGTCGGCAACAGAACTGGGAGTATTTGATGCAGATAGTAGTTTGCTGAAATTTGATTGATTTTCATTTAGCCAATTCCAGCAAATGAGTAGCTAGAAATGTATATTAGCTTTTCACATTCCTCGGCAACTCTGTACAGATGGCAGATCGAATAATCGGCTATTAGTAGTCAATAGCAATTATTTCTTATAAGACCCATCGACCCAGTTAGCCAGATATTAATTTATCGGAAATAGCAGTTGAAGATTAATTTTAATAATTGAATTAACGTAATCTTTTCCTGACGCCCGTATTTTTATATAAATTTGGAACGGGTTACGTTGAATTTATATTTAGTAATGTTAGAAGGGCAGAGGAGATATTTAATTTAAAAATAAAATTAGATAGTTTGTTTCAATATATTTATTGCACTCTCCGCGGCTGCGAAATTCTCCTGCATTGTCGAATCTAAAATACACATTGTTTCTCCAAAGTCCAGACTCTAACCAGGGATCCTGTGCGTGGAAATATATTACGTTAATCATGAGCCGTCTGGGGGTTACAAGAGATGGAATAAGAAAATTACTAATAAAATTCAACCGGAAGAAATTTCATTACAAATTATTTCTACTGAACAATTAATTAAACGGAAAAATTAGGAAAGACATTTGTTTTGAATGAAACGTTTCAGAATGACAAGAAAAAAACAGAATCATCGTTTTGCAGTTAGTGTTAAACTCTTTAGGGTTGTGCATGATGAAACAAAAATGACAAAACATTTGATCCAACAAAAAAATGTGAGTCTAAATATAATATGAGTAAGTACAAAGTTGCATAATATAATCTGAGCTTTTGATCAGTGGATGTTGTGAACATGAGAAGAAGCTGAAGAAGAAGAAGAAGAAGAAGAAGGAAAAATATTTCAAAGGAAGTGATCAAAAGAAGCGAGAAGCGAAAGAAAACTATAACGAATATGCAGTGAACAAAACGCAACTCGGAATGGCATCTCCATGACTTATTACTGGGTGCGATGTCCCAATGAAGGGCGCCGGACGCGAGCGCTTCAAGTCAATATGTTTCGCAGGCTCCTCCGGGCGCGGATGGCGGGGCGTGGCGTGGCGCGGCGGGGAGTGGAGCCCCCGAGTTGGCGCTCGCACGCCAAAACGACGGGCAGAGCGGGCGGCGCAGCGAGGAAGTGACGTCGCCGTGTCACATCCGGTCGATACGGGCAGGCGGGCGCGGGCGCGTGCGAGGCGGGTACGTGGCCGGGGGCGGAGGCACGGGCGGGGGAGGGGGTAGAGGAGGAGGAGGAAGCGGGAGCGGAGAGCAGTCTAATGAGTTCCCTATCAACGTCGCAAACAGCGCACAAAGGATTCGGGCGCAGAGGGAGAGGGAGCGCGCCTTTAGAGGTTGCGCGGGCGGACAACGAGACGGAGCACGGAGCTGGACGGTGAGGGTGGGTAAGAGGGAGTAAGAGGCTGGGCAGGAGACTGGGCGGGAGACTGGGCGGGAGACTGGGCGGGAGACTGGGCGGGAGACTGGGCGGGAGCTGGGCGGGAGCGGGCGGGGGGGGGGCGGGCGGGGGGCGGGAGACTGGGCGGGAGACTGGGCGGGAGACTGGGCGGGAGCTGGGCAGGAGACTGGACGGGGCTGGGCAGGTGCCTGGCAGGGGGCTGACAGGTGAGCGGGGCATGCAGGCGGGGATGGTGGGCGAAGCAGGTGGGCGGGGCAGATGGGCGGGGCAGTGGGCGGGGCAGGTGGGCGGGGCAGGTGGGCGGGGCAGGTGGGCGGGGCAGGTGGGCGGGTCAGGTGGGCGGGGCAGGTGGGCGGGTCAGGTGGGCGGGTCAGGTGGGCGGG
This sequence comes from Teleogryllus oceanicus, assembly GCA_964035755.1. Lineage (NCBI taxonomy): Eukaryota > Metazoa > Arthropoda > Insecta > Orthoptera > Gryllidae > Teleogryllus > Teleogryllus oceanicus. The sequence continues at coordinate 19,201,833 of CAXIVR010000012.1, read as the reverse complement.
TCAGGTGGGCGGGTCAGGTGGGCGGGTCAGGTGGGCGGAGCAGGTGGGTGGGTCAGGTGGGCGGGTCAGGTGGGCGGGTCAGGTGGGCGGGTCAGGTGGGCGGGTCAGGTGGGCGGGTCAGGTGGGCGGGGCAGGTGGGCGGGGCAGGTGGGCGGGGCAGGTGGGCGGGGCAGGTGGGCGGGGCAGGTGGGCGGGGCAGGTGGGCGGATCAGGTGGGCGGGTCAGGTGGGCGGGTCAGGTGGGCGGGTCAGGTGGGCGGGTCAGGTGGGCGGGTCAGGTGGGCGGGTCAGGTGGGCGTGTCAGGTGGGCGGGTCAGGTGGGCGGGTCAGGTGGGCGGGTCAGGTGGGCGGGTCAGGTGGGCGGGTCAGAGGGGTGAGACGTGGTGGGGCGGGGCGTGATGGAACAGAAAGGTTGCATGGAGTGAGAAGGCACGTGGCATGGTAGGATGTGACGCGAGGCAGAGCGGAGGGGGTGAGTCCGGAAGAGATGCGAAGTGGTGTGTGTTGCAACAGTGGAGTGGATTGGGTTGGGGTAAAACGGGGTAGTGTGGGGCGTGGGACGCGGACGGGGGTGTTGCAAGGCGGGGGCGGGGGTGGGGCGCGATGAGGGAGCGCGCTTTGTCGACGCGCACCTGTTGCGCGTGGCGCGCCCTTCCCCCTGGCGCTGGGAAACGAAGCGGCTGGCCGGGCGGCGGCCACTGCAGCCATTCGTCACTCTCATAGCGCGCCCAGAAGAACAGGCTCACACAGCGGGAGAACACGCTGCAGGCCGGGATCTTAAGGATACTGCTGCTTTCTCTTCTGTTTTTTTCCTCCTTTTCCCTTTGTCTTTGCAAATCAGGTACTCTCCCTGGACAGAAAATGTTTGTGAAGTCTTTGAGCGTAAGAGAACGACTGTCGAAAAAGCTAAGCGGGTAACAAAACAACATTCTCTATTTTAATTTTCTGTTTCATTTCTATGTTTCTGCTCCATCTATAGGAAATTCTCCGGATTTTTCACTTTGAGAGGTTGTTGTGCACCCTGCGTGGGCTACTACACCTCACGTCTTTATTTTCTTCCAGGAGGATATATCCTCGGAGAGGACACCTAGGCTACTAGTCCTTATTCTCACTCCCTGCGGCCGACACGCACGCTTTACGCCATTAGTATCCGGATCCAGCCAGATATCGGTATTCCCTGTCGGAAACCTCTCCATTCAATGCGTGGATAGGGTCGACCTGCCGGTTCAGAGCTACTGGTTTCCGGGTCAGTGCCGGAGTCGAAACGATCCGCCATTCACAATGCGCCGGGTGAAGTTCCTCCGGTATGCCTAGTGCCACTGCCTCGACGAAATCAAGTGCCCAACTCGGGGCCATCCGCACCAAAGCCCGGGAGGCTCGGGGCCTCCAACACCTTACTGCCTTTACATTGAAGCTATCGACGTGAGTACCGCCGGAACCTAGGCAACCTGATTGGAGGGGGTCATGCTCCCCGACTGGACTTTAATATGTGGGATCCAGAGCATTACGAGGAATGTCCTTCACCCATCACGCCCAAAGTTCGGCGCGCAACAGCCCCAAATGGTGGGTCACCGGGCGAACACGGATTCACAGCTTTTAGCATCGTCTCATCACTGTCTCCACCTTGCAGCTATCGACGTGAGTGCCGCCAAAAGACTTTTAACAGGTGAATTTCTTATGATTTTAACTGTTGAATCATATTCGTACTACTTCAAGCTACGTAGCAAGTTAACCAAACCTTCACGTTTGTTTACGCTATTACAGTATAACATCAGTATACGAAATTCTCTTCGGAGCACGATACATATGGAACGGGGCACAGGTTATTTTGTCCTTTTCGCGGTGACATCTTTAGTGCAATACTGTTTCAATAAAACAGGCAATATTTAGGAAAGCCAATATGGTAGCACTTGTATTTTACTGCACTATTGATTGAGGGGATAATCATGAATGAAAATTTTCCACGCCTGAAATGGCAACCTCTTCGACATTTGTGTATAGCAAATTGCCTACCACACGAAACTCAGACGCGAATGATAATCCATAATTCCCTTCTTTATTCAATTTTTAATTCGCATCATCTTAATAAATCTTCTAAGACTATGGACAGAAATTCTACACTTGAAAATGGGTTTTGGGACACCCTTCATTTGGTCTAAGAAGCAAGTTATCAATAATTACTAATCGAAGACTTTTCATGCCCCTTTTTCCGTCAAGAAAACTACTGTTTTTTGTTGTCTTTCCCTTAAAGAAGATTGAAATCTCAAGCAAAACAGAATGGTGTGTTTTAAAAACACGAATAGCAATGCTAAAACATTCAAAAACCTCTTGTCCCAAATTATTTCCTTATGTTTTCCATTGCTGGAATTTTATTGTATCCTTTACAAAATCATTCTAGCACTAATAATGGATGAATTTGCTACTGAGTTCTTGATCTTTTACGTTTTACTGAAATTGAAATTATAATCCTAAAGAATAGGTTTCATAAAACCGTTACACAAGTTACTTCTAACAAGTTAATATTGTTTTCTTAAACACCTTCATTAATAATACATTTTATTGTAAAAAATGTTGACTCACTTTAGTGAATATCACAAACATTATAATTTTCTTTTTCAGAGTGTATATTTGTTTTGATTTTGTTATAATAGAAGTATTCAGCGGACTTGGTATGGTTCACAAGAAAGAAAGTAGCCAAAGGCGTTTTGGAGTACACATTTGAACATATTTGAAATACACAAAAAATGCAAAAAATCAAGAATAATTTACGTGCATATAAAAATAATAAATACAAGCTACACACAGCGAATATGTTAGAAACATTTTGACACACACATACTTCGCATGCACATACACACACATGCAAACAGTAAAAATACCAACAGAGCATGCCCAAGCCATTCATATAGAGCTGAATGCGAGCATTAGAAAAATGCAAGTGCACGAGTACATTTGAAAATAGTTATATTTATTTTTTTAGGAATTAAATCATTGTCAATTATACCGGTGGAACTAATGTTTACTCCCGTTGATGATTATAAACAATTTTAATCAAATAGAATGAGCTTTGTACGTTATTGATTATATTGTACCTTTAATTATTTTGAGATATCCAAATATTTCTGCTTGTTAATTGAAAGTTTTAATTTTCTCGCATTACTGTGTCTTACATATTCATTAAAATTACTACTTTACCTTATATATCTCAAAAATCAAAATCATTTCAATGTATTATGATTAGAGATTTAACTGTGAGTCTCAATATATTTTCAATTACTTAAAACAATGGAATTCTATTAAAGAAGTGGTGCTATTTTATTTATTATCTTGGAGTTCGAATTGAGATCTCCTTTTTGTTTCTAACCTTTACCAGGTGCTTAAAGTGCTTACCGGATGCTCTCAGTACGAGATCGGGGACTCCAGTCCTTACTGTGGCCGCTCAGAGTATAGCGCCTACCGCCGCCTACCGTCCGAGTTTCTCGCCAACGACTCATGCGATGCCGCAAGGTGTTCTGCACCTCCGTGTTCAGGAAGCAATAGAACAGCGCCACCGTGAACCCCTGCACACAACAGAATCGTCTCACTCACAATATATATTCCGCCAGCCACTCATGCCGTAAGGTGATCTGCACCTCCGTGTTCAGGAAGCAATAGAACAGCGCCACCGTGAACCCCTGCACACAACAGAATCGTCTCACTCACAATATATATTCCGCCAGCCACTCATGCCGTAAGGTGATCTGCACCTCCGTGTTCAGGAAGCAATAGAACAGCGCCACCGTGAACCCCTGCACACAACAGAATCGTCTCACTCACAATATATATTCCGCCAGCCACTCATGCCGGAAAGGATCTGCACCTCCGTGTTCAGGAAGCAATAGAACAGCGCCACCGTGAACCCCTGCACACAACAGAATCGTCTCACTCACAATATATATTCCCCGCCAGCCACTCATGCCGTAAGGTGATCTGCACCTCCGTGTTCAGGAAGCAATAGAACAGCGCCACCGTGAACCCCTGCACAACAGAATCGTCTCACTCACAATATATATTCCGCCAGCCACTCATGCCGTAAGGTGATCTGCACCTCCGTGTTCAGGAAGCAATAGAACAGCGCCACCGTGAACCCTGCACACAACAGAATCGTCTCACTCACAATATATATTCCGCCAGCCACTCATGCCGTAAGGTGATCTGCACCTCCGTGTTCAGGAAGCAATAGAACAGCGCCACCGTGAACCCCTGCACACAACAGAATCGTCTCACTCACAATATATATTCCGCCAGCCACTCATGCGATGTCGTAAGTTGTTCTGCACCTCCGTGTTCAGGAAGCAATAGAACAGCGCCACCGTGAACCCTGCACACAACAGAATCGTCTCACTCACAATATATATTCCGCCAGCCACTCATGCGATGCCGTAAGTTGTTCTGCACCTCCGTGTTCAGGAAGCAGTAGAACAGCGCCACCGTGAACCCCTGCACACACAGAATCGTCTCACTCACAATATATATTCCGCCAGCCACTCATGCGATGCCGTAAGTTGTTCTGCACCTCCGTGTTCAGGAAGCAGTAGAACAGCGCCACCGTGAACCCCTGCACACAACAGAATCGTCTCCACACAATAGATTCCGACAGCAACTCACCGCAGGGTGTATGCAACTAATATCTAGTAATCAATGGAACCCGTGAAACGCTGTACACAACGCAACGTCCTCTACCAGACGCCGTATGCATCCTCTAACACACAATATCTCACGCAAGCGACTCATGGGTTTCCGCAAGATGTTATCCACCTCCGCGTGCAGGAATCAATGAAACAGCGCCTCCATGAACTCCCGCACACAACACAATCTTCTCACACACATCAACGCTCGCTAATGAATTAACAATTGCAGTGTGCAACAAGAAATGCAATTATTTTCGGTTGAATTGTCAATGATGCTTAACAAAACTATACCGGAATTAAACGACATTAGGATTAAAACAATTAACTCTGATTCATTTACCCACCTGGAAATTTAATTCTGTGCTTAATTATAGTAGATTTAATTGTGAATAAAATATCTAACCAACTGGTGCAAATGCTCGATTATAGGAATATTCAGTTAATTCGATTTATAAAACGGCGTAACGTAGAAAAGTGAGGCTGTTAATTTTTCGCCACATACAGTAACGTAGGTTCTGTGAGTGAGGTAGATTCTTTGAAGTTTTCGAAGAATAAGAAATATTTTGAAAGAGAGGTAATATGTAACAAATGATTGTTATGATTCATATTTATGATTATACAGATGAAAATGCTTAAAAATGCTTAGAAAATATTATTCTTCAATTTAAGCTCTGGTACGTTAAAACTAGGAATCTGATTTATATGATCCAATAATCCGTTAAATATGTTTGCAATAAGGCAGTCGAAACTTAAAAAATGTGTACAAAATATTCCTCATAAAATGTAAAACCTTTCGAATCATAGAACAGAAGTTTCTTTCTGTCTTACTTCGTTCACATTTGTAGAGGAAACATCATTTGTTGGATTGGAGGCAATACAAGTCACATGCAAAAGTTACTCGGCGTTACCAAGGATCAAATCACTCATGGCCCATATTGAACGAAACGATCATGATTTCCCACTGCTATCTTGCATAAGTCAAACACAGAAAATAAATATTCGCTACAATGAATCTCGTAAACATAATTTCACACTTCAAAATATAAAATTGAATTAAGTTAAAATAAATGGAAATAAATAAATGTAGTAATGAATATTTCCAAGGAAAATATGCAGAATGATGAACAATTTGCACAAAATATATTCTTATTAGGAAAATAACAAAGAATGCAGCACATGATTTACAAATTCATGTTTTAAAGATTTAAAATAGTTTCATACACTTTTCATGTAAGCATAATTTCTTAGTTAGGGATAAATGCATTTGTATTGAAATCCGGTCCCTAGTAACAACTATCGAAAACGTATTTATTCACTGTTTAATCGAGTATATTGAGGATAGGTGAATCGGTAAAGTAACTGACCAGGCACAAGGATTTGGCACTCCCAACCATTTCTCATGCTAGATAATAAACTTCAACTGCATGAGACTAAATAATAATAATAATAATAAATAATAATAATAATAATAATAATAATAATAATAATAATAATAATAATTTTTTGGGCCCTCCCCTAACCACAAAAATAAGATTTAATTAATTTAGTAAATAAAAACAAGTAAATAATAATACTTAGTAATAAGTAAATAATACAACTTACAGAATAATACAACTTACAGAAGAGACTGTGAATAACACGCTTACAGATTTTCAGCTGTTGCTATGAATTCGTAGGTACACCCTATAAAGTATTGAGTATCTTTTTTGGAAAAAATCCTACGTATGTCTATAAGTCCTACTAGTGGTTCACGAACAGACAGATCTGGGCGCAGACAGACGGACAGATGCACAGGCAGACACACAGACAGAAATTTTGTAAAATACCTTACATATAGTTTAGATGCTAGTGGTGTTCACGGACGATTGGACAACCGGCCACACAGACAGACAGAGATACGGACGTTTTTCAAAAATCGCTATTTCGGTATCAGGGGTCCTTAAAATATGTATTTCCGTAGAAATCTCGAAATCGTATACTAAGTATACGTACAGTTAGGGTAAAATGCGGCATGGAGGGAAATTCAGGAAAGAATGCAATAGATTTTATTACATGGGAGTTTTTTTGTTTTTTTTTCTCCCTTTCAAAATTCAAAATTTATTGCTTATTTATCCTTGAAAATAGATTTTAATACATGGGAGTTTTTGTTTTTTCTCCCTTTCAAAATTCAAAATTTAAGTAGTATAATGACTTAATGTAGGGATTACAGAATTTTGAAAATGTGCACACAATTCACTTTCCCCATAGGACGTCATACGCAGTTTTTAACTTTTTTTGACGTAAAATAAATAAATAAAATACCCGTCTACTTAGCACGTCACGACCATATTAGGAAATTACGTCCAAGGAAACAGAGAATTGATATAGGAAAATACTCTTTTATAAATAGAACTATTGAGTCATGGAATAGCTTGAAGAAACATCAACATTTTTAGGTTGAAATTAAATTTTAATAATAGTGTAAGTGATAGGATCATTAGTCTGTGAAGGGCCTCTGCATTTAGTAGGCGTGCCTGTGTAGGCGTGCAAAATTACTCTATTTAAGAGTAATTTTGTTCTGTTTATTGAATTTTATGAATTTTTAGTATTCATTATTATATTATGGTATTATATGTAAAGTAAGTGTAAAGAATTAGCCACCGGGCTTAATGCCCAAAGCAAATTAAATAAATTATCTCTCTATAATGTCCTATTATAGAGAGGTGGCGGCGGCGATGGTGTAGCGGTTAGCGTATCGGACTGCTATACCCACGTTTGCGGGTTCAAACCCGATGGAAGCCGTGGATTTTTAAGGGCGAAAAAGTCCTTCGGTGGGGAAGTAAAGCCGACTGACCCACGTTAGTACATTTACTGCATGTAAAAGATCCTCAAGCCTAAATGACGCCTCTGAGCTAAATTCCAATCGCCTGTTTCGTCGCCCAAGTAATACCTTCTTTCTCCCAAGATTGGTGAAAGGAGTGTAACGAAATTCGCGTGGTCAGACGGAAGAGCAGGCCTCATGACCTGAGTCTCGCCACGTGAAGTAAGGCAAATTCAATTCAATATTGTGTTAGCTGTCTCCCTGGACGGCACGCCCACCTGTAGGCTGAGGAGGAGCGCCTGTGCGTTGCGAAAGACATGTCCCGCCACACCGTCCATGGGGCCCTGCATCATGAGGATGTAGGTGATGCCCAACAGCGGGAACAGCACCAGCAGCGCCTTCGTCGCCTTGCGGTACTGCTGAGTCTCGGCCGTGTTGGCTGATTGCAACTTGGTGATCAGCACCTATGACAGTTGTATGTTTTCGGTAGCGCTGTGCTCTTATATCGACGTAAGAAACGCAACCATACATCTTTGACACTTAAGTCGTAAACACTTAATTTTACAGGAGAACAAAGAATATTTTTTAACCGAATTAAATGGGGGATTATTCCTATTCAAACGAAGGTGATATTGAAACGAAACTATTTGTGTGTGGGTTTTGGTTCAGTACCTGATTTACAGCATTAGTTTAAAGTTGTTTTTGCTCCCCTGTAAAATCAAGATTTTTAGACTTATCAGCTTATTCACCGGAGTCAAAGATATATGAATGAGAAGCCATTCTTAATGGTCTCCATCCGTTAAACATGTTAACGTCTGCCAACCATTAAAACCAATCGAAACAAACGAATTGCAGCAAAGAATGGTCTTTCAATTTTGCTTTTCAAAGCAAAGATATGTATTATTTAAATATTGTTATTCACAGACAAAAATGCCATTGCGAAAAAGAATTAACAGACGTGTTCAAACTCGTTTTGATGGGAAGTCTTCAAATTTTATCAGGACGAAGGGTTCGTTTGGGAAGTTATTGACGTGAAACCATTGTATCTGTGAATTTCATGCTGTTATCACATAAGTATCAAGTTTTGTCGCATAAGTATATTAGTAATTTTTTTCATTTGACTACCTAATCTAAAAAAATATATAATATTAATTAGAATGCTTCAGAAAGAAGCCGAGAGAAACAAACAAATTCAAGTATGTTATACCGGGGCGCAGTAATAGCAAGGTATGTGAAACGTCTATCAAGAATGGATTTTTGAACAGGTGCAGGTCGAAGTCTGACCTTATTTTTTTCTGCATTTATTTTCAGCATATAGGAATAGTGAATATGTAGGGAATAACCGAGAAGTCAGTTTGTGCACAAAATCCTGTTCCGGCAAAACTTTCGCAATAATGGACGGCTATACAGGCAGAGTGCCTCAACGTTTCTTCAGGGGACTTCCAACGACTTCTTGAGTCCACTGCATGTCGAGTTGCTGAACTTCCCCGAGGTAAAGTAGGTTTGACACGAGGAGGGATCCCAGGACGTTTTTCACCTCAATGTAGATTAACGTTAATTTTTGTATAATAGTATTTACTAGAGAAATTCCTAGGGCGTTAGGTCAATGGAAAATAAAAAGGAAGTATGGTTAGTTTAGCATTTTCAAATTACTAAAGAAGCTACTGTAGCTACATGCACAAACGCAATTGTAACGAACGGCCGCGTGGCATAGGCGACGCTAAGGCACCACGCGGCAGCCTTTGTTACGAGCGGATGTGACGTCGGCGGGAAACCCTAGGAGGCAGCGTGGTGGGGAGAAGGGCGAGCGTCAGCCCTGGCGAGCGGCGGAACGCTCTCTTTGGTTACTGGACGCGGTGCGGCACAGACGGTCTGGGTGGGCGCGGGCCGCGGGCTGGGCAAGAGCCGGCAATGTGTTGCCGTACAGAGGCTGACTCGATGTTGAGTCGTAGGTGGGTTGCGGCGCTTCACGCCATCTAATATTTGAGATTAGTGTGTAGTGGTGTGGTAGCCGTAACGGGAAATTACTCCGTGTAGGGATATTAGTAATTACGTTATTTTGTAATAAGGTGGTGGTCTGTTCATAAACCTCTAAATTACTAAACCCACACTCGTCTGTGTTATTATTGCAAATGCATGACGCCACACTACTCACCCACATGATGGAGAAAAGGAAGACTAGGTTCACTGCAAGAACTGTAATGACAGGTGCTTGGTGGATCCAATCGAAGTAATCCTCAGCCATCCACGGACAGTGCTTGATCAGTAACACCATCGGATGAGATTCGCCCTACAATTTTTTTTATTTAAAAAATGCATATTAATTTTATAAAAGAAAACAGTTAAATTAAAAAATAATCAGAAGAGTGTAATCGAGATTGTTCTATAAACAAATATGAAAAATATAGTTTATTATTAGATAAAGATACATGCAGCTGATGATTTTTGATTCACTTCAGGCGAAGATGTGTCATCGGTCATTGTGGTCAGAACCTAGTCTATTTGATGCACTGCATTTTTTATATGAATTCATAATCAGTACTTGCCGCATTGTCAGGTGCAGTTTTTCCAAGGTGTTTGATAATAGCCCACGTCACAACAATCACACCAGGAATACCTGCAATTTTATTACACATTACGAGATAATTTTAAAATCTATATTACTTTATCGATCATGGGTTCCAATTCTGATGCAACGCGAAAAATGATATATTGAAACGTGTGTGTTTCAAATATTCGCTGGTGGTTGAAACGATGAGGCTGAATTTAATGTACAAAAATTTAGACATAACCACAAGGATTTTGTTACTTTCTGATATTTATAATATAATAAAAAACCACGGCTTTGACAGCATATTAGTATTTCCAGAGTTGAGCCCATGAACGACATCAGTACCTCGAAGCTAAAGGGTTTGCTACCTGAACCTAATTTACCTAATTTACATAATTACATTTACCTAATTTACAGAAGAGGAGTATAAATACGCTATTTTGTCCTCTTAATGAAAGATTAAGTGTTTCGAACTTCCTTATTAAGGCTTTTTAAGTCTTCTTCACATCTCCAGGAAGAACAATGAAATGGGAACAATATTGTTTATCGCATTTACTTATTTTACGCGTGGGACGTTTCAAGATGTTTTTCAAGACTTTTGAATGAAAGAGAATATGTTGTTTTCACTGCGTCTAAAGTTCTTTCATTGCGAATTTGTGCATTGTTTTCACTGCGTCTCTTACTTTACGCATATCAATGCAGTTTGAAAATGTGTGTAAAATATCCCATTTTTTTCAAAAGATGGACATAAAGCCAGTAACTCCGAGGTAAGTACATTATTTATAAAAATAGTATTTATTTCAAATATATGTATTGTTCGTGAAGTGTGTTTTTATTTAGTACTTAATACACTTATTTATAAATACCTTCGCAACCGACGCGCCCAATTATTTAGAAACAAATTTATTTCTCTAATTTTAAATTACATAAGTCAAGATGTACGAGAAATGTACGTTAATTTGATTTTTTTTCTAAAAAGAAACCAGGAATTATCAGGAACTTTCCAACATTCACAAACCAGTATCATTTTGTTAATTGGGAAACATCAATGATTGGCGCACCACCGGACTTCAGAATAAATTGCAAAATAATTGAAAGTAGCTACTTGGTTGACTGGAAGTCGCTGTGTCCAATGCACATTGGCACAGCGACTTCCATTTCACATTTGGCCGCCATTCTGCGACCTTCCTCAGTATGAAATGCGAGGTATTGGATGTTATTGTATTGGGTGTTATTTTATAAATCAAAGCGTAGTAAGATTTGTAAATAGGTGTATTACAATTACAAATGAGAGAAATTTGAGATATCTCACCCCATCCAATGATGATATATATTTGCAATTTGACCTTTTCTCCTGTGAATGTTGCCACAACCAGCAAGAAAAGATATAAACCTGGAATAGAAAATAGCTTGATGACATTTCGGCTACAGGATCTCTCGTCTTTGAGAATTGATGAGAATTTGTCAAAACGCCTGAAGAAAAATGAATTACAAGGTTTAATATGGTCACATCAAAGTGACATAATTAAATGTGGGCATCCAAAGCAATTAAAATTGTGAACGAAGTGGAACTTGGAAAATATTATATGGCCTATTATTTATATACTAAATTGGAGAAACGTATGTTTTACGTCAATACAATTATAAATGGTATTGGCCAATAGCATACATAAATTGAGAGAATCTCAGACAAATGAAAAATATGAAAGCACAATTACATTACTATTATAGTTAACTAAACTATATTTTACAATAGTCCTCATTTTCAATTAAACCCCCAAATATTCAGTTACAGTCACCAACATGCTCATTGTTTTTTTGGCTCATTGACACCAATAGTCTTGTATTTTACATTTTACATTAAACAATATATTTTGATCAATTATTTTTATATTCGAAAACCATAATGTAAATATTTCACTTTAGTCATTATAATTTTTAGTTATGCTTGCATTTCTACTTTATCATATATTCCATAGAAAAGTTATGGTATGCACCAGGAAACAGTACTGATATTTTGACAGAAAAACGCATATTAAGGATCCTTGGTACCGGAAAGATGTTTCCTTGTTTTCTTCTAGGAATACTTAGTATAACTAATACACTGAGAATATTTCATACGAAAAATTTGTTTCTCAATATGTCCTTCTGTTGTCCGGCTTTCCGTCCGTCTGTGACCAAACAATTTTGGAATTTTTACCAAACTGGATATTGCTCGATCAATTGGATGCTCAGATTACCCTTAGAATTTGAAGTGAAGTGTTAATAAGATGAAAATGGAAACATTAATTAATTAACCTTTACATATGAAACAAGCAATTGTGCGTTGCTTTTTGATATTTGACGATATTTGGGTTTGTTTAATATTTGTCAAAAATCTGTATGTGACGTGTGGGAGAGAAATAAATTCTGGGAATGTTTTCTTTGAGCTCTGGACTCCTTACTCCCCCAATTTACTACATATAGTTGAATCATGAATAAAATGACCGTGATAGTTATTGAAGGTTTTGAATGTATAGAAATAAAACATTTTTGCAACCTTTTATTGTGCTAAAAGTATTTTAAAAAATTGTAGAAATGATTTGGGGATTGAAGTTTTAATTTTATAATGTGTAATAATAATGTTCAATAACATGATAAATTATGTAAAGTATCATTACTAGTACGTTTTGTTATGTCTCTCACATTTTTTATCTGCTAGAGATTTCATGAAAATTAAGTTTGCTTCATTGTACTGCTTTTATATTTATAGTTCAAGTAAAAGATTATCCCTCAATTTGAGTTTGATAGCCGCTAAACAAAAATATACAATAAAGTAAATTTTATTCCACTCTAGAAAGAGAAAAATACCTTCAACAAACATCCAGAAGAAGTTGGTGAGGTAAAAGTAGTGCATTAGAACTGCCAACACACTGCATAAACCGCCGTTTGGGACGTATTCCTGAAATAAAAAGAGGTACCATTATTAGATAATGAAATAAAAGTTATTCGTAACTTAAAACAGAGAGCATCTTTTTTTCTAGAAAAAAGGTTTGATATTGTTGTTCTTCATTTATTCGAGATAATTAATTTGTATTTATGTTGCACGAGCTCTTTATTATACAAAATGTAATGAGTTTCGTACAAGGTCGAGTAATCACGCACTCGAGACGCACGCCGACTGCTGGTTTCCGCAATGTGAACGAGAAATTCCGGGTGATATGCGGCGAGGCCATTCCTTTCCGTTGCGTCGACCCTGCGGTAAAAGTTTTCAGTCTTTCAAAGAGTAAACGTTTTGTTTCTGACAGCACACGCATTTATTAATTCAGAACATGTTCACTCTCCAATCTTGCCTTGCTTTCTCTACGGTTAATAATGCAAATATTTTCTCAAATCTTGTAGTATTTCATTAATTAAAAAATAGTACCTTCTGGCGTACAGATTTGCTCAGAACATGGCTAAGGGTGAATTCATTGTCTCCAGGACTAAGAGGGTGTAGTCTTAAAGAGCAAATCGCGGGTTTTCGTGAGCTCCTTTGCACATTGCATCACTACATTTACCGCAGGGTCGACGCAACGGAAGGGAATGGCCTCGCCGCATATCACCCGGAATTTCTCGTTCATTTTACGGAAACTAGCAGTCGGCGTGCGTCTTTTAAACTCGTAATTTCTCGAAATTTTTGTTATGTAACATATGGCGATATGCATATTTATGAACTCGTCTCTTCAGGCTTGTTATGATTAGCTAAAAAATCTATAGGGTTCCATTTAAAAAATCAAAGTTGGGTCCATATCTCTGCAATAAAAAATGCAATAGAATACTATTATGCATGACCATATGTGCCCCTTGCATATAGAAGTTTTAGTGAAAACCGCATCTCAGTATCTGCAACGGTTCAGGAGAAAATTGAAGGGAACATCTTAGGTAGGCCACAAGGTATAAAGGAACTGCAAGCGCCGGTTGGCTGTTAGAACAGTCGGCACGGTTAGGAAACGAGTCGGCCCTTTTGGGGTATAGAACGATTTTCCTAAGGATGAGCCAAAGTGACAGTCCGCGAAAACAAGTGAACAACACATGTATTTCACAGAAGTATCCCTCCGCCGCGACAGCTGTTCAGTCACGCCCCTTCGTAAAGTGCTAATGGCTCCAGTGAAAACACCCCTATGCACAAGTCTAAGAGTTTCGCTGAAGAATATGCACGTACGTGAGTCCGGAAAATATTTAAATTTAATTACGAATGTGGAAAATCTTTTAACATGCTCCCACAATCAATAAAAGAAAACTGCCACGAATGTAAATAAAAAGAAAAATGATTTTAAGCTGGAAAAACGTGCACCGGTACGCATCTCGCATTCACGTCTCGGTTTTAAAATAAACATACTATTTATCACACAAAAGTAAATTCAATGTAATATGTAAAGAAAAAAGAACATTTACAGAAGAGTACATTGCACTGCACTTCCTATTATCAATTATTTCTCACCGCGCACTGGACAAGGACACCACAGAAGGAAGTGTCGAAGCTATTTACAAGTTAGCCAACTGCAAATGAACGAATGCGAGAAAGGGAGTCTAATGGGCTAGAGGGCACAACGACCACAGAACCTTCAGTTTGCCAGCACTGACTTTGTATCATCCTTAGGAAAATCGCTCAATAACTGCGGGGTGAGAGCCTTGGCACAAGTATCTACTGTCTACGACAGGCACGTCCAACTTCCCCTGACTGAGCGCTCATTTACCTTCCAAATCCAGAAGGGGTGTACTTGCGCAAGCTGATTCTTTGTCTGTTTGTTTTTCTCGTGTTTCCTCGCGCGTCAACTTTTTTGTTCATTAGTCCCGTTATTGTAGTGCGTGTTTTTTATCGGGAGATGGCGGTGATCTTCCCCCCCTGGATGGCGAAATCCGGCGCCGACCTACCGTCGGCTAATGGGGTTTCCCCCTAACCAGGACTCTCCCACCAGCGGGGCACCGCCCCAGCCGGGACAAGCTCTAAACTCCCGATCGGTCTCCCGGAATATGTGGTAGTGTAGTGCATGTTAGTGTAAGTGTGTGTGTAAAGGGGGACGATAGGACAAGGAAGAGGAAGGACAGATCGCGCGCGGTCCGTGGCCCGTTCGGTAGGGTACTGCTCCGGCATTCGCCTGGTGTTGATCGGAGAAACCACGGAAAACTACTGATCAGAGCAGCCGGCCGCTAGAATTCTCCTCCAGACAGCGACTGAATTCGACCTAGCTGAACAGCTAGTGTCGAAAATCTTGCCGCCGTCAGGACTCAACCTAGGACCTCCCCTCCCGGTCAGTGGTGCTGCAGTGACATCAGTTGATGCACTGAACTACCGCTCCCGGTACGCTCAAGCTGAGGCGGCGCGCGGCGAGGAATAGAGGCTTCATATGAAACTATGGTGGCCATATTTGTTCCATCAGACAACCGGAATTTGAATTAAGAATATTTTCTTTACTATTCAGTACTATTCCATGTTTATTTTTCTCTTAAATTCTCTATTGTATAAACACTTTTTGCCAAGGGGCCGTAATGTTTGAATGGCGAGTTCTATCCTTGTTTTCTTTCTGTTTTGTGTTTTCAAGTCATTCAGTTATTTATTGTTCTTAGCAATAATGTGAAATAAATCAACAACTCTCTGAGTTAACAATTCTCTCTTACGGGTGGGGCGCTTTTAACTGACAAGAATATTTGTCTGATAAACCTCTTAACCTGAACGTAAAAAGTTAATGTTATTATATCACACTGAGCTGAACACGATTACAGTATAAAGATACTTTCGATTCAAAATGTTTCATTTTACTTTCAATTAAAAATTTGAAATGCGACTGATATATTATTTTATTTTAATGAGTCATATCTATTCTTGAAAGAGAAATTGGGAATTAATATGACTAAATTTGTGTAACTTTCAAGTAACTTCTCGCAAAGACTGTCATGGGCCATTATCCAGTGACGTACCGCCACTCCGGGACAATTTGTACAACCCTTACTTATAATTCTCGCACCATTTTCTCTGGACGCTATGCCTGCGAGCCCTAGTTACCTTGTGACTTTGCCCACGATCTTGATATGCCTGGTCTTCGTTGTATTACCGGGTCGTGCATACATTACAGTCTGTTGTACTGTGGCGAGCTGAGTCGTGCCACGGATTTGGTACTTTACCGTGTAACTGAGGAACTGGTTTATAACGTGGATTTTGGTTGTTGTATATTTGTGCTGTCGTTATTTTGTTTTTCATGTTATTCTCCGAGCATAATAGAGGAAAACTGAATTGTAAGTAGAGAACAGGGGTATGAGGGTAGAACAGTGAGGAGCAAAATTCGCGTTTGTGGTGGATTTTTTTGTGTGGTGGATTTGTGGATTTTTGAAGAAGGAAAGATCTCATCTGCACCAGGCCACCCATATGGCAACTTATAGAAGTCTTACAGACGTCTGTTCATTCTAAATCCATCTACAATTTCCATCATAACCAGATTCTGTACTTCCTCATCAAGTAACTCTGTGAATAATGATGAGATGCAAAGCTCTTCTAATCGGTCCCTTGCAGGGAATGTGGGGATGCCTTTTGACCCAGACACTTATAAGCCCATGTGCAACCAACTAAGAAATTCCAAGCATTACATCATATGAGGGTGGGCGAATAGTCACACTTCTAAGAGCTCGGATTAGATACAACAGCACCATGTAATTTTACCTCTAGAATAAAATGATTACACAGTTCATTCACATTAATGTGACCACCACTTATGTTCGACGTAAAGTGCAAACATCCCTTACAGACGGAAGATGGCAGCAGTAACGGTTAAGAGTATATAGAACACGTCGGGTGGAAGCGAAAAACAGTGTAGTAGTTGTCGCAATGCAGAAACTGATGTCGGACATTATCAGACTACAAAAGGGTATGATCTTTGGCTTCCGAGCCAAGGGCGGATGCATTTACGAAATGGCTAAGTTTGTCAAGTGTTCGCGTGGCGAACCGGTTAAAATATACTGTGCATGGCAAAATGGTGAGATTCAAAACCGGCGCCAAGGACACCGTGGCTACATTAATGTGAATGGACTGTATATGTATGGTACAGCAGAATGTATAGTAATCTATAGTAATAAAGGGGAATTCAACAACATGTACCTGACAACGATACCACAAAGTAGTGTACGAATGGATACAGAATTTTTATAGTCCTTTCTTCAGGATTGTCGCGGCGTCCTTGCAAAGTTTGGTAAAGATTAATGCAACACAAATGAACAAAATAAATAATTTAATAAAATGTCAGTAGATGCTGCTCTTTCATTATTTTTTACATGTCACTGAGAGAAAATTGTTTCATAATGTATTCCGCCAAAAATCAGTAACGGTGCGGTGGGACTGCTACCTAATAGATTAGTATATTAATTCTGCCAGAGGCCAAAAGCGGTGCAGCATAACTGATTCCTAATAGTTTTGCTAGATACCAGTGGCAGTGCGTAATATTAACATGTTTAATCTGAAAGTAATGAACTGTAAAATAAGTTATTTCATTAAAATTTTAAGCAATTACACTAAAAATAATAATCTCGCATTCCATGGTTTATATAAAACTGATCTATCCTTTTTCACAAAGATTGGATATAAAAAAGCCTTGGCAACGCCGGGTATTTTGCTAGTAGCGATGACAATAATGTGTAAACGTAAATCTCCATAATTTCATTTACTTAAAGATTCCTGGACAACAATTTTTCACTTTTAATGGGAAGAAACGTGAATAGTGGTGTCATTAACAGGTAAGAAAATACACAATGGTTTCATTACTATTTATTCATAGGAGAATATTATTTAAGAGTAAGTTCTCTCGGACTTACCTGTACCACTGCGCTAATAATCCACGTTGCATCATTGCAGATGTACGTCGCCATTAAGTTGGTGTGGATGGTGTTACGAAGACACCGCAAGTCTCTGAAACATATTTCAAATAATATTTTAAAATCATACTAGAAAACGAAGTGAAATGGATCTAACTCAGGCTTTACCGGAATCTCCTTTACACTTTCCTTTTATTCTGTTAGAATGTCTTTGAATACTGCCTCACTTCCACATTTATACAATCCTTATTATCTATTTCCTGACATTCTACTAATCACTGCATTTATAAGCTTCGTGAAATTTTTTTTATATATACGAGATGTGCAGGTTTCGTAAGATGTGCAGGTAGGGAACGTTGAAACTTTGAAAATTAGCATTTTAGACAAATTTAAACATTTTTGGTAGAATAAACTCCTATAATATTCTGAATGGCTGAGTCGAAATAAGTCTTTGTTTTAAAAAAATACATTTTGCATCAAAAATTGCATTAACTTTTGCACAGAAAGCATTTTTTCAAAACAACAGTTGCGACTCAGCCATTCGGAAAATCTAAGAAGTTTACGAGACAAAATATGTTTAAAATTGACTTAAGAGCTTATTGTCAAAGTTTCGTCGTTTCCTCCCTGAACACCTCTATATCCTAATATGTAAAATATTCTTATATAATCTAAATAAAGTATAACATATGGTAATGATTTCTCTCGTTTATTATTGATTTATTAGACAATGTTAGATCAGCAAATATCCTTGCCTGACTAACATATTTAGAGCAACGAAAAATTTGAAAGAAAAGAAGACATAAATGCCTTATTGTAAGAAAATACCGCATTCCAATTTCCTTCACGGAAAGCTATGAAAAGAGAGGGCGAAGGAAGAACGTACTTGAAGTAGAGGAAGATCCAGATGGCGACTGCGATGGCCACCAGCGACAGGCAGAAGCCGACGAAGAAGACGAAGGCCATGGCGGCGTCCTCGTCCGACTCCGTCTCCGTCGGAGTAGTTGTGCCACGTGCCGTTGGAGTAGCACACTTTCGTCGCGTTCTCTACGACACAGACAGAGGACGAACGTTTATTGAGATGTCGGAGTAGTTGTGCCACGTGCCGTTGGAGTAGCACACTTTCGTCGCGTTCTCTACGACACAGACAGAGGACGAACGTTTATTGAGATGTCGGAGTAGTTGTGCCACGTGCCGTTGGAGTAGCACACTTTCGTCGCGTTCTCTACGACACAGACAGAGGACGAACGTTTATTGAGATGTCGGAGTAGTTGTGCCACGTGCCATTGGAGTAGCACACTTTCGTCGCGTTCTCTACGACACAGACAGAGGAGAACGTTTATTGAGATGTCGGAGTAGTTGTGCCACGTGCCGTTGGAGTAGCACACTTTTGTCGCGTTCTCTGCAACAGGCGCCAGTCACTTATGATATTTTCTATTCGCCGCACTGGTTGATTGATTCTTTCGTGTTTCCGGGCGCGTCAACTGCTTTGGTCATTAGTTCCGTTAGTGTTGTGCATGTGTTTTCTCGGGAGATGGCGGTGATTTTCCTTCACTGGATGGCGAGATCCGGCGCCGACCTACCGTCGGCTAGTGGGGTTTCCCCCTAACCAGGACTCTCCCACCAGCGGGACACCGCCCCAGCCGGGACAAGCTCTAAGCTCCCGACCGGTCTCCCAGAATATGTGGTAGTGTAGTGCATGTTAGTGTGTGTGTGTGTGTGTGTGTGTAAGAGGAGAGGATAGGATAAGGAAGAGGAAGGACAGATCGCGCGCAGTCCGTGGCCCGTTCGGTAGGGTACTGCTCCGGCATTCGCCTGGTGTTGATCGGAGAAACCACGGAAAACTACCGATCAGAGCAGCCGGCCGCTAGAATTCTCCTCCTGTCAGCGACTGAATTCGACCTAGCTGAAAAGCTACTGTCGAAAATCCTGCCGCCGTCAGCACTCGAACCTAGGACTCCCGGTCAGAGGCGATGCAGTGAGATCAGTTGATTCACTGAGCTACCGCTACCGGTCGCCGCACTGATGCGCACCCAGTGCGCACTCAGGGCAGCTTTCGTGTTCCATTCGACCGCTAGGGCGCACCAGTGCAAAGAGGCGCATGTTCCATTCGCACGATCACACGGAACCAGCGCGCACTCGGGGCGTCTTAAACTGCACTGACGATCGTGTCAGTGCAGTCCAGTGCACCGGGCCATTTTGGGGATAGGTACGGAAGTTATGCACGCTGATTTGGACCCTTCGCACCCGCGACCCTTCGGACCGAAGTGCTGTCGGTACACGCTCTCAGTCACTTCAGTTATCTACGGCGGTTGTTCTCCCATTTGAGGAATAAGAAATAACCTCCCAAAAAATAAATATTTGGGGTTCAAAGAGAGCTTTATTCTTTATGGATGAAGGTTGGTTCGTAGCAGTAACTATCGATAATTGTACGGCCTCCTTCATTTAGGGCAGGACATTTAGGGGGCACATGATACTAATAAAAGACAGCCAGAGGATTTTACTCTTTTTCCTTCCCAATACCATTTTAAACCCAGTGTTAATAAAAAACTTAAGCAAAGTTGCACTTTAATCATGTTAATCATGACTTTTATATGTTATACGCCAAACACGTGCGGAAGAATTTTTCTTGATATCCATTGTCCCAAAAATGTGGTCATGTGTTCGGGGCACATGTGTATCTTAACGATAGTTTTCAGGTGAGGAACATTATTTCTTTGAATAGATCATTGACTGTTATTTCGCTGTTAAGTAAAAATGTACATTTTATCACATTAACGAAAATTGAGTGCCAATTTATGAATTTTTAAAATAATCTCACCGCTATTATGACTGTTCAGTATACAGAGTGAGCCACGTAACTTTAGCTCCTCTTATAATTTTCGAAAGGTTGAACGGCTATTGCAACGCAGTTTTCACGAAAATCCATGAGATCATGGGGCTAATTGATGTGTGTATTCGCTTTGATTTTATTATTTGTATTTTAAGAGATATTGGGGCATTTTTTTTCAAATGGAACTTATTTTTAGTCTATCGTGACGAGCGTAAAAAGACAAATCCAATGATATACATATTGTCATGTGTTATATAGGTGTGTCTTTGAGTAATTTTGATTTTTAGAGACTCGTGTTTAACGTATATTTTAAATGTAACAGTCCACCAACCAAGGTTGCGTAGTTCTGTCTCTGATAGCAAGTGCTTGGGGCGTTACAGAATACGTTAAATACGAGTCGCAAAAAATAAAAATTGTTGAAGATAATGCTTATCTAACATGTATATCATTAGATTCTTCTTTTTACGCTCGTCATGGTAAACTAACCGAATATGTATAGTTCCATTTAAAAAGTACGTACGCTCAGTATATCAAAAATACAAACGATAAAATACAAAATTAATACATGTATTATTTAAGTCAATTCCATCATGCACTTCCGTAAAAACTCCTTTGCAATAACTTCAACCGTTCAAAAATTGCAGGAGGTTCTAAAGTTACGTGACTCACCTGTATATAACTACTGTTAAAACAAATACCGAATACGTAAAATATTGTAGAGTGACTAAGAATCTTCGGTTGATGCGACTATAATAATTAAAAAATTGCTAAAATGAGATAACCGTAATGGGTATTCGTGATTACTCGTATTTATGTAAAATGAAATACGTTCGTTTGAGTTGACCCCATTTTACAGGGCGCGTTTAAGCTCTCCCGTGTACAGAGATCTATACATGTGTAATTTGTTTTACTCACACGGAATTGGAAACTAATTTTCCTTAAATTCTTTTGTCTAACACAAGCGTACGAACGAAGAAATTGGAACGAAAACCTGGTATTTAATTTAAACAGAATGTTGACAGATCGAAGGCTTAAATGCTTATCCTGAAAAGCGGAGACTCACCAGAATTTCACTTCAAACAAATTAATTTTTTATTTCAGCACCGGAAAGCGCACAGCATTTCACGGTTCATCGATGAAAACAAGCGAATGCTCGACGAAAGAACAGGAGACGCACCGAGAGCGCAGGGAGCCCGCTGCGCGAGCTTAATCAAATTGCCGCCGCTGCGCCGCGTATCAAAGGTGCGTGTAATTATCCGACTACAAAGCGAGCACACTCCTCCGCCGACGACGGCCACAGCGGGAGGGGGCGGGGCCGCGGACAAACGGCAGCGACGTGGCTGCGAGGGTGGCCACGTGGCGACGCCCGGAGCGTTTAGAGGACGGGGTGGGGACTATGACGCAAAGACGATGGAAGGGGGAAGTCGAGGGAAAGGCATTGGAAGAGACAGCGGACAAGTCGGAGGCAAGTCGGAAGACAAGTCGGGGGTCAAGTCGGAGGACAAGTCAGTCGAAGGGTCAGTCGGAGGACAAGATAGAGGGACAAGTCGGAGGGCAAGTCGGAGGACAAATCGAAGGGTCAGTCGGAGGACAACTCGGAGGACAAATCGAAGGGCAGTCGGAGGACAAGTCGGAGGGCAAGGGGGACAAGTTGGCGGGCAAGACGGCGGACAAGACGGCGGGCAAGACGGCGGGCAAGACGGCGGGGAAGACGGCGGGCAAGACGGCGGGCAAGACGGCGGGCAAGACGGCGGGCAAGACGGCGGGCAAGACGGCGGGCAAGACGGCGGGCAAGACGGCGGGCAAGACGGCGGGCAAGACGGCGGGCAAGACGGCGGGCAAGACGGCGGGGAAGTAGGCGAAGACAATGACAGCGGCGGAGGCAGCGTTGGAGCAGGGCTTCGTGGGGGTGCAGGGGCATGAGTTTGCGGCGCCGGAGGGCTGGCGCGCCTGCCAAAGGGACAGAGGGAGCTGGGACGTGACCGCCGCGCTGTGCCCTGCGTGGGCGCCTGAAAAGGGGCGAGAGACGACGCAGCCCGGGAAGGGGCGCAGGGCGTGAAAGTGGCGGTTGTTCAGAGTGTCGAAAGTCGCGAGGTTTTGAGGTAGCAGAAGTAGGTAGCGGGGTGGCAGCAGGAGTAAAACGAGGAAGGCGACGGTGCTGCCGAAGTGGGTGAGTGTGTGAAGTAAGTTTAGTGCGGGTAGGTAGAGGCCAGGCGGGAGCACCTTGAGTTTAAAAGGTCATGGTTAAAGAGAGAAGTTGAGACGAATGTCCCTCCTCCTCTAGAAAAAGTACTTTCGTGAAGTCGGAATGGCGCACAGTCATTGTAAAGGAGGCAGAACGGAAACTGTGAAGCTGGTACAACGAGAAGCAATTATTTGGCAGAGAGATATTAAAGAAGCTAATAACAATAAGCAGGATATACTCGTATTTTGATAATTCTGAGGAGAAGTAGTGAGAAATATTCTTAAAAGATGAGTATGCATATTTGGCAATAAATCCACACTTCGCGTCTTATATCTAACATATTTATGAGAACTACATTTTCAAAACAGCTGGGAATCTACTAGCATTCTGAATGTATTGAGCATTCGGCAGTGCGTGGAGTCTTTGTCATCGCACAATATTGTAATTGGACTCTCACACGAAGGGAACTGGAATTTCTGTGGCCTGTTTGTTTGCAACAACATATATTGCAAGAGCCTCAGGTCGTTTACTAACACAAAGTCAATTGGTTCAATGTGGGGGACTGTAATCCTTTGTCTTCCATTAATCCGCGGTCGACACAGCGCAACAAATAGACCAGGGGGTGTCAAGTAGACACAATGGAAGATTCCGTCATCATCGACCCGAGGCGAGTAAACAGTTCGGTAACAAACATATTTGCTTATTGGGTTGAACTCGTGCAACAGGGATAGTATTCCTTAGGTGGTCACTAAAAAAGCGAAGACCACGACGCCCACGTGATATTCCCAAAGAGAAAGCGGAAGTGCTGGTTTTGCTCTCGCAGACAAGTAAGTGATTGGATATTTCATGTTTCCGGACGCGACTGCTATATTTGGCACTAGCAAAATACTCATTGCCCCGGATTTCTTCGTACCTAATCTTTGTGAAAGAGAAAAAAGATCAATATTATGTAAACCACTGTGCTTAAGATTATAATTTTTAATGTTTTAACTAGGTGTTGGTGTTCCTTCCTTGTTGAAACGTGATGTACGGCGCTGTTTGATTGATCCATTCATTGTTAGTGATTCTGAACGTGTAAACTACCGCGATCAATAGTCCCGAAAGTGTAGTGCATGTTTTTATCGGGAGGTGGCGGTGATCTTCTCCCACTGGATGGCAATATCCGGCGCCGACTAGCGCAGTTTTCCCCAACCAGCTATCTCACATCAGCAGGGCTCCGCCCCAGCTGGGACAAGTTGCAAATCCCCAACCGGACTCCCGGCATTAATGGTAGCGAAGTGCATGCTATTGTGAGTGTATGTAAGAGGTAAGGCTCGGACAAGGAAGAGGAAGGAAAGATCGCGTGGCCCGTTTGTTAGGGTATCGCTCCGGCATTCGTCTGGTGTTGATCAGGGGAGGCCACGGAAAACTGCCGATCAGAGCAGCCGGCCGCTAGTATTGTCCTCCAGACAGCAACTGAATTCGCCTAAGCTAAAAGCCAGTGTCGAAAATTCTGCCGCCCTCGGGACTCGAACCTAGGACCTCCACGTCAGAGGCACTGCAGTAACATCGGCTGATGCACTGAGTCACCGCTCCCAGTACGACGCCGATTGATTGATTGATTGATTTTTTCGTGTTTCCGAGCGCATCAACTGCTTTGGTCATTAGTTCCGTTAGTATAGGGCATGTTTTTTCGGGAGATGGCGGGGATTTTCCCCCGCTGGATGGCGAGATCCGGCGCCGATCTACCGTCGGCTTGTCGGGTTTCCCCCTAACCAGGACTCTCCCACCAGTGGGGCACCTCTCCAGCCGCGACAAGCTCTAAGCTCCCGACCGGTCTCCCGGAATATGTGGTAGTGTACTGCATGTTACTGTAAGTGTATGTGTGTAATGGGAAAGGATAGGATAAGAAAGAGGAAGGAAAGATCGCGCGCGGTCCGTTGTGCCTGGTGTTGATCGGAGAAACCACGGAAAAGTACCGATCAGAGCAGCCGGCCGCTAGAATTCTCCACCAGACAGCGACTGAATTCGACCTAGCTAGAAAGCTAGTATCGAAAATCCTGCCGCCGTGGGGAGTGGGAGCCTAGGACCTGCCGGTCAGAGGCGCTGCTGTGGCATCGGCTGATGCACTGAGCCACCGCTCCCAGTACGGTGCCGACCTACATGTTTGTGAAAGGGGGTATCCCCCTAGAAGGGTATCTTCATACAGCTTGGTACTGGGACAGCCGAGACACGGTCTAATATCCCGACTGGTTTCTCGACATGTGTGGTAGTGTAGTGGATGTCAGTGTGTGTACATTGGGAGAGGTGGTGGAGGAATTCTGAAGGAAACAAAATGTTTTGGGCGCCCTTTAGCGCCTTTGTTAAGGTACTGCTCCGGAATTTGTTTGGTATTGGTCCGAAAATTACCGATCTAAGCAGCCGGCCGCTACAATTCTCCTGCATACAGTGACTGAATTTGATCGATTCTCCGATTTGAATAGTGTCACTTCAAGCTCACAAGCTGGAAAGAAAGAGGAATATTGTCATTTAATCAGGAGCTCCAGTATCAAAAATTGAAGCCGTAACAAAGCTTCCGATTGGATGACAGTGTCCCCTTTTCCGCCCAGCTGGTGACCTTAAAGTACCACTATGTTTAAATCTATCGTCACCGAGAGGGTTTGTGAATGAATTTCCGCACTGACAGGAAAACTAGGAACGCTGGAATAGAATGAACTCTCCCAATATGGAAACTGGAAGAAGTGAATAGCAGCTAAGTACCTCTATAAGAGCTTACAGGGCTCAGGGAACTAGTCAGAGATGCTATTATACGCGCACGTTTTCTTGAGCCCGTAAATACCTACCCCCACTCCTTTGCCAACATTAGTTTAATCAAAAATAAATGATAGCAACGAGCATTGTGGACAAAGTCTGATAACCAGAAATGTTCGATCCCATATAATAGAAACGATATTGCATCCACAAACGAGCTACAAATGTGATATAAAATTATTTGTCAAAATAACCAAACTCCCCCCAAACCCAATCTTCGTTCGAATCAGTAGAAAGCGGTCAGACGCAGATCAGGGCATCATTCAGATGTTATTCTTTTATGACATACGAAGTCAAATTCTCGATGCGAGCAAATAAGTAGTTGCGACCTATTGATGTTAGACTGTGCAAGCATGATGATGAAAATGTAGCAAGAAGATCGAAATTAAGATGTGGACCGACATGGTGCAGAAAAAACTTTGACATGAACCGTAAAAGAGAACGCATGAAGAAAGTGATGGATTACTTGGAAATAAGGTAAACACTAATATGACAGAGAATGTAAGACAATGAAGAACCAAGAGTTGGTAATAGGTACTAACAGGGGTGCCATCTGTCCTTTTGGAGGACAAGTCCTCCTTTTTAAATACTGTCCTCCAGTCCTCCCTCCTTTTTTAATTTTACACGGTCTTCCTTTTTGTCCTGTTGAATTTAAAAATAGTACATAATTTTAAAGTGCTTTAATTCTTTAAAGCGATCTCACACCTAGAATATCTACACATTTATTGAAATAAATGGCCTGCATTAAGCCGATTAAGATATACAAATTATTTATGATTATTGTTTGATGAATAACGAAGGTGAGTGCGGAAGCCAAGTTATCCAATTGGGAGCTTTCATTTTCAATGTCGCAAAGTGTAATATGATTTTTGAAGACTATTAATGGTTAGAAACTGTTGAGTACATTTTCTATATATCGTGGAGTATAAAAATGTAAAATGTCCTCCTTTTCGTTGAAATGTACTCCTTTTTTTGGAAAAACTCCCTCTGCTGGGAAACAAATTTCTCATAACAATCCTACTAATCAATCTCTCAGTTGATACGACGAGGCATCTAGAACGTGGAATGTTTAGAAAAGAAATAAGACACGAGAAACGGATTGCAATTTCTCTTGTTGGGTTTGATGTTCATTCCATGAAATAAATGGTTACTACGTGTGTACCTACCAATATTTGGTAACGTAATGCGTTCCCAATACATAGACATGATCGCATGGATTGCATGTTGAAACACGCAAAGACGTTGGCGATGGGCAAAACAATGTCGGATACGTGCTGATAATTTTTCAGGGCCACCGCAACCTCTGGAGGTCGAGCAAAAAGTATTGGGTGCAACCAGCTGTTGAGAATATGGACGATAAATGAATCATACGTTCCGAAACTTCTCGTTCTAGACTTGCAAAAATATTTGAAGGTTAACCTGCTGGACAGCAAATAAATGAGAAGTCCCACCACAAATACTCCTTGGTTTGTCTCAAACTCACAGCTCCACAAAGAATTTCAAATTGACTACATACAACACCATATGACATATCTCTCAACCCAGTTCTATCACTGCACCTCAAATTCCACAACTAGACAATTTCAGACTCGGAAAACTCTTCATAGAACCAAATTAAAAATAGATATCCATACCAGGCATTCCTAACCAAATTTGCTGAAATAGATTGTGTTTAGAGGTGTCTGGAAAATATTTCCTCACCCGAATTAGTTTTTAGTTTAATTTTAGGAAATTTAGAATGTAAGCCATTAATACATGTAAAGTGTTATATTTACTGAACTATGTATGATCTGTAAAAATAAAATAATAATAATAATAATAATAATAATAATAATGAAAATAAAATGAGAAGTCCCACCTTCCATCTAACCTGTTTTGAAAATGACTAGCGAATTTAATGTAGTGTCCCTTTAAGATCACGAGCTGGAGGGAGAGTGGAACACTGTCACGCAATCGGAAGCTTTGTTACGACTCCAAGGGCCATATTCATAGTCGTCTCTTATATGGTAAGAAAATACTTAATCTATAAGAAGTTACTTTTGATAAGGAAATACTTATACACATTTGGTATTCATAGACGATACTTATAATAAGTACGATGCTAGCAGTGCCTCGTGTGGAAACAGCGCATTGGCTGTTTCACAGCCACTTGAATCTTGCCAGAAGCGCTCCATCAAACTGGCCGTGAACTATCATATGCTTGCGTCCGTTACCCTAACCTAGTTAACCTAACCTACTCAGTTTCTTAAATAGTGTCAGTATCTTAAACAAAGGCTTAAATGGTGGTGAAATCAGTAAATATCTATTAGTTAGAGGTGGTTTTAGCCACCAATGTTACCAAAAAGTGTACAAAAAAAGGCTTAGTAAAACAATATTTTTTTCTTAAATTCTTGATCGCTGTGCATTTTCAACGGGTTTGGCATGTGACGTAAATATCACTTGTTGCTACAAAGAAAGATGCCACTGTAAAAATCCTTATAATCTTTGAAATTGTCATCCATTTCCATTTCTTTCAAAATACGACAATTTTCAACGCATCAAGAGAGGGTTCACTTACAGCTATAAGTGAAGGCTGGAGCTTCCTTATAGCTATAAGTATTTTCTTATGTGGATGGATAAGTTGCTACTATGGAATTGGAAAACGTTATAAGGAACTCCTTAAAGTTTTCCTTATTATAGAGCGATTTTCCTAAGGATGAGCCAAAGTGACAGCTAGTGCTGGAAACATAACTGAAGATTCTGTGATCATCGTGCCCTTGAGCTCAATGGACTCCTTCCTGCATTTGTTCGTTTGCAGTTGGATAACTTGTAAATGGCTTCAAAGCTTCCTTTCGTGATGTACTCGTCCGACAAAAATATAGTGCGCCGCGAGAAATAATTGAAATTAGAAGTGCAGTGTTATGTGCTCTTCTGTAAAAATTCTTGTTTCCTTTATATATTACATTGAATTT
Organism: Teleogryllus oceanicus; assembly: GCA_964035755.1. NCBI lineage: Eukaryota > Metazoa > Arthropoda > Insecta > Orthoptera > Gryllidae > Teleogryllus > Teleogryllus oceanicus. Next base: position 19,173,236 of record CAXIVR010000012.1, on the reverse strand, counting down.
TTTTTTTCCGAGATAATTATTATTTTTATATTAAAACCGAGACTTGAATACGAGATGCGTACCGATGCACGTGGTTCCGGCCTTTGTGCTGTTGTGGGGCGAGCTGTGATTGAGAGCTTTCTATTTACGTTCGTGGCAGTTTTCTTTACTGGTTGTAGAGCATGTGAAGAGGTTTTCCACATAAGTAATTAAATTTAATTATTTCCGGACTCGCGTACGTGCATATACATCAGCGAAACTCTTAAGACTTCTGATTGTGATGTCTTCTCAGAAGCCATAACCAAACACTTTACGAAGGGCTGAACAGCTGTCGCAGCGGAGGAATACTAGTCTGAAATACATGTGATGTTCATTTGTTTTCGCGAACTGTCACTTTGGCTCATCCTTAGGAAAATCGTTCTATATAAGTCAAGACTATGAATACGACCCTAAGCTTTAGTATTGAACGACAAGGTGCCATTCTAGTTCTAGCTCGTGACTTTGAAGGGACCCTACTTAAATCGGAAAATATTTTCCCTATATGACTTCAAAAATGCATCGAACGATCTCGCGAGTGTCCTTGACAGAGCAGGGTTACGAAGATTGAGCGGGGAAAGTAGAGGCTTTGGGCACGCAACGTGCCAGTAGATATTCCGAAAAGATTCTCCATTGTGAACACTGGAATAAAAGATTTCCTTGGAGCATCCGGAAACGATTTTCTGCGGAGGAGACTTCGAGATAAGATTTTCTCGTGAACGCTTGTAAGATATGATCTCTCGTGGAGGCTTCTGTTAGATTTCGTGTGTGTGTGTCGCAATATTAGAAACGAAACAAGTTCATATTACTCGCTTTTGTAAGGACTGTCGTCGCTCTCCGAGTTACCAGCTGATAGTAAATATTTTCAAGTGACCGAAACCCATTAACCATATAAAAATAATAAGCAATAGATCGTAGAAATGTTTAAGTTGCGCAAATGGTGCCTTGTGAGTGTGCAAATGAAACAGAGCGATTAAGATGTGACCCAACAAGTTGCGGAGGGAATCTTGTTGAGAAAGTTTTTGAGTGTACCTGGTTTACAAGAGAATGCACGAAGATCGGATTTAAAAACATGGGTGTGCAACTGGTGGCTTGCGAGTGATCACAATGATTATACGAGGGAGTCAGAAAAAGTGTTTCAATATCTATTTCCGTGTGAAATCGTTAATTATTGCGCAATTGACAGCAGCAAAAGTATTCAACAGTCATATCTACATCATTTAACGATGTACACAAGCGATTTTGGTTCTGTATTGAGAGCAGTGGTTGCCATAGGCTCCGCGGCGGTGCGCTGCAATCCATGCACTGGTGCGATGAAGCAATGCTATCGCTTGAGAATCGCATTCCAAAGACAATCCAAACACCAATGGGAGAGTCAAAGGTGGACCCCAAAATAAATTGCAATAGAATTGAAAGAAAATCCTTTTTTTTCTAGGGATTTTATCCGGCCAACAGCCGCTTACCCTTTACGTCCCGATGGGACGCATATTCGACCATACACTAGATCAACACACTTGCGGGCTCCTCTGATCTGGGGTCAGCAGATAGCCTTAATCCTTCCATGATTTTTTAGCCTAATATGAAACTGATACAGGTAAAGGAAATGTATCTCGCAACGTTCGGGGGTCGTGAGGTGGAAATGGCCCCAGAAGATGTTTTGTCAGTACCGAGGCCCACAGCCGCCAAATAAACGTATCAGTATTTATCTTTTCATGATGATTAATCCCATTTATTTATTTATTTATTTATTTATTTATTTATTTATTTATTTATTTATTTATTTATTTATTTATTTATTTATTTATTTATTTATTTATTTATTTATTTATTTATTTATTTATTTATTTATTTATTTATTTATTTATTTATTTATTTATTTATTTATTTATTTATTTATTTATTTATTTATTTATTTATTTATTTATTTTATTTATTTATTTATTTATTTATTTATTTATTTATTTACTTATTTATTTTTTTATTCTAATTTGTTCTTACTGTACAAATAAATGAAAGATATTTTTTAAAATATAATTCTACCCTCTGCTATTGGCGCTGGGCCCTCATCAGAACCACAATTGCGCGCACTGATCCCGTGTGTTCGTCAAATGCGTGAGGTGAGGATCACTTTTCTCCTACATGAGAATATTTTCTCTGGTCATGAATTTTTATAGATAATTGAATAATACATTTCACATGTTTTCATATATATTAATATTTTATTATAAATAAATTCTTGATTTCAACAATAACGACGTTTCGGGATTAAAGGGTCAATAACAGACAGAATTTAAAAAGTTCAACAGGCAAAAATTAAATAAAATCACTTTTTTCTCCCATAAGTTCTACTTCTATTCGATGACGAATTCACCCACACATCGGCAAGAATATTGAGAAATGGTTGATGTGTAATCATAATAGTAATTAGAAAGCGTCTACCAGCAGCTAGACGCAGAAAACGACGTTTACTTTGTTTTGTTTTGATTTGTTTTTTTTACATCCGTTCTACCACTTCATTTTTCGATCTGATTGTGAAATTCGTGAAATACCACAGGGGTTAGCGACAAGGAACTGTATAGAGTGTGAAATTAGATTCCAAACAAGAATATATTTTATAACACATTTAAAATAGTTCCTTTAAAATCATCTACAATATAGAGCCTTGTTCGGTTTTGTGGTATTCTATGTTCCCCTCTTCCCAAAAACTTGAATTCCTATAATATTCCATATGCAAGTAGAATAACACTAAGCACATACAAGAACGTTGTAGAACGAACATTGACCAAACAGTTCCTCTAATTTATAGACCAGTAATTCGTAGAGAAATAAGGGTAATTTAGCAGCAGCAGCAGCAGAGCGAGTTTGTGTCGAGTAAAAGAAGGAAGCTGCGGAGGCGCAAAAGTAAGAGCTCTCTGTGTGCGCTCTTTGAATGCCGAAAGCGGCTGCCAAACTGATCACTAGGCGAGGCTCTAATGCTTACGACAAAGGTGAAGATGCCGCAGTGAGCTCTGGTGGAGTCTGGAGACAACACACTGTCCGGAGGAATCGTGACGGCGCGACATGATGGGGAATGTCTATTGCGTCCTAATCTCAGACTCTAATAAAAGGAATTAGCGCCTTATAAAAATTTCAAACGTGTATTCTCTTGTATGTTCACGAAAAGTTAATAAACTAGTGGTGCTACAATATGTACTTTCTCTCCCGTATTTTGACGCACAATTTAAGGAAAAGTACTCAAATTATTTGAAAAATTGTACGTGACCTCATTTCAAAATTTATCTTTAAGGTATAGATTTCATTAGGAAAAAAATCTTTATCTTTAATATTTTAGTCGTAAGAGGACTCCAAAAATATTGTGAATTTTTGCAATTTTCGAAATTTCGGAGTTTTCAACGAATATGAGACCTGCAACATTCTCTTAAACGTCCGTCACACTGTTCAACCACAAAATTTAATAAAGAACGATTGAACATTTTTTGAAAATTTGGAAAATATCCCATGTGTGTAATGTATTCCCAAAATTGAAATAACGGTTTCAAATTCAAGGGGCCACAACACCAGTCAAATCTATTGTGGAATATCAATTTTGGAGAAAATCGGATGAACGATTTAGCCGCTAGCGTTGTTCACAGATAAACAGACGGGCGGACTGACAGACGTTTTGCCGTCATTCGAATTTTTGGTATCAAGGATCCACCAAACATGGATTCAGCACCACATAATAGAGGAGATTTTTTATAAATTTAGCATATGAGTTTATCCAGCTTTTCGTTACCAGGGCCCTGTAATAAGAGTTTTTCTGCCGAAAATTTGCCGTCTTTTCGCATAGCATTACGTAACTTTTTCTCTATTCCGTAAGGAGAAAGTAATGGTGGAAAGAAATTAATATTTAACACTTTAAAATTACAATTCACCTACAAAACTTTAACAAAATCCAATTTTATTTATTGGAGACTTTTTTAATATATTGGTTGAGAGATTTTTCTTCATTTGCGTGATTTAAAAAAAATTCTTTACTTTATAGAAAATAATCTTCGTTGTGAAAAAGGAAACTTAAAAAATATGAGAGTAATGGCTACCAAGCAATATAGCATTAGTAGCATAGTACTGCATTCTCATCAAGTTTACAGGATAATGTTCCCATGCATGTGGAACTGAATTCCTTTCCATTTTGTTGGTGTTCTTTACAACCTAATGCTACGCAATACTTTGGCATTTTGGTTGAAAGAGTCAATTTTTAGCAGCAGTAACAACACACATTTAATTCTGTAAGAGGGAGATGTTCACTCCAGACAACCTAACAAAAAACGGTCGTCTCTATTTTCATTACTCAAAAGTATTGCAGTTGTGTAATATTTATTTATTTATTTATTTATTTATTTTACGTCAAAAACAGTTAAAAACTGCGTATGACGTGCTATGGGGAAAAGTGAATTGTGTGCACATTTTCAAAATTCTGTGATCCCTACACTAAGTCATATACTACTTAAATTTTGAATTTTGAAAGGAGAAAAAACTCCCATGTAGTAAAATCTATTTTCAAGGATAAACAAGCAATAAATTTTGAATTTTGAAAGGGAGAAAAAAAAACAAAAAAACTCCCATGTAATAAAATCTATTTTCAAGGATAAATAAGCAATAAAATTTTGAATTTTGAAAGGAGAAAAAAAACAAAAAACTCCCATGTAATAAAATCTATTTTCAAATATAAATAAGCAATAAATTTTGGCTCTTATTACTTCCTGCCGCGACAACATGGAAACGATAATTTGAATAATTGTATTTTCCACTGAATTCTAGAAGACGTGCACAGAAAATGAAGTTACATTTATGTCCAGAAGCAAAACAAGGGGCCATCTCAGCATTTGCTCAATGGATCAGGGAAACTGGACAAAAACCGATCGAGATGGGGTATTGCATTTGCAAAGTATTGAGTTATAATGTTGAGATTCCTGGGATGTCGCGAAGTACTCTAGAAAGGTATATTAGTATACTGGTCATCATACTTCATCATACACACGTATATTTTACTCATCTGAAAAATAAATTTAGTTACTGCTTTTCGTCATTTAATTATTGTTTTCATGTTAACGCAGAATTGAACAACATGAATTTATTTTCGTACTTTCTAAATTACATTGCAGATTCCATCACACACAGTTATTGCTTTGCGCGCAAAACAATTACAAATTTTTGTTATTCTATTTTAGTCTCCTTTGTGTCGGGATTTATTTGTTGTTAATAAAACATATTTCACAGTGTTCCACCTAAACATTTATTACAATATTTAAATTATAATTTTTTGAATTTAATCTAAAAAAATGAATGTAATGAAAATTTTAAACTGTTCATAATTAATAAAAAAAAAAAGGACTCATACATATATTGTAGTCTGCCAATGAAGTTGAAATTCTTGATAAAGGATCATGAAACATCATAAATTATTACATTTTTTTCAACAATTCTTATTAACATTGCTGTCAGAATAAAGGTCATTGTCATTAAACAGTTTTTCATTCAAATACACCCCTTCCGGATATTCTCCTTATAATAAAATCTATCATATTCTACTTTTATTGTATATTAACGTGTTATTATACACAGTTAAATTATTTCAAACCAAACGTGCAAAACAAGAATTCAAAATCGACTTATCTAAATATCAATTGTTTTTCGCGTGTCACAAGCGGAGCCAAGTTGCCTCGTGACAAATGAATCTACAGGCAAAATATTAAAAATTTAATATAAGGCCTTGATGCATATGATACTTCGTTACCAATTTATCAATACAAATCTCTTCTGCTTGTTTTTCTACTTGGTAGCTGTAAGCAATGTAAAAGACTTGGGGTAGTTCGGCGGCTCAGGGACCGGGTAAAATTAGAGAGCACGGGCTGCGAAAAGAAACCTTGTGGGATTCCCAGAAGACACTGATGTGGGAATGGCAAGGATTCCTGACTCTTATATTTAAATTCGATATAAAATTGTTCTTATTCTTAAATTTTTCTAATATATTATCAGAATATGTTTTCAGAAAACACCCGATATCTATAACTATAACACTCGACGTAGTAATCATATCCATCAGGTGACAGTATCAACAGCTCATTACAAAAAATTCACAAACAATAGATGTACATTATTTTACAACACTTTGCCAGATGACATTAAACGATTAAATTTGATAAAAAAGTTTAAATCTCAAGTAAAATCGTTTCTGCTGCAGAACTGTTTCTATTAAATTAGAGACTATACTGTGCATCAATAGGTCATTAATTTTAACAGTGATATTTAATGTATTATTTACCATTTGGACTACAATTCTAAACAACCTCTAACAACTCTTGTACCGCAGTCTCTGGGTCAATGACCCCCACTTCGATCAGGTTTTTCATTCAGTTTCCCAGATCCTTTGAGTAAATGCTGAGATGGCCCCTTGTATTGCTTTTGGGTGTAAATGTAACTTCATTATCTGTGCACATCTTCAGTGAGAAATATAGTTATTCAAATTATCGTTCGCCATGTAGTCGCGGCAGGAAGTATTATTCCTTGACAAAGGTCATATTAGGGATAAAAGCCAAAATTTATTGTTGATTAACCTTTGAAAATAGATTTTATTACTTCGCAGCGAATACTTTTGTTATCAATCCTTGCTCGAAATGCTCATATTCTTTCTGTACTCAAAATTCAAGTAGTATCTGCCTTAGGCAATGGATCACAGAATTTCGAAAATGTGCACAGAATTCACCTCTCCCCATAGCTCGTCACACACAGTTTTTAACTATTGTGCCGTAAAATAAATGGAATAAATAAATAATATTCACTCTCGACGCCTTGAAATTAATTTTGCATGGAATAATGCTTGTTACATGGAATATACATTTTAGATTACATTAGGGATGAATCTCCTTAAAAGCGCTACTGCAGAGACAGGATAGATGTAAGCTCATTTTTAGAGACAATTTCTGTCCATCCACTGTTAATATCTTTGAAAAACATTGTGAAAACAATTAGCACCATTCTTCTGATAAAATTCTATAAAACTTCAAATATTATTATACATCTGCCCACATAAAACTACAACGAGCAAAAATTTCATGGTCATTGCTTTGCTTAAGCTGTTATTTTCTATACTTGTATAGAAATTATACGAAATTACCATTTCGATGCTTGCATTCGATGCAATTAATGTTGAAATATATTCAAAATGTGGAATTGCACTAATGTGGTAATACGTGACAAATTGACTAGTGACCGTGCAAAATGTATTCCCCTTGATTTTAAGATTATAATACTGCACACACCATGCTCGTAATAATGGAAAAGGATTATACGCAAATATGTGAGTGGGGTTATTACCATCAATTAGCAATGAACCGCAACTGATCACGGATATTTCTGTCAATGGTTATTAAGAGATAATTTCGGGGTATAGGGAAATCAACACTACAAGTACTTAAATAAATCAGAAGGATCAAAGTTTTACGGATAAACAGCAAGAGCCTTTACTTTAAAAATAATACATTTCTAACAAATTGGTTTCCCACTTAAAAGTCAAATGATCATAAACACATAAATACACGTATACGCAGGGCTTCTTCAACATTCAAAACTCATTTTCAAGAAAGACTGGTCATAGACAATCGACGTTTTTCTATTCAGAAATGTCCATACTACTAAACTTTCCCATGCATTTGCTTTCAATTGCATAAATACTTGATTACATAGGCTTCCGCGGCCGGAGTATGTCTCTTGGCTGTCCGGGACAAGCCGCGTCGATCTGCTCATAGCTAACGTTTCGGCCAACATATTGTGGCCTTCCTCAGAGCGTTCAGCAGTACGCTCTGAGGAAGGCCACAATATGTTGGCCGAAACGTCAGCTACGAATAGATCGACGCGGCTTGTGCATAAATACTTGTCTCTTTTTACATCAATATTAGTATTTCCCTGCAGGTGGAATAAATAATACCAATAATCGTCAGTATGAGTTGTTTCTGCGGATTATACACTTCCGGTAAGGATTTGCAACCAGATGCAAAAAAAATATTCTCGTCCATTTTCTCCGCAATTCACGGTTAATTCTAGAACATTTTTTTTTTCAATTTTGTACTTTTGAAACACACAGAATTTCACGGCAACATGAGGTAACGTTTTGTGTCCAGGTACGGTTTCCAGCCTAGCACTGCTGCAGGCTGTTTCTTTTAGGGTTAGTTCAAAACAGAAGAGTAATGTTGCTGTTAATTTGCTCTTGACAGTGTTCAACCACACAGTCTTTCTGGGAAAAAACGGTAGCCTGTGCACATTTTGAAGGAATCGCATTTGACTAATTTTAATTAGCATTTGGCACCTCGGTCGTGATTCGAACGAGGGTCTCCTGGTTCACACCCACATGTAACTCTCCAAAAACCCATGAGAACCGGGTTCGATTCCCTGTCGAATGAACTAATGTTTAAGACAGTTCACTTATCAAATGCGCGTTATACGGAATGATTACAACATAGATATCAATTACTAGGCGGAACCAATTATTAGTGGTATTTGATGCAGCCTTAGATAAAATAAGAATAAATTGAAATGTGACTGCATAATTTTCATAATTGATTATCAGCATGAACATTGTATATTTTTATTAGCAATTAACGCTCCATTTATCTCATAGAAAAGTGTGTCACAGGCGTTTATAGAACTAGACTTTAACACAATTATCTATTTTTTCACATTCCATTTCATTATGAGACACTTATATTAGTTTAGTGTAGTTGTTATATCAGTGTATAGTGTAAAGTTTTCGCAACACATTGTAAAGATTTTTCAGCTTCTTATTATAAGTGTTTTGAAAAAGAAAACTCGAAACTAATAAAAAAGAGGGCAACGACAACATCAACAGACACCGAACGGTGCTGATACTGGCCACCGATTTTCTGATTTCATTTCAAAGAATTGAAAACGACGTTTTAATATTCTACACATTAATTAAATTCATTTTCCTTTCTTGTGACACGTAGAACACTAAATCATATCATCCAAGCCGCAAAGGCTTGGTTTTCTAAATCAACAAACATATTGAAAAAGTATAATCATTGCTGGATCGGTCCTAGATAATAAAAATAATTTTGAATGAAATGACTCTATGTCTTGGGGCAAGTAAATATTTACTTAAAGAAAAATTGAAACTAATAGTTAGAATGACAGCTGTTTATTTGAATTATGTGCGGCACGACAAGCTTTCTGGAAGAATGACGTATAAAACACCCGCAAACACGAAAAGAAAAACAGAAAGATTCTTGTGAAATTATTTCTATACAGCAAACAGGGAATGCCATGAAGTGCAAGTTACCACTACTTTTATCTTGAAATAAAAATGGATTTGCTGCATGCAGACACTTTGTTAATTTGTAGAGGAATGTTGTGTACGTGACACTAATTTTTTTTTTATGTTTCCGGGCGCATCAACTGCTTTGGTCATTAATCCCGTTAGTGTAGTGCATGTTTTTTTCTCGGAGATTACGGTGATCTTCCCCGCTGGATGGCGAGTCCGGCGCCGACCTACCGTCGGCTAGTGGGGTTTCCTAACCAGGACTCTCCCACCAGCGGGCACCGCCCAGCCGGGACAAGCTCTAAGCTCCGACCGGTCTCCCGGAATATGTGGTAGTGTAGTGCATGTGAGTGTAAGTGTGTGTGTAAGGGGAGAGAATAGGACAAGAAAGAGGAAAACAGATCGCGCACGGTCCGTGGCCTGTTTGGTAGGGTACTGTTCCGGCATTCGCCTGTTGTTGATCGGAGAAATCACGGAAAACTACCGATCAGAGCAGACGGCCGCTAGAATTCTCCCAGGCAGGACTGAATTCGACCTAGCTGAAAAGCTAGTGTCGAAAATCCTGCCGCCGTCAGGACTCGACCCTAGGACCTCCCGGTCAGAGGCGCTGCAGTGACATCAGTTGCACTGAACCACCGCTCCCGGTGACACTAAATAGTGAAACACAAAGGATTGTTTAAATATTTTTATGCAGATCACTGCAAGACTACAAGAATTATGATATGGTGAATCACCATAATGCAATACATAATATTTTCATTTCCACAATCGATGTAGGATGTTTCAAGTAAAGTTATGAAATGTATTTGAATTGTTCAGTATATTTGTTTGTATAAAATTCGAGCTATTTCTCGTCACATGTGTTGTTTGGATTCTGTTCACAATTCAACGATCAAAATGAAAACAATTTGAAGACTATAATTTTTATTAGGGGTAATATATACAATATTAGAAGTTATATTTACATTTGCACTCTTCTTAGATTAAAAACGCGCCTAATGTGACGTTACTCACTGTTCTTTGTGCTCTAGCTTCCGTATAGTTTAACATAAGTGACATAATTTTATATAATTATCTGAGAACAACACATATCAAATGCTTTCTTTTTTTTCCAAAATTACAAGTGAATTGGTCTCTCAATAGCAATCTTTTCAATACGTTGACATTGTTTATTTCCTCTGATAAGACATCAATTGAACAAACACTTTCCAACACGTTCCAATCTACACAGCACATTGTTAAGTACGGAACACTGTTCGTTTCAATTACATCATTGCCGCGAACATCACGGGTGGTCGAAGGGTGCATCGAATCAAAATGCGACCGGACGACAACCATTTCCGTTGCCATGTCGCACGCATGTGACGTCACACCCGCGTGGCTCAGGATGCGTCACACGCCGCGAACGCCCGGCCTTCTCCCCAAATACACCGCGTGGGGGGGGCGGGGGCGGTGGCTCAGGCCGTTTGCCTGCCGGGCACGTCGGCGCCTCTCCCTCCTCAGAGAAACTCATTAAGCGGTGCGGGCTGGCACACAGGTCGCGAGGCGGCCCGTGTGTTTGGGCGATAGTGAGCTATGGGTCGGATGAACGAGGCTCCGTCAACAGTCGTAAAGGAGAGGAATCGAGAGAACGGCGACGGCCGCCGGCCCGATTTATTGTTAAAGCGTGATCGACCAAGGTGTCGTTCGCTTCCTGCGATGCCAAATGGAAGGAGCGTCTGTACGTGCGAAGACAAAGCAATTATATAAGAATGGGCCCGTGTTCGACACACAAAGATAAAGGTGCGTGTTGCAGAATATACGACCTTTGCTTTTATCAGAGAACAAGGCATTGTTCGTAGAACCTTCTATCAACCCCAAATTGAATATGTAGACAAAGGAGTTCTTGAATACATCTCTCTGGCTTTCTTCATGAACAAAACGCACAATCTCCATATTGCGTTTGAATTATTGTTTGCCATCTAATGCTGATGATAATTGTCTTGGTGTCGTAAAATGACAATTGTTTTAGGGGAGGTGCCACGTTCCATTCATTATATGACATGTTCTAAGTAGAAGACAATTTCGCATTGTGGGAACTCCAATTGTTTCACCTTTTGTGCATACAACTCTCCTTTTACACAATTTCCAAACGCAAACAATAATTATTTTTGACAAGAAATACCTATAGAAATAAAGCAGCCTGAATGTAGTTTAAATTTCTTTTATTGATATTGAACACGAATGACAATCTCAAATGTTTTATTCTCCTAATTATATTGCCTAACGATAAAAACGTCGGATTCTTTCAAATAAAAGAAAATGTCAAAACCTTTTACCGGGTTATAAATATATTTGTTGATTTCAAAGGAACTGACAATCAACTAATACAATTTTAAATCACTATTTTATTTTTGTCCCTTAAGCCAAACTAACAAAACATTTATTTTTTAATTATGTTTTCAGTAACTACAGTAACCATGCGTACGGTTTCCGAAATATCCTAGAAATGTGCACTTGATATGTAGAAAATGTCACATCACAATGTAGAATTTATGGGAACAAAACATATTATGGGATGTTCATGTACTTGTTAGTTTATTTTAATTCGATAAAACAAATTTTACAAATGTCAATGTTTCTGTTTTATTTTAGTACGGTAACGTAATTATAAGAGCAAATAATTACGTTACTTTAAAATTATTTCCTATTTCGACGTCAATACCTACGTGAATAGATTATGGTGATTATCCGGTATTTTTTGGAGGGGTTGCCAAGAATATTTTAAGAGGTACATCGTGACAACTATGATCCCTATTTCAAAATAGCCTCATTTAATCTTAAAGGAATATTAATTTAATGTGACGATACATTTTATTTAATAGGGCACCTGCTTGCGCTATTGTTTATATATTTAATAGATTTACGTTTTTCTGTCTAATATTAAGTACTGTCAAAATACTGCCTAAAAAGCAATATAATATACAATAATATCAACAAACTTATGAAACAAAAAACCATCAACAATTTGTAGTAAAGATATATTAATATTCTTAGATGATTGATTAGTTTTTATCCAGCATGTAATTGTCCGTAGATAAAAACTAATTTAGCAGCAATACAGCCTAACACACATCGAGCTAGTTTTCAGAAAACTACGTTGAAAGCTTCGATAGTGTCCATTATTCCAGATTTGTATTAAAATGTTTTCGAAGGTCACTTAAAAGTATATCTTGAAGATGATGAATATTAATAAAAATGGAATTTTATTAATACTCATTTAAAGAACGAAATTAATATTGTTTAAACCAATAAAAATAGTTGTTAATATTACTAGTTTTAATAATATTAACCTTTTTTTTATTGATGAAATTCCATTTTAAGTGAGAAGCAAACATCCCACTGACCCTTAAAGGGTTAATGGGAAAGTGCGCCAGTAACACCCATTTACATTTTTCTATAACAAGGCAACTATGAAATATAATTTAATATTTTAAAAACTGACTAACATTGTTATAAGTTTTTCGATCAAATCAGTTGTATTTAACAATAAGTGCTTTACGATTAGGGCAGTATTATAGAAGTAAATAGTAGAATTTCTTTCAACGAAGAATGCCTTTTTTTCTAAATCATGCCAATAGATAGTGCCACAAACTATTCGGTAATGTGGGTACAAAAGAAGTGTTTCAAGAGCACGACATTATCAGTACCTCAAATTTGAAGATTTTGTAGATTAAGACGGTATTGCACTGGACCTCTCAAACATAGAGTATCTTTATTTTTGAAATAAAATTAATTTACTGTTAAATTTAAAAACTGTTTCGAAACTGAAGAAAAAGAAAGATTTTTTGCTTTTAAAGTCATTAAGAATAAATAAATCACTGAACGATTTTGGTTTAAAGTAAATCCTTCTAATAAAATTTTAAAATATCTTATTTAAATCAAAAAATTGTGATTTAAATAAAAAATTCTGATTTAAATTAAAAAATATTTTCTTTATTTTAAAAAAAATCATGATTTATTCCAGACCTACCCAAAATTAATAGAATTATTTTCAAACATGTAGGAATTTGAGACTAGCCAGATAGACGGAGGAATATTTATTTTGGAAGACGTCCTACGTGTAGTTGAGGTGCTAGTGTTGTTGAGAAATGGAAGAACGGACAAACGGACGGACATTTAAAAAAAACACTTTACCAGAATCAGGAAACCCCAAAAGTGCATTTCCATTAAAACACTCAAAATTAATTTTGTGCAGCATTACAAAACTTCCCCTATACCAAGTACATAAATCCGTATATTCATACGTATATGAGAAAGTAAAAAGACAAATAATTTGTGATGTGGGGACATTCAGGTGCAATATCAACTACACGAAACACACGGAATGCAAGATACTTGAAAATATATTATGAATAAATTATATACTCTATGGCACGCAAATTAGCAAAATAAAAATCCAGCAAACTTCAGAAAAGTAAATTGGACTTTTAAAAATCTTTCAATTAGTCAAGAACTATTAGAGAAGAACAAGTGGTTCAGTCAGGAATTAGAACGATTCATTCAAAATTATCTCAATAATTCTAGTTGAAAACGTTTTGAAAATTCACATGTACTACCGGCAATATTGTTCTATCAATACACTACATCCTTTTGAAACACCCATCCTCAATCAAGATACAAACGTGTACCTAGAAAATAACAACTTCAATGCAATTTTATTATTTCCAAGTTATGAAGACCGCCGCAGCCGGGACAAGCTCTAAGTCCCTGATCGGTCTCCTGGCATGTGTGGTAGTGTAGTGCATGTTAGTGTAAGTGTGTGAGTATAGGACAAGGAAGAGGAAGAAAACATGGCGCGCGGTCCGTGGCCCGTTTGTGAGGGTACTGCTCCGGCATTCGCCTGGTGTTGATCGGAGAAACCACGGAAAACTACGGAGCAGAGCAGCCGGTCGCTAGAATTCTCCTCGAAACAGCGACTGACTTCGGCCTAGCGGAAAAGCTAGTGTCAAAAATCCTGCCATAAAAAGTATTATAATAATACTTAAAATACAGTGTGTAATTTGAGGATCTATGGAACAGAAATTCTAATTGCTAAGATAGAGTGAAACTGAATGAAATCATGTTGTATATTACTGAAATGTTGTAAAACGAGTACAATCAACAAATTGCATTAATTATTGCAACATAAATAGTTTTATAACTTAAAATATAAAAAATAAACGGCAATTCGTTAATGGAATAGGAAATAAAACATGTTAATAAACATCAATGTCATTAGAAATTAACAAGAAAAATAATATTTTTGAAGGAAACAATTTTTTTAAAAAAACTGAAGGTATGCTACTATCTGACGAGTCTTCAGAATCATCATCTATTTCCATTGCACTAAATCAACATCTAATAATTTCATCATATCCTCATTTACAGTTTTCTTTTTTAATTTTGAAGATGTTCGTAAACTTGCTACATACGGATCTGAAGTAATGAGTAGTCTATTTAGAATATCTGTATTTGTGTCTATTCTGGAGGTTTCCTTGTAAAGTACTCTCTGTATTGCTTGGAGTGTTTGTTTCTTGCTTCTTGTGCTTCTTCTGAGTACTGTCCAATAGGTAAAATACATGTTTCAATAATTTCTTCCATGGAATAAAATTTTATGAAGGCTCACAGGCATTGATACCAACTATAGTTTGCTAGGTAAATTTTTGGATCTCTCTAGTGAAGTCTTCAAATTTCTCTACATTAATTTTTTCTACACAATTTATGCATTCAAGGATGATTCCCAAACGTCTGATCAAGTCTAAATTCTCTCCAGTTATTTCAGCTGCTTTTTCGGGGTTTCTGAAAAATTTGCGGGCAGAGTTACCGTTATTCGTACTGCCACTTTGCTGTTTAGGCATGTCGACTAAAATACGTAACTCACTTCTAAATCTATCCTGCACCAATTTCTTCTTCAAAACTTTTTCTTTATTTTCAGGCCCCCTTGCCAGGTTTTAATGTCGAGGCGATAAGAAATATGAAGAATGCATTCAAACAGCCTAATCCACGAGTGAAGGGGTGATATACCAAAAGAAAGGAACTCCTTTTTAACTTCTTTCCTTGACAAGACATTTAAATTGTTCATATCACTCGGTTTTGCTCCACACAGATAACATGTCTGAGAAGAAGAACCTGCCACGGCATTACATACCTTACCGTCTACCATGCAAAATACCAGAATGGTAGTTACAGTCATTTCCAAACTGTCAACAAAAATTGTGGTTGGCACAAAAGATTTAATTTTATCTTTTATCTTGTCGACTTCTGATGTAATTAAATTGGCTGACTCTTTAGTGAAGATAAATTAATTGGGCGACAGTATTTAGTGGACGAGGAACAGGGTTTTTCCAATTATGTTGGTCGAATTGTCCAGAGTAATTGATTTGCATGGAACTACAGAAATACAGAACAAATTTTCATCACTGAAATATTCTTCAGAAAACTTTTGATTGTACCGACTCTGTCCCGTTCCATCGCAACCCCATTTCATTATTATTTGAAATGTGTTCCTTTTTGATAAACGTAATTTATTGCTGACCTCTTCAGTTTGGCATAAGCGTGTGATTGTGGGATTTTGGAGCGACTGCAGAGGTATTTCCACCGAAATTTCTGTTAATATTGACGACTAGACAAATTAATGTCTACCATTAATGCAAGAGCTTGCTCCTTAACACCTTGCGGTAACCAACTCTTTGTATTTCTTAACCCTTGATAGGGGGGATAAAATTTACAATTTAAATTTAAAGCTTGCTCTCGTAGTCGTTTATATTGACGACTAGACAAATTAATGTCTACCATTAATGCAAGAGCTTGCTCCGGTAACAACTCCGGCTTCTAAAACAGAGACTTGCGGACCTTCTTAATAATTGTCCCCCTTTTTGGAGACGCAGTAGAGAGTTCTTTTACAATTGCTGCAGAATCCCTTTTTCCATCTTGTCGTAACAGAATCCCTGCAGCCATACTCAACTCTTCCGTAGATGACTCTAAAAGATGCTTAATTTTCTTTCTTTTAGTAGAAGGGGCACAAGAATTAAACGATTTTGCTGGCCGGCCAGGCTGAGGAGCACTATTACATTCAAAAACAATTTCTTCATTCAGCCACAAAGAATTGTAATTAAGAAAACGTTTCTTATGTCGTCCTATCTTTTTTCCATTTCCCACTAGTAGTGTGACAAAACTTGCTAATTTTCTTCTTTACATTCTCCAACATAATTTCAGTCATTGTTGTATGTCCCAATTCTTGATAAACATAGGAAGTTAAATTATCAAACTTTGATTCTGTAGCACTTTTGACCCATATATTGAAAAGCGCCTTGCGGGAAACTAACGCGACATTCTGAAAAAATAAAAAATAAATAATTCGCAAATTTTCGCAATATTTTTTTTCGTATATCAGTTTCCAAAAGAGCAAGCTTTAATACTAGTACAACCGTAAAAAGGAATTCGGGGGTATTCTAAACTAAAACCTTCGATAACCTTTCAAAATCAGTTTTCCGCTGAATAAAATTTACTCACCTTTTAAAGAGTTTTCTTAAAGTCGTCAGATGCTCATTAAGTAATAATAATGGCATCAATAGTTAGGAAAAGGAACACAGATTACACTTAGCTAATGAAAAAAACCTTCACTGTAAGTATAGATGCACACCAATCGACCGAACTCGCTGTACTGAAACGAATGAATCAGAGCGTCCAGGAACCGAGTCAAGTTGAAGCATGTTTAGACACGCTTATCGCCGTACCTGTCATCAATAATGAAATCTAATACCGTTCCAATGTGCTCTGGACTTCCTAGAATCGAAATACAAAACACGTTATCTGTTTTGGTAAAGTTGAAATTTTGAATTTCTAGCGCATAGATTGCCAAAATTACACACTGTGCGCCGTCAGGACTCGAACCTGGGAACTCCCGGTGAGAGGCGCTGCAGTGACATCGGTTGTTGCACTGAGATATCACACCCGGTCTGTAGACAGAAGTGCATAGTGTTTTGGCGAGTGGTTTGGGATATATCCGTTTGGGATGTATCATACACAACTAGAACCAGCCAGAAAAAAGAATTAAAAAAAGGTTAAACTTTTCTTCCTTTCCATCTGATGCCAAATTCTTGACACGTCATTTGTAGCATAGAAAACCGACATATTACTTCTGGAAAATGAAAGATTTAAATATGGACTATGATGTAAATTTCGCATGTCATTACGAAAAAGGGGGATCGTTTAATTCCTACGTCGTTTTGAGGAATTTCTCTTAAATGTCATGAGCGACGGATGTGTCATCGCCCGAAAAATAATACCAACAGAAACATTTCATCCAGCAAACAAAGTTGTCGAGGAAATGATAAACGAGTGTTCTTGGAAAAATAATAAATGAAAACGCTTGTCAGAGGAAAATGATTCATTCATTACTATATTCCTCTGTCAAAATATTCACGTGAAAGGAAGTCATTCTCTAAAATAAAAAACCATGACATGGCAAATAATGTACGTCGTCGTGTTCGTTTTCAAAATATCGCGACTTCCAATTTATTCAATGTAGTGCACGTAGTACGTTGTACGTCACACAATGAATTGCGAATGGTTAACAAAAAGTGCAGTGCTTTCGGAACGCGTTTTTGTTCACAGAGCGAAGTGTGTAGAATGGGGGGGAAGGGGGATGGCATCGCATGAATGAAATAAGGCAGCGACTGCACCTTCTCTCCGCGGATAAAGAGCAGAGAAAGGGAACGCGTTCCAGGGCGCCGCGCTGTTATTGCGTTGGCGAGCACCGGGAATGCGAGCGCCGCGCGGAATGATGCTGCTTCACCCCACCTTGCAGCGTCTCGCCTCGCGCCCGCCCCCGGGCTTGGTCCGCCCGATTCCGCCACGCTTCCCGCTTCCCCGCCACGCCAATCTCGCCACCCTTCTTTGCCACGCCGCACTCCTCCCAGCCACATCACACTCCCCGCAATCCCACTCCCCGCAATCCCGCTCCCGCAACCCCACTCCCGCAACCCAACTCCCGCAATTCCTCTCCGCAATCCCGCCCGCAATCCGCTCCGCGCAATCCCGCTCCGCAATTCCATTTCCGCAATCCCTCTCTGCAATCCCACTCCCGCAATCCGCTCCCCAATTCCATTTCCCGCAATCCCACTCCCTGCAATCCCACTCCCCGCAATCCCGCTCCCCGCAATCCCACTCCCCGCAATCCCACTCCCGCAATCCCACTCCCAACCCCACTTCCCAACCCCACTCCCGCAACCCACTCCCGCAATCCCACTCCCAGTATCCCCCCGACACCTCCCCCCCCCCCACTTCCTCGCCCCGTCCACCCCTCGCCATGGCATTTCACGGCCCTCCGCTCCCAACCCACCACTCCTCCCCACATTTACCCGCGCCATCGCAACTCCCACATCATTCCCCGCCGTATTACTCGCCACGCGTCTCCCTGCTCCTCCTTCCCACCTCATCCAAACTCGCCATGACCAGAATTAGTCCCTCCTCGTCAGATCGTGGCACGCCACTCTCCGCACGTTTTTATCACTCTCCGCACCACACTCCGCGCCAACCCACACACCCCGCTCCGGACTCACATTGTTCAGAGGTGCACTGCTGTGCTTCGCTTCTTTCGGCTCGCGCGTTTAAAGCCTCCCACAGACCCGCGCGGAACATCCTTTGCCTACGCGGAACGTTGGCACCGGAAATTTCGCGACACCTGTGGGCTTTTAGGCAGGTTTAGACCTGGACAGTTGGCGAGCGGCCCGGCAGCGTATTGGTAGCGTTTTATTCACTGCGGAGTTCCATTTGGGGTTGGACGCATTTCTTTTCGCTGCCGCTCCAGATCCGCTTTGGAAACCGCGACAAAGACACGTCAGATCTCGAATATTTTCATCTTGCCAGTGAATATGACACGACAGAACGGCCCTGAAAAATACTTCTAATCGTGTTCTGTAATTTAATTGCTTACAAATAAAATTAATCTACGATTTGAAAATGTTTTTTTCTTAAAATTTGTACATTTTACTAATGAAAAGTTTCCATAATACTAATATATACTTCAATAATACACATTAACAAGTTGTTCAAAATTTCATCAAAGCAGGCACTATTCATTCTAGTAAATTAAGAGTTTCTCTGGTGGCATCAGGGTCGGAAATTCTCCGAACTTTTTCCTTTCTAGGTCAAAATCATGGACCTCTTTTTAACGTTTTCTAAAGAGATATTAACAATTTGAGGGAAAATCGTAAAGAAAGAAGGAAAAATGCTTTACATACTGCATGTGCTCAGAAAACGTACAATGAATAACCTGGAATTTCTATCCCTGAATGAATAGAAGCGAGCGCCTCGTTGTTGGATGAAAACCGTCACCAAACGCTGACTCATAATTGACGCTTCGGTGTGAACGGTCCCGCGAATTCCACTGCCGCCTCTAGCTCGGGTCTGTCCGCGCCGCACCCGTTGCGGATCTACCGCGCTGGTTTGTGGGAGTATTAACTGTGCAGGCTCTGCCTTTTCCTCAAGCCACCGTTGAGGACGGTGAAAATAAAGCCAGTAGAGCATTTCCGAAAAGCAACCGCATTCAGTAAATGGGTGTATGTCCACCATTTCCGGCAGAAAGATTTCTGGTGATTTATTGTGTAGTTTTGACTGTGACATCGAAAATAAACGTGTGACTCGTTGAATATTTGGATTGATTGATTTTGTCGTGTTTTCGGGCACGTCAACTGCTTTGTTCATTTGTCCCGTTAGTGTAGTGCATGTTTTTCTCCGGAGATGGCGGTGATCTTCCCCCACTGGATGGCAAGATCCGGCGCCGACCTACCGTCGGCTAGTCGTGTTTCCCCCTAACCAGGACTCTCCCACCAGCGGGGCACCGCCCCAGCCGGGACAAGCTCTAAGCTCCGACCGGTCTCCCAGGCTATGTGGTAGTGTAGTGCATGTTAGTGTAAGTGTGTGGGTGTGTTAAGAGGAGAGATAGGACAAGGAAGGGAAGGAATGATCGCGCGCGGTCCGTGGCCCGTTTGGTAGGGTACTGCTCCGGCATTCGCCTGGTGTTGATCGGAGAAACCACGGAAAACTACCGATCAGAGCAGCCGACCGCTAGAATTCTTCTTCAGACAGCGACTCAATTCGACGTAGCTGAAAAACCTGCCGCCGTCAGGACTCGAAACTAGGACCTCCCGGTCAGAGGCGCTGCAGTGACATCAGTTGATGCACTGAGCTACCGCTACCGGTTTGAATATTTAAAATACTTGCGACGCTATATCTCTGAAATAAAAAACAAAACAAATATGCAACTGCCTTTTTCTTTTTCTTCATTCTCTTCTAATCTCTTCCACCATCAACTTTTTGCAGGCTTCATGTGTTTTCGGCCATTTAAAGCTTGGGGCGCATGCTTCAACATCTGCATTTTCAGCGTATTAGATCCAGCTGTAATCCGCTTTGCACTGCTCTTGTTCTCTCCGCCTCTCCTCTCTCCATTGTTCTGCCACCAGCCTCTCGTCCGAGGCTTATTCAAGCATCGTGTGCAGAGATCAGAGATCAGCTCTGCATGCTTCCACTCTCTCGTCATCCCGTTGCCCCGTTCTGCTTCTATCCCCCTCCCAATTGGCCCATGCAATCCCTGCTCTACCCTCTGGCAGCCATGTCCACTCGGAAGTCATTTGTTTCCATGCAGCGCGTTATTCAATTACGAGAGATTGTATTTATATTCAGTTAGGTTTAGGAATGTCTACTTCTTAATAGCCTAATTTCTAATTCTGCTTTCCGCTATTTGTACTCTCGGCTCTGCTTTTTCGCCCAGTTTCTCTTTAACCCTTCTGCTACCGAGGGTGTAACTGAGTTATCCCAATGTATATTTCATTATTTTCAACATCTTATATTTTTTAAGTTGATTGATTGATTGATTTTTCGTGTTTCCGGGCGTGTCAACTGCTTTGGTCATTAGTCCCGTTAGTGTAGTGCATGTTTCTTTCGCGGGAGATGGCGGTGATCTTCCCCCGCCGGATGGCGAGATCCGGCGCCGACCTACCGTCGGCTAGTGGGGTTTCCCTAACCAGGACTATCCCATCAGCGGGCACCGCCCACCCGGACAAGCTCTAGCTCCGACCGGTCTCCCGGAATATGTGGTAGTGTAGTGCATGTTAGTGTAAGTGTGTGTGTGTGTGTGTGTAAAGGGAGATGATAGGACAAGGAAGGGAAGGGCAGATCGCGCGCGGTCCGTGGCCCGTTTGGTAGGGTACTTCTCCGGCATTCGCCTGGTGTTGATCGGAGAAACCACGGAAAACCGCTAGAATCCTCCTCCAGACAGCGACTGTATTCGACATAGCGGAAAAGCTAGTGTCGAAAATTCCTCCGCCGTCAGGACTCGAACCTAGGACCTCCCGGTCAGAGGGGCTGCAGTGGCATCAGTTGATGCTCTGAGCTACCGCCCCGGTTTTTTTAGGAATTTTGATATATTGTGTAGTTGTTTTTTACTTGTATACCTAAACCTTTTTAAAAATTTTTTTACCTGGTGATACTACCTTACCGCCGTTAGTATTGAACGTTCGGCATTTAATAACATAGTTTGAGGTTATCAGTGGGAGATGAGAGGTGGTGTTGTAGACACGTCCACAAAGTGTTATTATAGTACTTGTGCGTTAGAATGTGAACATGTCGAAGGATTACAGTCTTGAAGGATTTGAAAAGTTATTAAGTATTCACAATCCAGACGATTTGTGTGAATAACATCGTGAAGTTACCAACACATTGTTTTATGGTGAAGGAAGGCGATCTTATTCGTGCTGAAGACAAAGAAAACTAAATGCTTCCCATACATCAGTACAGAAACTGTTGAGTATCATCATGACGAGTATCACAGAAGAGACAATAAGAATAGTACAATGTGTGTTCTATAGGTTATATGAATAGTACGAGTGGCATGGTTTGGCATTCAAGACCGCGTCGTCGAGGTAAATGACCTGCATGTAAAATATATGGTTAAAATCAAATCGCTAAATATTTTATTAAGATATAAAAGAATGTTTAATCTGTCCAACCAAAACAATATTACGACATTTACGGTAAAAATATTAAAACTATATTGAATTTACCGTGGGATAACTTCGTACCCCCCTCGGTATTCCACGTAAGCAAAATACCTCAGTAGTCGCAGACTTAAGGTTGTATGTCCGTGACAGCAGCTAGTAAAATACTCGACCACTTATTACACCTGTGAATTAACAATACCTGCTTACAAATGTAAATGGAGCATTTAAATAATTATAAATATTAAGTATTATTTCTTCTTCTTCTCCGGCATTTTCCCCTTAGGAGCGTGCAGTTTTCACACTCCACAACTCTCGATCCCCCTAATCTCGTAGTTTGAGGCCTCTATCCTTCACAGCTTCCTGGATTTATTTTTCACATTCTAAAACCGGCCTTCCTCTTTGTCTCCTCTTAGGTGGTTGCCACTTTAAGATCTTGTGTGACCATCTGTTTTCCGACATTCTTTGAACATGTTCATACCACCGCAATGCTCTCTTCTCCAAATTCTTCGTCTTCGTGATATAACATATTATAATTAACTTTTTTGTTCTATTACGAAGATTCAGAGCCTCTGGGATGGCTCAAGGGCAGCATACTAGCTTCCCGTGCTGTGGTCCTGGGTTCGATTCCCGGTCGAGGCAAAAATAGAGTGGTAGATTTCCTTTAAAATCGTCCCAGTTTCCGTAGCTGTCTGACGAAGAAAAGCTCAAGCAGGCGAATCTTGCTAGTTACGGTGAAGAGAATGTCCGTTATACTCGCCTCATGTCGCTCTTACCCCAAAGCATGGGAATTTAACTAGGCCCAGGCATGGGGGTCACTGGTAAACTGACCGGCGAAGTCGGACTACCGACCCAGTAACGCCAAATACATACATACGAAGATTCAGTATTATCTGTAAACATTTAATAGGTAGAGTTGGCGGCGGTGGCTATGGGACTCGATGATTGAGGTGCTGAAAAAGTCCGAGGTGGTGGCGTTGGCCGCCGCCACCCGCCAACCCTTTCTAACCGCAGCAGCCAACAGCCGACTCTCCCGCGTATGTACAGCTGACCCTAGACCTCTAAGGAAGACGGACCAGTTTAAGCAAATTTGGCCTCATCTCTATTACGGTAGCTTATATCGACGTTATTCACTCGAGATTAACGATAATCCCATGCATGCCCGAAGTGAAAGTTAGGCGCGCATGGGGTTGCTGCTAGCAGATGTGCTGTAGTGCCGCCAATAATGGTGGCTCTGGCGTCCGGCTGCGTCATTGGTTGAGATGAATGCGACGAGGCAGAGCCGAATTCAGTAGGCGTGACGTATAGGGGTCGCTCTGGGTGACGATGTATTCATCGACGGTGAACTTTGGGCACTCGGTAGCTTTTTCGGTTCTCTAGGCATCACCGAAGTGCTTGACTGTATTGACGAGGGGCGAAAAGACATGCACCGTCAATACAAATGAAAACGTTATTTCAAAATTGAGAAATTTTCCTACAAATTTAACTACTACGAGTCGTAGTCCATTGTGTATAAAAGTAACATGAGGATAAAATAGCATCATAATGAAAAACTCAGGGGTAGTGCTCCGGCAGTTGTTAGGGTAGTGCTCCGGCATTCGCCTGGTGTTGATCGGAGAATCCACGGAAAACTACTTATCAGGGCAGCCGGCCGCTAGAATTCTCCTACAGACAGCGACTGAAGTAGCGCTCCGGTTCCACCGGATTCGACGATGGCAAAAGCTAGTGTCGAAAATCCTACCGCCGTCAGGATTCGAACCTAGGACCTCCCGGTCAAAGGCGCTGCAGTGGCGTCAGATGATGCACTGAGCTACCGTTCCCGGTTCCAGCCCGAAATTTGGTCCAGAGGGCTATAGGCGCCGACGTACTTCGCACAGTCACGGTCGCCTCGTCCGCTGAGCGTTCAGCGCCTCTCGCAGGGCGTGACGAGGTCACGGCGATCTTCATTAGGGATGGCAAAAAACATCTAATTATTACTTTCGTTGATTTCTTCACATCGATATTTTGTTGCAAAAAGTCAATGTTTTTTAATTTTTTTTTAAAATAGGGGTTTATGTACGTTGTAGAGTAGCAGCAATATCGTTGTTTAGCGTGATCCTTTTTACCACGCTGCACATTTCGCCTGTGCAATCTGAGGGAATTTTAGATGGTTTTACTTCGATGGTGTATGCATGGAAGTTACTAAAAGATAAAGTTGCAAAACCCAATATTCTTTATTATTAAATTTATTCTTTACTTTTCATAATAATTTTTATTAACGTTCTACTAACATGCTGGTAAACAAACAATAAAATGTATCTCTCTTACGTGCCGTAATCAAAATGGATAAGAAAATATATAATATATAATAAATAATATGTTTTAAACATCGTTGTTTCTTCGTCGATGTTTTCATTGACATTGAAAACCCTTTAGCGATGTATCGAAACATCGATGTATCGACGTTCTGGTAAAATTTGCCATCAATAGTCTTCACCGTGGATCACAATGCACATTTGCTTGCTGGCTCTGACGAACTCCAGCAAATACCGAAGTAGTACACTTACAAATGGGCCACAGACCATGCGCGATATTTCCTTCCGCTTCATTGTCCCATTCTCATCTATTACTTACACACACACACGCATGCCTTACGCTACCACACATGTCGTGAGGCCAGTCTGAAGCTTAGAGACTTCTCTGGCAGGGGCGATGTCTCGCTGGTGGGAGATACTTGATTGGGTAAAACCGGGTTAGCCGTCTTGTAAGTCGGTGCCGGATCTCGCCATCCACGGGGATAAGAGAACCCCACCTTCCTCAATTAAAGCATGCACTACACTTTCATAACTAATTGCATTAGTAGTTGACGCGCCCGGAAACACTTATCAATCAATCAACGAATCGACAAACTCCTCTCGCCAGGCGTCCTACCTCAATTGATCCCGGACGACTGGACGTTTGGTGGACCATTGCAGTCCCTGTGATCACCAACGACCCCGACGACCCTTGAGCCGGGAGCGGTAGCTCATTGCATCAACTGATGTCACTGCAGCGCCTCTGATCGGGAGGTCCTCGGTTCGAGTCCTGACGGCGCCAGGCACTAGCTTATCAGATAGTTCGATTTCAGTCGCTGTTTAGAGGTGAATGCTAGCGGCCGGCTTCTCTGATCGGTAGTTTTCTGTGGTTTCTCCTATCAACACCAGACGCATGCATGAGCAGTACCGTAACAAACGGGCCACGAACCGCGCGCGATTCTTCCTTCCTCATCCTTATCCTATCCTTCCCTTTCTTCACTAACATGTAATACACTACCACATATTCCGAGAGGCTTTAGAGCTTTTTCCGGCTGGGGCGGTGTCCCGCTGGTAGGATATTCCTAGTTCGGAAAAAACCGCTAGTCGACGGTAGGTCGACATCGAGGGGGGGAGATCACCTCTCTCTCTCTCGAGGAAAAAAACATGCACTTTTCTTAGGAACTTACGACCTAAACTGTTGAAGTGCACGGAATCACGAACAAACCAATCAACGACCAATAAGTTGTCAATATGAACGAGCAGGCTGACCCCGACCCGTCACTGGCCGGGCCTTGCTCCTCGTCCCTTTCTCCGGGAAGTTTCCCTTGGACGTTCCAGGTAGGAAAAACAAGCAACATTTTTCACACTCTATTCACCGGTGTTCAGCACATCCCGCTGTATAGAAGAATCCTCCTAATAAGTAGCCAAAAAGACGGTTCGCAGTGAACATCGCATGTCATTCAGAGAAGTGTCGTGACCGGTCGCACACAGTCAAAGCAGCCGCCGCCGAGTGACGTCAGCAGAGCGTTACCGCCCCTGGCGAGAGATGGAGGCAACCGGTGCGAGCCGGCTGGGTCCGTCTGCGCGCGGCCATCACGCCCGTGCAGGCGGGTAGAGACTCGACACCGCCCCTACTTCGCAGCTAGTCGGCGGGTCAATAGCCCCGGCGGGCTATAAGAGGGCTCCGACTCGACGCCAGGGCAGACAGCGGCAGAGTAAGCGAGTGTATCCTGGTTAGTGTATTGGTGATAGAAGTGTGGAGAACTACTACTACGACGACTTGTGCTACGGACTTGGAACTCTCCTGCGGCTACGACGACTTATGCTACGGACTTGGAACTCTCCTGCGAATATTCGACTACTTGGCAGATTTCTTTTTGTTTTCTGGAATAAAAACCATGTTAAGAATCCTTGTTTTTTATTGGATACTACAGAAGTATTCCTCCGCCGCTACAGATGTTCATCCACGCCTCTTCGTTAAGTGTTTGGTTATGGCTTCCGTGAAGACATCACTATGCAGAAGTCGAAGAGTTTCGCTATGCACGTACACGAGTCCGAGAAATATTGAAATTTAATTACGCGTGTAAAAAAATCTCTTAACATGCTTTCATATTCAGTGGAACAAAACTGCCACGAATGAAAATACAGCTCTCCACCTTACAGCACAGGCGCCGAAATCGCGTGAACCAGTAAGCATCTCACGCTTAAGACTCTATTTTAAAATAAATATAATATTTATCGCACAAGCAGTAAATTCAATGTAATGTTTATAAAAGAAAAGAATTTTACAGAAGAGCACATAGCACTGCACTTTTTAATTTCAATTATTTCTCGAGGCGTACTATATTTTCATTGGGCGTAAACATCACACAAGGATGCGTCGAAGCCATTTACAAGTTAGCCAACTGGAAACGAATGAATGCAGGGAGGCTAATGAGCTTGACGGCACAATGACCACAGAACCTTCCGTTATGTTGCCAGCGCTAACTGTCAAGACTGTCCCTCGTTATAATAATCGCTCATACCTGTTTGGCAATCCATTCCGGCGAATCGTCCAACGTTATGTCATCCCGCTAATATCCTCTCCAATGTGTGAGGAAATCCCTCTTAATTTTACGAGATCGGTTATCTGGGTTCAGAGGGGATTATATGAACTCTGTATGAATTCATTTTGACCGACGCAAAAAATGATAATAATCTATTTTCTCAATGATTTTCTCCATTCAATAAGGTCTCACATGGTCGAACTTCCCGACGAACAAATGAGAGAAATGTTGAGTTGTAAAGTGTCTTGTAACAGAGCCAATGGCAATTTTGCAGGAGGGAATCTATTATATGACGCCTGCTTGGGAAAGTACGCACAAAATAAAAAAAAATAATAATAAAATGACACCAGACAACTTTCTCATATTCATCAAAGTACACTCAGCAGAAGTTTAGTTATGCACCGTGATTGTGCATTTATCAATCGACACGCTGTAGTAATTACCCAATTCTATAATTTAGAAAACCATCACGCCAATGTGTAGAGGAAGTCTGCAAAAATGCCCTGTGTGTGGCTTGGGGGAACAGCTATAAATTCGGTACTCCAATTCACATCCAGCTGACAATACTCTTCAATGATGTCGAGATTTTCATAAGGGAAGGGATTGCACATTTATTTACGAGTGTAACAAATTGGAAATTATTAGTAATGTATCTCGGTCTCTGGGATTTACCTGTTAGGCCAGGTCGTACAACAGAATGGTAATGGCATTGATTGCGTTAAGTGGGGTCATAAAAGAAGCAGTGTGAAACCAACGTCAAACAGTGAATGTAAAATCAAAGGGAATTGCAACATGTTGCAGACGTTTGTCACAGAACTCATTTGCCATTGGCATCTCAGCCATAAAGGAATGAATTGTTTTCCAGATGGCCGCATGAGTTTGGAATAATAAATAGGCTAAAGTAGCCACTGTAATGTAAACTGTTAGCATTCAATATCTACAATGCTATAAAGAGTAATGGTTGCTCCACCAAAGAATTTCAAATCGGTACAGTTTCTGATGTATGCAAGACACATGATCCACTGGTACATCTGGGTCTCATGCGGTCGTTATGAATTTGACATCGTAGTAAGTTGAAGTACCACCCTTCGTTGAAACGTCAAACAATAACATTATGTTCTAAAGTATTAAACATAAAAAATTGCTTGTCTTACAGGTGTGTTCTGAAAAAATGGCCCCATTTTATGTAAGCTATTTTCTCATTTAATCAAGTTAATTGAAAATAAATTGTTCTCTGTAAAATACCACATTCAAATTTAAACAATGTTCCATAAATAACCCTATTATGTTATTTATTATCATAATCAGGTGACTTTTTCAGTCAGTATAATAAATATACGAATTATAATTATAAATGTTTTTACGAGATTCAAAGCGACCAATAGAGTTTCCCTAGTACTTTATCTGCCACCCCAAGCAACCGCAGCTTGTCGCGCAGTGGGCAGTCAAGCGCGGTGGCGTCAGTGGGCAGCGGCTGGCTGGGCGTCTCTCCAGTCCGGAGGCGCGCGCTCAAGCTGGCGCGGTGGTCCCGGATGCGGGCCCGGTGGCAGGGAAAGTGGCGCGGGCTGGGGGTGGGGCGGGGGGGGGCGGTTGGGGTGTGGGCGGGGGGGCGGAGTGGGCGGGGAGGCGGGGGGGCGGTGTGGGCGGGTTGTGGGCGGGTTGTGGGCGGGGTGTGGGCGGGGTGGGCGGGTGTGGCGGGTGTGGGCGGGTGTGGGCGGGTTGGCGGTGTGGGCGGTGGCGGTGTGGGCGGGTGTGGGCGGGTGTGGGCGGGTGTGGCGGGTGTGGCGGTGGGCGGGTGTCGTGGGCGGGTGTGGGCGGGTGTGGGCGGGTGTGGGCGGGTGTGGGCGGTGTGGGCGGTGGGTGTGGCGGGGTGGGCGGGTGTGGGCGGGTGTGGGGGTGTGGGCGGGTTGGGCGGGTGTGGCGGTGTGGGGGGGTGTGGGCGGGTGGGGCGGGTGTGGGCGGGTGTGGGTGGTTGTGGGCGGGTGTGGCGGGTTGTGGGCGGTGTGGGCGGGTTGTGGGCGGGTGTGGGCGGGGCTGGGCGGGCTGGCCGGGGCAGGGGAGGGATGGGGGGGTGGGCCGAGGTGGGCGGGGCGGGGTGGGGCGGGGTGGGGCGGAGTGGGGCGGGGTGGGGCGGGGTGGGGCGGGGTGGGGCGGGGTGAGGCGGGGTGGGGGGGGTGGGGGGGTGGGGCGGGTGGGGCGGTAGTGAGGCGGGTGGGGCGGAGTGGGCGGGTGGGGGGGAGGCGGGGTGGGGCGGGGTGGCGGGTGGGGCGGTGGGGCGGGTGGGGCGGGTGGGGCGGGGTGGGGTGGGACGGGGCAGGGTGGGGCGGGTGAGAAAGGGTGGAGCGAGGTGGGGCGGGGTGAGGCGGGGTGGGGCGGGGTGGGGTGGGGTGGGGTGGGGCGGGGCGGGGTGAGGCGCAGGGGGCGGGCGAGGGGGGGCGAGGAGCCTGCGATGGAGTCGGCGGTCGGCCGCCAGAGAGAGCTAGCGGCACGTGCCGCGCTGGCTTGAGAAAGCGGCCACCCCTAACCCAACCCACCCTCGGCCCTTCACCCCAACTCCTCCCCCCTTCCAACGCCGCTTTGCGGACGCCGAACGATGAAAAGAGAGCAAAGTTTGCCGGAGTTTCTTTTGAAAGTTATACGCGAACTTGTTTCAGCAGCGGAAAGCGGCAAAAGGAATTTTTCTGTATTATAGCTCGGGGGAGTTTTACTGTTCGCCGTCTCAGACATACTTCATGCTTTGGAGCGTGGATTATTCTTTTGTTTTTAAGATTCTAGCGGTACTTCAATTTTCGTTGCTTTCTGATATTGAAATCTTTGTCATTGGAAACATCGCTTATTCCTGCAACTCAGTGACGATTGAACTAATCCCTACAAAGATGCAAGGTTATGTAGCCCTTGAAACGGAGCAAGAGAAAAGAGAAATAATCTTAAGTGTTTTGCAATACCCTTGCAACAAAACTACTTTTTCATTTGATTTTTCGAAACTCATTCATTCTTTTTGAATAATAATTTGTTTCTTAAAGAATATAAGAAAACCAGTAATAAGTACCGCAAAACAATAATGCCAATGTTGATTTGTTGTTTATAATTGACAATGGTAATTACGAAATATTAAGAAATAGAATTAAAATAGATTCATTAAGAAGACCTATTAAGAAATTCCGCTGGTTCAATCATTTCTCGTATTGAATAATATATACAGAAGGTCGTTTCATGTGGGAGAAAACACATCATTGTGTTTCTCACAATATTAGCATTAAAAATAATCCCTTCATCGCTTTGGCCTCAGGAGCTTAAATTCCAGTAGAATGTTGTTTTTATATTTTTCCAAATCAACGGAGTCTTTATTTCCTCGTAATTTTATGCATATTTCAATCAAGCAATGCGCTCTTATAAATGTTGGAGAAGATTAGCGTCATTTGTAAACTTTTCGAGCCTTGTAATTCAGGCAGCCGACTGGAGAGGTAAGTTTCGGATGTCCAAAACTAGCGCACGATTGCAAGGCCACGCGCGCTTCAGATCTGTCGCAATTGCGTCTTTTCAAAAATATGCGTTTTTCTTCATTTGTATCTCTCTGTTCAGCAGAACTTACAAATGAGCGAGCGAAGAGCCCGAGTGCGTAGCGCAATAACATGGCAGTCGGGAGAACCGGGTTCGACTCCCGCGCTGGCCATCCACACCACCGAGGGCGGTAGCTCAGTGCATCAACTGATGCCACTGCAGCGCCTCTGACCGGTAGGTTCCAGGTTCGAGTCCTGACGGCGGCAGGACTTTCGACACTAACTTTTCAGCTAGGTCGAATTCAGTTGCTGTCTGGAGGAGAATTCTAGCGGCCGGCTGCTCTGATCGGTAGTTTTCCGTGGTTTCTCCGATCAACACCAGGTGAATGCCGGAGCTGTACCCTACCAAACGGCTCACGGACCGCGCGTGATCTGACTTTCCTCTTCCTTGACGTATCCTCTCCCCTTACACACACACACACACACACACTTACACTAACATGCACTACACTACCACATATTCCGGGAGGCCGGTCGGGAGCTTAGAGCTTGTCCCGGCTGGGGCGGTGCCCCGCTGGTGGGAGAGTCCTGGTTTGAGGGAAACCCCACTAGCAGACGGTAGGTCGGCGTCGGATCTCGCCATCCAGCGGGGAAAGATCACCGCGCATATCCAGAGAAAAAACATTCACTACACTAACGGGATTAATGACCAAAGCAGTTGACGTGCCCGAAACACGAAAAAATCAAATTAAATCAAACCATCCGCACCGGGTTTTCTTCCTGTTTTCCCTCGATCTTAAGGCGAATGCTGGAATGGTTTCGAAAGGCCACAACCACTTCTCATCATCATCCTACCATCTCAAAATTTAATAATAATAATAATAATAATAATAATAATAATAATAATAATAATAATAATAATAATTAGTGAGAACCCGTCAAAATTTGACGGTGAGATCTGAGATAAATGTTAAATAGTATGTACTCAGACTAATGTACACAATATATTGCATTGTTTGGATCTTGAGGGTATAATGAGGATAGTCTGTGATGAGTTCCCAAAATTTTGAACACGTATGGCCCATGACCAGATTGCAATGCAATATCGGCACAAAAGATACAGCACTATTATACTGAAGGATATTATTTCTTTTATTTTCGTTTTTTGATGTGTCATCATCTCCTATAAACAACTGTTTGATTTCTTCTAGCATATTGCTCGAAGGTATACTTATTTTCACATTTAAGCAACACACAGTAAATCGTTTGCAGAATTATTCTCACATGGAAAGTACAGAGCAGAACAAAACTGACATTTCATAGACAATGGCCCAATAGAAAACGAAATGGCCTCACTATCACGACACCTACGCCGACTTTCTCTTTCCCTGCGCCCAGTTAATGCACGTTTGCGTCTTTTGGGGCGATAACGATTCGGAATTCGGCATAACCTGTAAACAACTTCACTACTTCAGTACAACCGAGCAAAACCCACTGAGCGAATGTTCTCTACAAAATACACCACAGAAACATGATAATAATCCCGGCTTCAGAGGGAATACATGTAAACTGTCAACACAACAATGCAATTATTACACTGAAACAAAACCTTGACGAATTGTAAACAAATCTCAACAATCAAAACAAAACATCAAGCTACATGGACTCACATCTATGGACTCATGTATTTCGATTTTGAAACTGCCACCCTCTGAAAGAAAACAATTGACTAAAACGTACTATTAAAGAATGATTTAATTAATTAATTAATTTACACCGTAAATGTTGGTGAATCAATACAAACAATATCTGATAACACATCTAGGGATCATATTCTTTCATTTAAAAGAAAAAATACAACAATCGATTTAGTAGAAGCTCTAAACGAAGCCATGGCAGAATACCTTATTTTTTAAATATATAAATAATAATAATAATAATAATAATAATAATAATAATAATAATAATAATAATAAATAATAATAATAGGCCACCTTCGGGGATAGCAATGGGAAACCCAAGTTCTCCAGAGAAAACCCCATTGGGTCACCGTCTATGAAAGGCACGACCGAAGACGAAGACTTAGAAATGACATCAGCGCTGTGGGCCACTGTGAGCACAATCTTCTGAACCTTATAAAAGAAGAGAAATCCTCAAGAAACTACTGTGCAGAAACGACACGCTTATTAGCAATTTTGCTAATGACGAGGGAAACATTTGTTTATCTAATTATTCCTGTACGTCTAATTATTATGATCCCGTTATCGACTTATTACTAGTAATCTTGAATTTTTGAAAATAAAACAACTTTAGTTGTATTTTCGTATTAAAAGCCCAAAATTAATCAGAAATATTTTACCTAAGGCTAAAACCAATTTTTTTCTTGATCAATGACATTGCAGATACAACTTCCAGCCAATTTCCACGAGAAAATTAAAAACAACAGCATCGTCTAGAATACTAATAAGACTCGAGAGAAAGAGAACAAAAGAACAAAATTTGGTATTTTCTTGCCAGTATTCGCGCAGTCTGTCCTTTCCACAAATTACCCACAGGATATAAATACGTTCCCAGAATAAAGGTCCCTGGAGTCTCGTTCTCATTACCGAGCGGTTTACAACCGCCGCGTCGTCGCTTGGAATGGGGACGCGGGGCGTGGAAGAGGCGGGGCGCGGTCGCGGGGAGGCGAGGAGAGGTGTGAAGGACAGGGAGAGGCGGGGTTTGAATAGTTGATTTTTGCGTGTTTCCGGGCGCGTCAACTGCTTTGGTCATTAGTCCAGTTAGTGGAGTGCATGATTTTTCTCGGGAGATGGCGGTGATTTCCCCCCCCCATGGATGGCGAGATCCGGCGCCGACCTACTGTCGGCTAGTGGGGATTCCCCCTAACCAGGACTCTCCCATCAGCTGGGCACCGCACCAGCCGGGACATGCTCTAAGCTCCCGACCGGTTTCCCGGAATATGTGGTAGGGTAGTGCATGTTAGTGTATGTGGAAGGGGAGAGGATAGGACAAGGAAGAGGAAGGACAGATCGCGTGCGGTCCGTGGCCCGTTTGATAGGGTACTGCTCCGGCATTTGCCTGGCGTTGATCGGAGAAACCACGGAAAACTACCGATCAGAGCAGCCGGCCGCTAGAATTCTCCTCCTGACAGCGACTGAATTCGACCTAGTTGAAAAGCTGGTGTCGAAAATCCTGCCGCCATCAGGACTCGATCCTAGGAAGACCTTCCGGTCAGAGGCGCTGCAGTGACATCAGTTGATGCAGTGAGCTACCGCTCCCGGTGGGAGGAGCGGGGAAGAAACGGGGAGGAGCAGGGAGGTAGGAAGGAGTAGGGAGGGGATGGGCAGGTAAATGAAGAGCGGCGAGAGCGGGAATGGGAGTGGGCAAATAAAGGGAGAGTGTCGAATGTTCAGTCAGGCAGAGGGGAGGTGAAAAGGCGGTGAATGGGAGGACGTAGCGGAACGTGTGAGCCGAGCTCGCGGTAGCTTGTCACGCGATCCGGGCTTTTATGTTGGGCGCGCCCGTAGTCACCCACGCAGTGCGTCTGGACAGTGGAAACCGAAAGAACGCATTTCAGGGCATATGTAAAGAGAGAATCTACAGGTTTTTTTGAATGATTTTCGACAGTACAAGAAACAAAAGCGCCAGGCTATTTGCTGTCGAGAAAATGACGTTTTTTTAAATGTTTTGTTCAGCTCATGTTGAGTTTTACTCATCGTTCGATGACTTCTGGGATTATACCTCAATTTTATACGTTGCAGTGTAAAAGCAAGTTTTTTTATTTAAATATGTAAATTTACAATCTGTTCAAGACAAGAACAATAAGTAAATATGCTGTTAGGAATTACTAACTTGCATGGAAAGATCACCCACTGGTGATCCTCCTTTATCATATTACATCAACAAGCACATATTGACAAAACAATTGGTGTTGATTTTATTACAGTATTATCACTATTGTCATTTAAAATCTATTTGGCAAATCCAATGTTTTGAACGTTTTCAGTCTTTTGACTTCTAAACTATTGCCCAGTAAGTTTATGGCTAGTACATTAATATGGTTTTCTAGTTTGCTGACATATTTATGGCTAAAACTTTTAATTTCTTGTTGTACTGTTGGCATGTTAAAATGAGTATATAGTACATCGTTTCAGACGTACCAGGGAGCACTAGCAACGCCAGTCAGCAAGTTAATGCAGATTATGTAAAAAACGGACGTATTGAGGATCTACATTTAGTTTTATCGGCGTCTACATTGCAAGTAAAGAGTTAGTCGAGGAAAACTATCGCCATTAATCAGAATTTCTTTTAGGTTGATGTATGATTTTAGCATTAAGTATGAAAAAAAGATTAATACTGTATACTGACTTAAAATAAACAAAGTTCTTAACATATTTTCAGAATTTCATAGTAGAAAAGTCTCATACTTGAAATGTAAACAATTTATTTATTTCTCTAAAGTTATTGATTGTTTATTTATAAGTGACTATTAAATAATAATTAAAAACAATAATTAAAGGGTTTTTTTCTGTCTGTTTGCGTTGAGACGATATTAATTGATAATCAATACACTTAGTTTATCTTCTTAAGTTCTAATTTTATCAGAGCGTGTCATCAAATTGCAAAAATCAATTTTCATATTAATTGAGAGAATTACAGGGAATCAAACAAATATAATTTATATTTATGTGTATAGTATGAACAACATCATTTATGAAGTGAATGCTACAAATATTGCTATCAACAACTATTATCTGGAAATTTATAACGTCAGAACGATTTTCCGCAGATGTGGAATGTAAATTGGATATTGTTTAATTATATGGTTGGCGATGTAAATTAATCCGAATTATTCACTGAAAGTACAAGTGGTTTAAAACAATGGCTCTTAATTGTTTTAATGTTTCTCAAATGTATATTTGCGTTATAATTTCTCGTACATTTCATTCTATACGATTAAACCTTTCTATCTAACTAGTAATAAATATGGTTAAGTTCAGTACGATGATTTTGAGACTACTTTTCCACCAGCTATTAGCAATGGTAAAGAAAATTATAAATTTATTTTCCAAAAATAATACGTAATTAATTTCCCTAAGGGCAACAATATTACGAACACTTTAAATGCACATCCTAATTACTCACACTAAATATATCTAGAAAACAGACAGAATGGAATTAACTACAGCTATAAAGAGTCCCCGCGGTCCGAAGACTGTAACGTTCCAGAGACGAAACGTAGGTCCTCCGGATTAGAATAACAGCAGAGACAAAGGCAATGCTGGAACTGAGCTATCTCAGCGAGTCGATCAGAGGAGCACTGAGACTTCCCGGCATATATTATTTACCGCATTTTTACGTGACTAATTACCTCATCTGCTGACGCGTCCAGAAACACGAAATACAGTTGACTCCGGTTATAGTGAACTTCTAGGGACCAATATTTTGGTCCAATATATCAGAACTTCACTATATTAGATAATGTCAAAATTAAAGAGAATTTCTCCACAATTATTGATATTATTAATATAAAGATATATCAAAATACTTTTATCGCACGAAGTGAAAATTTCAATATCTTTATTTGACCTTAAAACATCAATTATTTTCCATTGCTTGCTTTGGACATTTTTTATTAGTAATTTCTTTGGATTTTTCTCCAGAGTTCGTGCTCTCTCCATACTTAATTCTCCACTATCCACAGTCTCTACGCATCGCATTGCGCTCTTGATAACCTTCAATGCCTCTTCCACTGCTCCATTCTCCGAGGACCCTTCTGTTCGCATAATATCATACGAGATCCTTTCGGCAGCGCCATTGCGCAAGCACCTAATAAAACTGATCGCTTTTCCGCGCGGCGAGACGGGTGTGGCCACTGTGCCAGTCGCACGCTTCCTGTCGCCTACATCGAACACTACAACGCGCTTTGTCGCGGAGAATCTCAAGTAACACCACGTTCGAAACTGAAGCAAGCAGTACCGGGAGCGGTAGCTCAGTGCATCAACTGATGTCACTGCAGCGCCTCTGACCGGGAGGTCCTAGGTTACACTCCCCACGGCGGAAGGATTTTCGACACTGGATTTTCAGCCAGGTCGAATTCAGTCGCTGTCAGGTGCAGAATTCTACCGGCCGGCTGCTCTGATCGGTAGTTTTCCGTGGTTTCTCCCATCAACACCAAGCGAATGACGGAGCAGTACCCTACCAAACGGGCCACAGACCGCGCGCGATCTTTCTATCCTCTTCCTTAGAGCTAGTCCCGGCTGGGCGGTGCCCTGCTGGTGGGAGAGTCCTGGTTAGGGGGAAGCCCCACTAGCCGACGGTAGGTCGGCGCCGGATCTCGGCATCCAACGGAGGAAGATCACCGCCATCTCTCGAGAAAAAACATGCACTACACTAACGGGACTAATGACCGAAGCAGTTGACGCGCCCGGAAACACGAAAAAATCAATCAATCAAACAGGACAGCCAAGTATTCAGTGACTCCGGGCGTGGACTCCACGCTCACTCCATTCTGCTGCGCAAATTCTCAACTGCGAGTATCCCGCACCTCGCTTCTTACGACCGCGTTCACCCCACGGGGATGCTCTGCAGCGCAGCTCAACGCCAGGAGCGGGATAGGTCAGAGGTTGCGATTCCCAGTCCCGAAGCTCGTAATATGAATATTTATGATGATTGCACAACCGAGACCTCAACAACGCACTCGTGCTATGAAGACGTCTAGTTGATGTCCTGGGTTGTGGCATCGGTGCTGAAACTAACATGGAACGACGACAGCTCCCGCTGACGGAAACCAAAATATTGATCGTAGAGACACTGTCGAAGCAGACAGAAGAATATTTTATGCATTTCCATGCGCGGTAAATCGGAAAGAGTGGTATAATTAATTTTATTTAATTATTTGCGTTTGAGCGAAACATGTTGCACCCGATGTTACGATTTTTTAGCATATTCTGTTTTATAACGAATCGTTAAGTCGATAAGTTTCATTCAAACTGGGTCAGTTAACAGTTGATGAAATACGTTCGTCTATTAAGAAAGCTTTTAAATTAATTTTTCACGTTTAGTTTTACTAACAAAGAAAGTGTTGAGTATACTATTCAAAAATGGCTTTTTCTTTGCGATATCTCTTTGATGTTATAGACTTATTAATAATTACTATTAATTTCGAGAGGAGATGTGATTAAATACTCTGGTATTCACGGAGGTGTCTACTGTAAATAATCAAACAATAGGTGCAAATTACAATTATTTTTGCATGAAGGGGGTGTTTGATTATTGATATTAAAATAACTTTATACTGTGTGTTGTTGGGATACAGTGACTGACGAACACGTTCTAGCTACATCAGCAGGAAATGTCATGTTGACGGTGTTTGGGGAAGCTGTACGTGTGTTTGTTTGTGATTATCTCGATAAACAGTGTATAATAAACAACCAATTCTACTCAGATATGTTTTTGAACAAGGTGAAGCCAATCGTGAAAGAGAAACGTGTTATCAGAGGAGAGGTGTGACTTACGTCCTCACACTGTGCAACAAAGTTGTGAAGCCATCAACAAAATGGGTTGAGAGGTATTGCCTCATCCCCCTCACAGACCCGATTTAGCACCATCTGATTTCCATTTGTTTGATTCACTAAAGGAGACATTACGTGGGAAGAAGTTCTAGGATAACGAAGACGTCAAAAAAAATTGTGGGAAATTGAAACACCAAGAAAAAGATTTCTTTCCAGCCGGTGTAAAAAAAGATGGTAACCTGACGGGACTAGTGCATAAATGTTGGTGGAGATTATATCGAAAAGTAGGGAAAGTTCTGTTTTGTATAAATAAATAATTTATTTCTCCAGACTAATTTGTCTCTTTAATTATTGAATGCCCCTCGTAAAATCTGATACGGATGTCAAGAGGAGGGAGTTCCCCTTTGCCGGGAAGAGCTACGTAGTTGTATATCTCGTTCTCAGATGCCGAGTTGCCAGATTCACGGTAAAGATAGTCCTTATCGTGTAATCCTCTTACTTAATTACTGAAATTCCCATTTCGTTTAAAACGCAATAATTTAAACATTTATGATTCATTTAATAGTTATTACAATGATATGCACATTAAATATATGACGTAACTTAGTAATATTTCAAAATAAAAATAATTTCTGTGTTTTTAAACGGATAAAGGATATAATTACTATTTATTTACATTGTTAACAATAATGATTCCTCTTATTCCCGTTAGAAACATATATGGACTATTCTTTACCAGAAAATCTGTCTTTAATTATATCGAAATTGGTCAAGAAGACTATGGCGCTGACAGGCGTTGAAGGAAGCTTAAATTGCATACTCACAACAGCAGACATTACAATTTCTCAGCGAAGAAATTGAATAGATTACCCAGGAATTGAGCGGAGAACATCTGTTCCATCTCGTAAATATTATTTTAAGCAACTACCCTTAAAATGAACTTAAAATCGACAAAACCAGCAGAAAATGCATTAAAAATGACTGAAAAGCTAAAAAAATTCTTATTTGTCAAATTTGACGAAAAATGTAAAAAAAATGACATAAAATGGGTCTTTCCTTTTGTCATGACGTAATATTACACTAAACAGCATTGTTCTAAAGTAAAAAAATTACATTTCATTAAAATCCATCCCCTAACTCGTATATCTTTGGCCCTGGTGAATAAGCTGATAAGTCATTAAAACTTAATTTCACAGAAGAGCTAAAAACAACTTTCAACTGAAGTTAATCAAGGATTAATGATATTCAAACGAAATTGACCCTCAAATAGCTTCGTTTAAAAATCACCTTCGTTCGTAAAACAACACATTTTTTAAACATTATAAGCTCATCGTGGAAATTGTCTTATTTGATCACTAAATACTTTTACTTAAAACTGTGATTTAACATATTTATTTCCCAAAACATTTTCTTCGGTTAAACATAATGTTTGTTGTACTACTGTTGTACTACAAATAAAATTAGAATGTGATTAACATTTGGGTGAGGAGGGGGGCGGCTCACCCCCCGCTCTCTACCACGTACTCTCAGCACTTACTAGACAAACAGAAGAGAGGTATGTTGAGAAACTCCTAGTGAGTTTGTTCCTAACATTTGTTGCATGATGACTGTTAGTGATTCCGGGCACGTCAAGTGCTGAAGTAATTGGTACCGTAAGTGTAGTGCTTGCTTTTTCATCGGGAGGTGCCGGTGATCTTCCCCACTGAATGGCGAGATCCGGCGCCGACCTACGGCTAGCGGGGTTTCCCTCAACCAGGTATTTCACACCAGCGGGGCACCGCCCCAGCCGGGAGAAGCTCTAAGTCCCCGATCGGTCTCCCGGCATGTGTGGTAGTGTAGTGCATGTTAGTGTGTGTGTGGGAGGATAGGACAAGGAAGAGGTAGGAAAGATCGCACGGAGTCCGGGGCCCTTTTGTTAGGGTACCTTCTTCGGCATTTGCCTGGTGTTGATCGGAGAAATCACACTAAACTACCGATCACAGCAGCCAGTCACTAGAATTCACCTGCAGACAACGTCTGAATTTGACATAGCTGACAAGTTAGTATCGAAGCTCTTGCCGCCGTCGGGACTCGAATCTAGGACTCTCCGGTCAGAGGCACTGCAGTGACATCAGTTGATGCACTGACTCTCCGCTCCCGGTAACATTTATTATATTTGTCCGTAACATTTGTAATGTTGGCTTGCTGCTAAAATATATTCTCTAATTTCAGGTGACAACAGTGTGCAAATGCCGAAGCTTCTGATTCGCTGTTCTCTACGGTTACGGCGCTATCGTCATCACGTGACTACAAAATGTCAAACACATTATAATTTTATTCGAATCGTACTTGTTGAAATATAAAAATATAGTTTCTTGATACAACTTTCAATTTTAACTTTTTTCGGGGCGGGGGGGGGGGGGCAGCAGCGTTGCCCCAGGTAGTGATAGCAAATATCAAATCATGGATACATCGATGTTTCGATACATCACTAAAGGATTTTCGATGTCGATGAAAACATCCACGAGAAAACATCAATGCTTTTATTATAGACTAATAAAGATGTTATTTTCCTATCCATTTTTAATTACAGGACGTAAAGGTATTTTATTGTTTGGTTATTAGCATGTTAATGGTCTGTAAAAAGTATTAACAACTCTAAATAATAAAATTTACAAAAAAGAACCTCGTGTTTTGCTAGCGATTTCGTGTTTCACTGTCGATTTAGGCAATGATACGCCTGGCGATAACATAATTCTTAACACGAGCAGCAACCAAACTTCCTCAGATTGCAACAGGCGAAATGTGCAGCGTGATAAAGAGGATGACGCAAAATAACGATGTGGCTGAGGATTGCTGCTACTCTACAACGTGCCCCCTTTATTAAAAAGAAACATTTAAGAAAAAATTAAATTAAAAAACATCGATGTTTTTGCAATAAAATTTCCATGTGAAGAAACCGGAGGCGGTTGCTCAGTGCATCAACTGATGTCACTGCAGCGCCTCTGACAGGGAGGTCCTAGGTCCGAGTCCTGTCGCCGCCAGGATTTTCGACACTAGCTTTTCAGCTAGGTCGAATTCAGTCGCCGTCTGGAGGAGAATTCTAGCGGTCGGCTGCTCTGATCGGTAGATTTCCGTGTTTTTTCCGATCAACACCAGGCGAATGCCGGAGCAGTGTCCTACCAAACGGGCCACGGACCGCGCGCGATCTGTTCTTCCTCTCCCTTGTCCTATCCTCTCCCCTTACACACACACACACACACACACACACACACTAACATGGACTACACCACCACATATTCCGGGAGAGCGGTCGGGAGCTTAGAGCTTGTCCCGGCTGGGGCGGTGCCCCGCTGGTGGGACAGTGCTGGTTAGGGGGAAACCCCACTAACTGACGGTAGGTCGGATCTCGCCATCCAGCGGAGAAGATCATTGCCAGCTCCCGCGAAAAAATCATGCACTACACTAACGGGAATAATGACTAAAGCAGTTGACGCGCCCGGAAACACGAAAAAATCAATCAATCAATCCATGTGAAGAAAACATCAAAAACAAAACGTCTTTGTTAATGTATGGATGTTTCTTTGCCACCCCTAGCCCTGTGCACTGTGGGAAGGGATGCGACGTGAGGCGTCGCCCGCCACCAAGAGCCTGTCACCCGCTCAGCGTCTGCCGTAGCCCTCGCGACGCGCGGTCCGCCGGCTTAATCACTATTCATAGCGCGTTGGGGACGGACAACGGCGGCGGCGACGGAGGCGCGCCCGGTGGCGGCGCCGCGAGTTAGCCGCCCTGATGACAGCACAACACGCCACTCGCGCCGCGCGCACGGCCCAAGGCTGCCCGCAAGGCCCGCCTCGGCAGCGGTCTTAGTGTATGGGGACAAGGTGCCCATGTACCGGTAAATTGAAAATAAACAGACATTCATCCACTTCACATGGAAGCCCTAAATGAACATATAAGAAAAAACTGTGACACGTTTTTTTCACTTCTCCCATTCTCTTCTTGCAGTATAAAATGTACAATGGGGAAAACATTAAGCAATCCCAAAAGAAAACGCTCGCGATATCCCAACGACATGTTAAAATCCCCATAAAATCGCTATAATAATGCATGTTAAATTCGTAAAATTTCATCCAAATATGATAATTTCTGAATATATGTATAGATAGTATCTACATTTAAAAATGTAAAATGTATTGCAAAATTTGTGTATTGTATGTGACATTGTTTAAATGTATGTTTTAGAAATATAAGTTTGAAATCCCGTAAATTAGCTAGTAGTAAGATACAAAAGTGAGAGGTTGTATGCCCAAATGTTATGTTTTAAAAATAAAAATGTACAAACCTCTGAAAGGAAAACTGCCGAATAAGAAGAAAATAAACTTTTAAAAAAAGCCATTCACCTATTTCGGTATAATAAGTAGCAATTTAATAGGTACAACTTTTAAAATCGTGGCATATCAAATCATTTCCTCCTCCTAAATTATTTATAAATAACTGAATCACAGTTTTTAAGAAAAATACATGAACTTATTTTAACGGCCTATCCACAATTATGGGATAAATTGCTTTGAGCAGCCAAACTTCGTGTTTAATATTGGAAGTGAATGATACGTTCCAAAATATTTTTGAGCTTTAGTAATTTTCAAAATTTCAGAAGTCATAATGAAAGTCGGAAATGGAGTATATTTACACTTTTCTATAATCCTGGGGTACCCAACGGAGTCGGTATAGACACCTTGGGGATCAATGAAAGTTCGAAGGGGGTCAATCATTGAGGGTCGATTGGAGATCAAAAGCCAAGTATAAACCGACGCCTTATGAGTATAATCAAGATCCCAATTATTACAAAAAATATAATTTACTTAATTAATTGCTTACTGATATAAAACAACAAAATCTAAAATAATAAATTGCAAATTGGCTCCTCTTCCGTTGCATCCGTCTTTCATACTCTGGGATTAAGGAATTAGGATGTTTGGAAAACTCAAGAAATTAAAACTGCGTGTAAACACAATTTACTCTATCGCACAAGAAAGTACACTCCGCAATACACACTTGAGAAATGTTACGGCCAGTTCTTAAACAACGCTCAACATTTTGTAAACATTGCATTTTAGTGACGATTAGAAACTCTGCTACTCAAAAACGGAAACGTCTTTAATAATTGAAAAATAGAGATATTTACGATAATACTGGGGTACAAAATTATTATCTTTAAGGCATTTATGTTCAATTATTTCTGACATGGTTATGGATGAAATAGAAAAAACCTGAAGGGGGTTGACAAAACAAACATTCCCTTAAAAGGGGTCGATGAAAGAAAAAGGTTGAAAATCCCTGCACTAATCAAACAAAAAATATTAAAGAAAAGAAAATGCAAATATGTTCAGAAAATTTTGAAAAATTGGCAGTGACTGCACGTTAAATAT
This sequence comes from Teleogryllus oceanicus, assembly GCA_964035755.1. Taxonomy (NCBI): domain Eukaryota; kingdom Metazoa; phylum Arthropoda; class Insecta; order Orthoptera; family Gryllidae; genus Teleogryllus; species Teleogryllus oceanicus. The sequence continues at coordinate 19,129,645 of CAXIVR010000012.1, read as the reverse complement.
TCCCAGTTCTGTTACCATTCCAATCAAAGTTGAGTGTTTTAGAAATACTTTTTTTCTAAATATCAAAAATAATTTGGAAACGTATAGTTTTAGAAATTTTCTTAGCAGCAAAAGACATTTATAAAATAGTTCAAGGATCTTTGCAGTCATTTCCGATTTTTAAATCTATCTCTTTAAATGTTAGTATTTTAGTTTTTCACCCTGATTTCTGAAGGAAGGAAAAATTCTATAGTCAAGGCCTGATAACGAAAAAGGGGATAAATCGTGCCCTTTACTAATTATTTACTAGTAACTAATAGTCATTTACCATATTCGTAAAGTAAATTAACTTCCTCTATCAAATGGTGTCGGAATCCATGTTTTGTGGATGCTTGATACCGAAGAATCGATTGACGGCACAAATCTAAGTCTGCCTGTTTTCCCCGTGTCTGTTTGTGCTCAATTCTAGCGCCTAAATTATTCAACCAATTTTCTCGAAAATATATTCCCCGATCAATTAAAAAAATCAAAGGTCGAGTTTGAAGCTGTTAATTTGATTTTGGGGGGGATGCTTTACAAGAAACCTCCACTTTCAACATTTTTTCAAAATATACTTTACCAACATTTCTAAAACGCACTACTTCAGACACTAGTCGAGTCCATGCCACGTCGTGTTGCGGCATTTTTGCGTCCTCGCGGGGTCCCTACACAATAGTAGGCAGGTGTACCAGCCTTTTTGGCTTTTCGGGGTAATATGAAGTGACTATGTAATAGAAATAAAATATGTTCTAAGTTCTAATATCCCCTCGTTTTATGCTCACTCCTCATATAACCTAGCTTAATATGTTACCATAGATACTATGTTTAATTGTTTAACCTTCAGCACTTTCGCGGCGCCCAGATGGCATATTTTCGTCACAATTGCGTGCAGAAAACAAAATGACGATCCAATCGATCTCGTTCATCCAGTTTCGATCCCGAAATAGGGCGTAGAAATGAACGGCCTTTTTCGTCCATTTTCTGTACAGAAAAATGATAAAAAAATGACCGTGTAAAACGGACGTCAGCATTGGCAGGCACGTGGTGGAAATACATGGGTGTGTTTCTCCGGCGCAACGATTTTATCTGGCTCTGCGCATCACCCGTTTGCGTCACGAACCACGTGACCACACCACGGGCACTTGGTTTGAAAATCCAGACGAGACACTGGGCGCCATGTTGGATGGAGAGCGAGAAGTGTTGAGAAACATTTTGAAAATGGCACAAAGTGAATACGTTCAACGGCAGTCAACCGAAAACAACACGATGAAGGTGTACAAGATAATACGTATATTTAAAAGAAATGTTTCGTTGATGTGTTTCAATATCTTGTAACGAGGTGATAATTTTGGTATCTGGCTGCATTTAAAATTCCCGCCAATAATGTGAAGCAAACTGGTGACTGTAAATGATTGGCTGAAGTCGGATACAATGCGCAAGAGCCCCCCTGGGAGGTACATTTCGAGTTGTCCCTGGCTCGCGCAGGGAGCGGTGGCGCATGGCACCTCGGCAACGCTGTTGCGCCTAAGCGACGCGTCGCACTGCTCGTGTCCCGGCGAGGGCGCTCCGGACGTCCTCCCTCCGCCTGGCATCCTGTCACTCTCCCGTCCTCCGCCCGCCACTCAGCCATCCCCCGCCTCTCCCTCGCGCGTCACGACCCCCGCCCTAATCACCGGATGGAGTGGCTCAGAGGCAGCGTTGGCGTTGCCTCTGCAGCGTCAGTGAGTGAGGGGCGTACGTTTCGAGACAGGACGTTGGAGGATTTTCCTACGCTACGACACCACCGCCTTAGCGATCTCGGCCAATGGAGTGGCGCTAGCTGCGTCGTTGGATTGAGTTTATTTGTTTCTCCCATAAGGACCAGGCCATTGTCGGAGTAGTTGTTTATCAACTGACCTACGGACTGCGAATAATCTTGGATGAAATGGCTCAGAGGCAGCGCTGGCATTGCCTCTGCAGCGTCCGTGAGTGAGGGTCGTACGTTTCGAGACAGGTGGTTGGAGGATTTTCCTACGCTACGACACTACCGCCTTAGCGATCTCGGCCAGCGCAGCGACGCTAGCGGCGTTGTTGGATCGAGTTCATTTGTTTCTCCCATCAGGACCAGGTCATTGTCGGAGTAGTGCTCTAACAAATGGGCTAAGGACCGCGAATAATCTTGGATGGAATGGCTCAGAGGCAGCGTTGGCGTTGCCTCTGCTGCGTCAGTGAGTGAGGGTCGTACGTTTCGAGACAGGACGATGGAGGATTTTTCCTACGCTACGACATTACCGCAGCGCCGTGGTTGCGCCGTAGAAAGTGAGTACGGTAAGCCACTGAGGGCTACCACCACTGCATTACACTATCTCAAATATCGAAGAACCTGCCTGGAACATTGGACTTGTGCCGGCTGGGCTGGGATATCTGTGGAGGATACGAGCCGACGAGCGACCGACATGGGAAGTCACTACCGGATCTCACTTTTTAACAGAGATAGGAACACCGCCATCTACCGCGATACAACATACAGCAATACAGCGGATTCGATGGTATAACGGTCAGCGTACCGGACTGTTGTACCCGAGTTGGCGGGTTCGAAACCGATCAAAGCCGTGGATTTTAAAGGGCGAAAAAATCCCTCATACGCCTTCCTTCGGAGGGAAGTAAAGCCGGCTGTCCCATGTAGTAGATTTACTGCATGTAAAATATCCTCGTGGCTCTGGTCAAAATTGAGATCCGCCAGTTTCGTCGCCCAAGATAATACCTCCTTTCCCGCTAGGTGGTGAAAGGAGAGTATCGAAATTTGCGTGGTTAGACGGAAGAGCGGGTCTGATGGCCCGAGTCTCGTCACGTAAAATAAGGCATTAACTAAACTAAAACAGCATCTACAACTCTTACGAGACTCATGCCTCCGGAAGGCGTTGCGTCTGGAAACATCAACTGACCTTACCGGACTGTTACCCAAAAGCTGCAACTGTCTTCCGTCACGATATGGGAGATATAGCTAGAACTGTGCCTTTCCCAATCCAACTTGCTTGCTTTCGATCTCGACAGATGGTGGTGGATTTTCAAACATCCGAATCACCTTAGTGTGCCAAGCTACATGGCAGGCAAAAATACACTGGCAGGTGCCCGACAAATTTAAATCCTTCCGGGAATTTCCCGTCCTAACGAGAGTTCACGTTTCCTCGATCTGGCAATTCAGATGGATTTAACCGAGGCCGACATATGGTGAAGAATGCAAAAATCTCAACCAACCGTATCAACGGGCACCCACGGTCTAGTGATGTAACATCGATAACAAAACACAAGCCTTTAAAACATCGATGTATAGAAATTGAAACCTCAATGTTAATAATAAATGGACCAAAATCCATCGATGGCTGAACTCATCGATGATTTAAAGGCTAATTACTAACATATAACATTAATTTCGTACATAACAAACTAAAGATAACAGGGGCCATTTTTAGTAATTTATACTTAAGATTTAACTCAAAACAAAGTCTAAAGAATGGTAAGATCTACGAACACTCGATGAAGGTATTACAAAGAGTGTTCGTTTCATTCGAACACGTGAAGTGACATTGGTATCGACAGTTATTATCTCATATTTTATCTGTTACAAAATAGTGATTATGGAACTTATTCATTCACGAATGTAACGTTGAAAACGTAAAAATATCGATCACAAATATCAATGTTTGTAGTATGTATGTTTCTGTAAAAATATGGCTTGAAAACACAGACATCGATGCGGAACTGCATCGACAATACGGATGCGGAACTGCATTGGATGGACGCCTCCCAAAATACCTCTTGTGATAAAAAGGGGAAAAAGTGCAGCCCTGGAAACTTGAGTTGATTTTTTCCTCAAAACAACGAAAATATTCTATGTGACCAATAGAGAGAGGAAGCAACATTTGCTGCCCTTAAAATAATTAAATTATTTTTCTTATCCGCTGGTATTGTCTTTTTTCGCAAGGTAAAATTCCACGCGACCTATTTGACTTCATGGTAACTGGTGATTCAAAATATTAAGTAGACTAATTTAATTGTTTTGAATTTAATAATTTAATTGTGTAGTATCCAATCAAAGCCAAGAATTCTTAAAATGATTTTTATTGAAGTGCAGGTACAATTGCTCAAGTGCCGAATGACAAGAAGAATGTACCAAAAGCGAAGCCGTGTTGTTGTAGTCCAGAAGAAGTTCCAAAATCAGCCAAGTCGTCGAATATCCACTAGAGTGTTCCACGTCAGTAGCACAGGTCGTCGTCGTAGCTGCTCTCCACACCTCTCTCGCCAATTCACTCGCAGGGATACTATCGCTAACACTGCTCCTCGCTGTCTGTCCTGGCGTCGGATCTGAGCCGTCTTATAGCCCTCTAGGACTATTGGCCCGCCGACTAGCTGCGGAGTAGAGGCGATGGCGAGTCCCTACCCGCTTGCACGGGAGTGACGGCCGCGCGCGAACTGGCCAGGCCAGTTCGCACCGGTTGCCTTCTTCTCTCGCCAGGGGCGGTAACGCCCCGCTGACGTCACTCGGCGGCCGGTCACGACAAATTGTTATATATTTAAAAAGAATTTGATGTAAGTGAAAAATATCTACTCGCGTTGCTGTTGTAATTCTGATTAGGGACGAGCAACCATGATGCTGACATTTGATACAGTAACTTATCGCCGATTGGGCTATCATGTCTGCAGGCGACAAGCGTTAATCGTTGCTAAAATGTAATAAGTTTATAACTACTTCTTATGTATTTCAATAATATATTCTTGGAGCTGTATGCTGTGTATGTGTGTGTGTGTGTGTGTGTGTGTGTGTGTGTGTACTCTGGCGCTTTCCTCTTAACGAATGAAACGCATAGTACATGCGCCAGGTGTAACTAGATAATGTTCCCTAAATCTCATGTTTTGCTCCAGCCTCAATCGAGATTGGGGAAAGTGTACAATCACTTGCAGGTTGTAAAACAGTCACATGTAAAATCAATATTTTGCTGAGCGGTCTAACAACTGGGTTAGCAACTCATTATTAACGAAACACATGCCATAAATAATTTTCTCGTAGATGTCATTTCAGTAAAATTAATGAATTACTTATACTTCCTTATGATTTGAAACCACACGTATCATTGTTATAACCCGATTAAAAAGAATAACGTTTATTTTCTTGGGTAACAATTCACATAAAACAGCAATCATACAAATTAATGTGGAACAAACATCTTCTAATTCTCACCTACTGTATATTAGATATACGACATATTATGATCTATCGAAAGGTGTCGTTATAAAATACAGTACCTTCTATAAAATGTTTATCCTGCTGTTAAAACATTTCCGTACAATTCGTCCTGTTCCTGCACGTGCCCGAGCGACAATGTTGGTAAGCCGCCTGTTAACGGGGCCCCTTTGCGGGCGCAATGAGCGTTGCGCGGGGGGCGGGGGGTGGCGGGGCGCAAGCTCCGCTGCAGCGTAATCCCGGGGCTCGTTGTCCGCGCGCCCAAAGCCCCGGGCGCCGCCTATGAGGATCCGCCTCGCGCTCGCGCCCGCCGCCCCCGGCGACGGCCACGCGCCGCCGCGCCCCTCGCTGACAGGCCCCGCCCCGCCCCGCCCCGCTGTCAGGCCGCTCTGTCATCCGCCCCGCTCCGTTCTCCGTCGCGTTCCGTCCTCCGTCCCGCACCGTCCATCTGCCCCGTTCTCCCGAATCTTCTCCCGCCTCTTTCATCCGTCCCATTCTCCCGCTCCGCCCCGCCCTGCTCCCGTCCTGTCCCGCTCCACTTTGCTCCGCCCCGTTCCGCTCAGCCCCGCCCCGCTCCTCCGCCCCTCTCTGCCCCACTCTTCCCCGTCTTGGTCCTCCTCGCCCCACACCCCCGCCCGCCCCGCTCCGCTTATTCTTTGGCTCCGCTCCATCCTCCGTCTCGTTCCGATTTTATTTTCAATTAGAAGTAAACTAAAAGCCTACTGTTTATTCACGAGAAATCTGAAGTAAAAAGCTAATTTAATTTTCAATATTCAATATTTTCATAACTCTATTCGAATTTAAGAATGTAATTGAAAAATTCATGAAGTTTTGCTATTGAATAATAAAAAACAATATCGTTTTCAATGTTCTGTGTTATGAGTAGATATCGAATTTTTAGGCTAATATGTATTTTGCTGTTTTCACGTAGACTTTCTAAATTAATTATGTATACATTCCAACAACCATACAAACAGTGCTTAAAATGCCCATTTGAGAGTCACAGCCTATTCTTTCGTTGATTAATTTTTTTTCGTTTTTGAAATTACGAGTATATTGGGTATTTACAAGCTTGTTACGTTTTCCATACACCTTAACGAGATAATGTTGTTTCTCGAAAGCTCATTACATCCACTTTCGGTTGTTTGTTTTTTTTGCTTGTGAACGTCTCATATTCCTACAAGTACGAAGTGTACTCGATTACATTTCTGAAGTGTACAGAAAAAAGGGTACATCCATAAAAACATATAACAGTTTTCGTTTACAATAATCCATATCAATATATAGCATTACATGCCAGTTAAACAATATCATCGAGAAGTCACAGTGTTGGTAGCACAGTCTTCGTACCCAGTCTACGCTCCTAATTACAGAGCAGCTTACCATTTCTCAATAGGCTATACAAACCACGAATTTTAACATAAGCAGTAGATACTGTTGCGACTGTATAACCACGTTTGGAGAGCGCGCCAAGGTGGCAGCGCTCAGCGGCGACCGAGGAAGTCGGCAGAGGCGGCGAAGCGGAAAAGGCGCCGCTCGAGCTTAGAAGCAAGGCTGGCCGGAGAGCCAGGAGCGGTGCAGCGAGTCTGCGGCGCCGCCCGCTTTAAAAGCGAGCGCCGCCAGCCAGAGAGACAGAACGCTAGTAACCGTGTATTGAGTAAACTTGAGTGAGGAGATTGTACCGTGTAGAAGCGAGAGAAGGCCCGGCAGTATTTTTGGTTCATCCTGGTGTATTTCTTGGTTTGACAAAGCTAATTTTTTGGCACATCTCCCGGACTTTTGGTTTTTGATTTTGGCTTGTGACATGGTATACTCTTTAGGATTCTGGAATTGACCAATGTACTTTCTGTGGTTCATTGTAATAAATTTGTGTTTGTGAAAAAGCGTGCAATTATTCTGAACATAACAGATACTTCACTTGCACGAGCTCTAACCACTACCCCAATTAGCTTGTCATCCTCCTGCTTTACGTTGCCAAGTACTTCTATAGTGTTCGCAGCTCCCTTTTAATACTAGGTACGACGTCACGCCAAAGAGTTGCCTTGAACCTTTGGTTACGGAGGCTGCTTCTTAAAACAGGTGAGGTCCCAAATCGCACACCGCCCTCCTGCGAGTATGTCATTTTGAAATGTTCTCACACATATACAGCACTTCCTTTGTAGACTTAATCTTAAATTGGATTTTTTTATTAACCTGGATTTTAGGTGTCACAAAATTTGATGAACTGTCTGACCAATTTATATCTTACGGGATTATCGTGGCTTCGCTCTGCATAGAAGTTCTAACGAGTGAAATCTTCCAGGATGAAAAATAAGTGGAAAGTAACTCCAAAGTTACAATACGCACCATGCGCAGGTGTGAAAGGAGAAATATGACTTTCTTCAGATAAAAGTTTCTCAGTGATTTTTTTAAATTTACAATGAGACCATTTTTCAACAGAGGCATCATGCGTTTCGATATTCTAGATTCATCGTAGCACACCACTTTCAGAATAAGGATTATAGACTAAGCAGCAAGTCATATCACTACTCCTTCACACCAGGTCCATCAACTGATGTTACTACAGTCCTTCTGACCGGAAAGTTCTAGGTTCAAGTCCCGAATATTTTCGACTTCGGCTTGTGAGCTAGGTCGAATTCAGTCGTTGTCTGGAGGAGAAACCTAGCAGCCGGCTGCTCTCATCGGTAGTTTTCCGTGGTTTATCCGATCAACACCACGCGAATGCCGGAGTAGTACTCTAACAAACGGGCAACATACTGTGCGCGATCTTTCTCTAATCTTCCTTGTCCTACCCTCACTCCACACACACTAACATGCACTACATTACCGCACATACCGGGAAACCGGTTGGGAGCTTAGAACGTGTCCAGGTAAGGGCGGTGCCCTGCTGGTGGGAGATACCTGGTTGGGGAAAACCCCGCTAGTCGACGGTAGGTCGGCGCCGGATCTCGCCATCCAAAGGGGCAAGATCACAGCCACCTCCCGATGGAAAAACATGCATTACACTTACGGGACTAATAACAGTCATTGATGCGCCCAGAATCACAAATTAATCAATCAAAACTACTTCCTCACCTGAAGGTCAGGGGCAAATCATCGGTCCCTTAAAGCACTTTTAAGTGGCCCAAACAGATTGTAATTAGTCGTGACAAGTTCAGAATTGTATTTGGAGGCTCTGCCGACAGGTAGTATAGAGTTTAGGAGATTTTGGGCGGCGGTACATGGGCATACGTCATACAACGTCGTTTCGAAACGTCTTTCGACAATCTTTCTCTGCGTCTCATATGCAGAACCTGATTAGCGTGCACATGGTTTGAGACTTAATGAAATATTACTCGTCAATTCTTCAGAATTAGTTCATGGACTTGCTGAATATCGGCATGGGTAGTGGCTGAGGCTGTATATTTTCCTATTTTCTCTTCCTGCATGCTTTTTTGATTGTTATTGACTGGTTGAATCCACTGGTAAACTCTTCGCCAAGGAAAAAACATTGCAACTACATTGTGGTGAAAGTCTTATGAGGGTTTCAGATTTTTATACTTATTCAGATCAGAGAAAATGAATTACGAAAGTCTATTCCTCTTTGGTAAAAAGAGAGTCGAAGAGAGTCGCGTAGCGATGTTAACGTCGCAACAACTCAAGCGAACGTTAGGTGGTAACACTGAAACTTATCATAAACAATGGGAATTATGTCATCTTAAGGCTGGTTAGTGCACAAATCTATACTGTCAACCTACAAAGGATAAGAACGAAAGTGCATGTATTAATTGGCTTACCCTCATGGGAATTTATCATTTAGCTGTATATAAATAATGATTCATTTACGTACCACTAATTAGTGATTTCACTAGTTTGGAAATTTTTAATTCTGGAAGACTAGTTCAATTTAGAATTTTCAAATTATTTCTCCTCTATATTGTCTTGATCTTCAGAACGAGAGAAAATCATTTCCATTTTAATTTTTTAATACAAATATCGGAAATAATTTTTTTCTGAAAAATCATTTTCATTTCAATTTATTGTGTCTAATTATGAAATTACAAACACAATATTTTCTACTTTTCAAACCTTATTTTTGACGCCAAAGTGGGACATTGTAGACCCTAAAATTCCGAAGTCTAGTTATCAAAGAGAACGTATTTATTTTATAACGTCTGCTTTTTATCGAGGCCTGCCTTTACGTTCTCATCTTAACGTCTACATTTCGCGTTGCCTGCCCTTTCTCATGAAGGCCTATTCTGGACAAATTGATGAACGTCCAGGGTATAACCACCACGGGACCTTCTGCATGGGAAGCTGATAAATTAGTCACCAAAGACCGGATGTAAGCGACCACGCCCATTCAGACCCTTCCATAAAGCTAACCAACCTTTAACATCCGACGAAGAATATTTGCCATTATAACGTTTTGATCAAAACAGCCACGGCGCAGAAAGTACCCGCTGTGTTTTGAAATTATAGAACGTTTTCAGATTTAATTACGATTATTTTGTGTTAAGATAATTAATGATGCTGAATGTTTGAAAATGAAAAGCTGGGAAAACTGTTTAATATATTGCAACAAAATGTTTAAAGTGAATATACCGATATGTTTAAAGAAATGCTGTACAATTCGGCAATTAATGTTTTCTTATTTTGTTTTCACTAGTCCTTTCATTTCATTGAAATCAGAAATATTTGTCAAATTCATTCTCATATTTAAGTAGAGTAAAAAATTTGATAATGGATCATCCTATCAATAATCCTATTCACTTCTACAAATATTTCCGAAATTAATCGCTTTAAAAAATGCTGTACAGCTAGTCTATCAATAATGATAATGATAGTATCAAATTGTCAGCTTTTGTTATTAGAAATCCTTTTATGCGTTTCTTTTATGGTTTCTTATTTAAGATCTGGCACATTTCTTACAACTGGTTTACATTTACTAGTAGCAAACCTTTTCCTACATCTTGAAAACGTGCTCGTACTGGACAATACAGACTGTCATATAAAGTATTCACAACTTGAATTATAAAGACAGGAGAATGTGTAGTTTATTTGCGCCGATCTCCAATTGATCTCCGGAACTTGACAACGCCAGGAGCCAGGCAAGGCACTGACAGGCAGATGCACCTGCACTGATGGGACCCCGCACACATCGCCAGTCGTTGTAAGCGCGCATTCATTTTTACCTGTTGGGAACAAAGACGGAACTCTAACGGTGGTTATTCGGAATGTCATTCACGGATAATCATTCAGAACACAAAACTTTGGTTGTCGACTATCACAGTTACAGCATCAAGTGTTGTAAAAAATATTTTATTTATTTATTTATTTATTTATTTATTTATTTATTTATTTATTTATTTATTTATTTATTTATTTATTTATTTATTTATTTATTTATTTATTTATTTATTTATTTATTTATTTATTTATTTATTTATTTATTTATTTATTTATTTATTTATTTATTTATTTTGTATTTATTTATTTATTTATTTATTTATTTATTTATTTATTTATTTATTTATTTATTTATTTATTTATTTATTTATTTATTTATTTATTTATTTATTTATTTTAATATTTATTTTGTTAACATCAAGGACAGTTAATAGCTATGAGCCGAAGTGTATAATATGTGCACAGAGAATTGCAATATGTGCACGTAATTAGTTTCACATCTGATTTCCTCACCCTACGTTTATATTAACCATGAATCTAAAATAGAATTCAGTGTAGAAATAGAAATTTGTATGTCAATGTGCTAATTAAAACTCGTCGGGCAGACAATGAAGTATTAACGTGTAGAAATGCAATGGGGTAGGTGGAGCCTCGTATGCACGTGCGATTGACGTCAAAGACGATGCACTTGAGGCGAACACTTCCTTTGGCTATTATTCCATGCGCGTTCCAAGCAGATACGTGCCAACATTTTTACGACTCGCGCAGTGGGAAATGTTCCCATGGTCCTTCTCCACTACGCTCAGAAAGTATGAATGGCACACCCATGTATTGAAAACTAATTGCTTAAGTATAAAGTCAGTTTCATTGGGCAATAGTAGACGCTATTCGTAATCTACACACGACTATTAGAAGGATAATCGCAAATAAAGTTAATGACTTAATCACACAATGTTGTTAACGCTTCATGTTAGTCACTAATAAACAGCTTCATTTCTTTTGGCTGTAGTTACAATACATGTGCAGGTACCGTGAGAATGAGGTAGAAACGTAATTAGATTCCATTTAGTTGAGTAAGAGAGGATTCATTACATGGAGATGCAAATGAAACGTTCACCCCTTTAAATGAGACTACTGCTTTATACTAATTATTTGGATTGATGATTCTCTAGTCACCTCTCGTTTGTGATTCAAATCCTCTTTACAGCGTTGGTTTTGGTTGATTATTATAACTATTATAATTGTTATTACTATTATTATTATTTTTATTTGACATTTTATAATTTTCTATTTCTCTTCGGTAGAGGTCTTCTTAGACATCTGGCAGCCACCAACTTCGATATACTATGACTTAACTGTCCAACATGAACGGACATGCCACTTATAAGCCCGAGTAGCGACCTCAGAACCGTTGGTCGTTCTGTTTGAAGTGAGTTTGCCTGAGGTAGGCTTCCGCACAAAAGCGACTCTTTCATGAGATTAAAAAAAAACATCATTAGAGATACTTTAAATCTCAGGTGTTAAAAACGCATTGAAAAATGAAATACATATATACTGTAAATTTTAACGACGGAAGTGACAAGTAAAAAAATACATTTCTGTAATTTGAAATGAAAAAATAAAATAATAGAGTAATAGGGCGTTTATGTTTTCGTATATGGTACATTTAGCACTACCCCTACCAAACATTTAAAGAAAAAAATTGGACCCGTTTTTGAGATAATATTTTTGTTATTTTTTAAAATTGCAAATATTGCGATATTGCATGAAATCTACTAAAGTTTCCGAAAAATGTACATGATCTTAATGAAAGAACTATTTATGGACAACCAATTTCATTTTAAGAAAAATCTCTATCTTCAATTTTATAGTTGTAGGCAGACGCCCAAACAAATTCAAACATTTGTAAAGTTTCGAATATTCAGAGTTTACCGTGAAAATCGAATATATGCGGCCTTTTTAAGCGTTTTACTCTATTCTTACAAGAAATGAAAAGAAAAATTTTGAGACGTTTTTGAGAAAATTTTTATATATAATAACTGATTAACTGACTGACTGACTGACTGACTGGCTGACTAACTAACTGACTTACTGACTTACTAACTGACTGACTAATTGAATGACTGACTGACTAACTGACTGGACGGACGTTTTTCTTTCAATTAGTTTTTCGACATCAAAGACCCACAAAACTCGGATACAAGCAACACCACATGTTAGAGGATTTTTTCTCTTAGTTTAGCAACTGGATTATCCACATTCTCGTTATCAGGATCCGGGAATTGATTTTTTCTGCCGAAAATTCGCTGTTTTACCGCAGAATTACATAACTTTCTGTATACTATGGATATTACTACGTATATACGTACGTATACGAAAAAGTAAAAGTTGTAACATGTGTTATGTGAAATAATCAAGAATTTGATGAAATTATATTTTCTCTTTGTTGATGATGAGGGGAAACAATTCTTTCTCCTCGATGCTCCTCGAATTTCAAATTTTAGTTTTTGTTCCTTTTCTACTATTTTTTTACTTTTTTCAATAAAATGTGTTAAAGAAACTCACTTTTCATCCATGCTTCGAAGTGATCTTCCAATAGTTATGGGTTTAACCTTCAATTATAGTTTGCGAATGACTAATTCAAAGCTTTTTCAATAGTTTTGTGGTACAAGCTAGAAAATGTGTTATATAATAAGTTAATATAATAATTTTAATAACAATAGTAATTATTATTATTATTTTTATTATTTATTTATTCATTCACAGTTCACTGGTACATAGATTGTAATCATACAGATACAATACATCAACAATAAAATCAACAGTAATAGACTAATAAAAATTTTACATTTATAATATTGCTAATGCTAATGTGATTAAAATAGCAACTAAACACACTCATTACTTCCCAAGAATTTTCGGACCAATGTGCACGTACAAAGTATGACACATTTCTGGATATTTATTATTGCATTTTTATTTATTTTCAGCGTTTCTAGTGAATTCTTTAAAGTCTTCGGGATGACGCCCGTTGCTGAAAGAACCACGGGAACGGTTTTGATTTCCGAGATGTTCCATTGCTCCTTCATATTATTATTATTATTATTATTATTATTATTATTATTATTATTATTATTATTGAACAAAAGTTTTCCATTGAAGTGAAAAAATACAAAATATTTAAGAAATGGAAACTGAAAAATAAAGAAACGATAACACGTCTGTTAGAAATGTTAGAATGCTCTTAAAATTGTTGAAAACTTATATGCAATTTTAACGAAAATGTTTCAAAGATGATTTTATTGTGGCCTAGAAAGAGTTTAATAAAACAAAAAATATTGGTGTTTCGACAACACTAATGTAATAAAAAATAACATTTGTCGACCCAATAAAATGCAAAACTTTACAGACAAAAGTTCACGATTTCACATTTCAGAAAACTGTAACAGAGGTATATAATTATAAAAATATATATTTATTGAAAAACGACTTCAAAACTTCCAACTTGAGGGCTCGACTTAGAGAGCAGAATGGCGATTTATTGGAGAATGATAAAAAGGCGAACTGAAATGTAATATATAAAATGAAAGTAATAAAATTATGGATGAAAAAATTATCCACATATACCCACATACACTTATCAATTGAAATGAAAAGGTTTACAATTTCAATAGTATCATGCAGGAGCATTCCACGAAAATCAGCATATATACGCTGAAGTTCTTTATCTTTGAATCTTTCATACTTATGATAACCTCAATCCTTCAAACTTAACACATCCAAAGAACAAATACTAATCGTCTGCTGCTCCATTGCCAATGAGGCGAAAGGTAGAATTACCTCGCTTTCAACGCCCATTGTTCGTCTCCAGGCGTCTTTAATCTCCAAGGTCAAAGAGTCACCAAGCGACCCCGCCACCGCCGACGTAGAGTTTGCTCTACGACTCTGCGCCCCGCCCCTTTCGCCCCGCCCCTCGCGACCACCTCTGGCATCCCGCCTCTTTCCGTCACGACCCGCTTCTAGCACTCTGCCCCGCGCGCTCCGCCCCGCCCGCCACGCCACGCCCCCCCCCGCGCCTCACCCACCCCGCGCGCACCACCCGCCCCGCCCGCGCCCCCCGCGCCCCGCCCCCGCGCACCCACGCCCGCCCCCCCGCGCACCACCACGCGCACGCCCGCCCCCGCCACGCCCTCGCCACCGCCCCCGCCCCGCCCTCGCCCCGCACCCCGCCCTCGCAGCCCCGCCCCCACCCCGCCCTCGCACCCGCCCCTCGCACCCCCCCTCGCACCCCCCTCGCACCCCGCCCTCGCACCCCGCCCTCGCACCCGCCCTCGCACCCCGCCCCACGCACCCGCCCTCGCCCCCGCCTCCGCCCCGCCCTCGCGCCCCTCCCTCGCCCCCGCCCCTCGCCCCGCCCTCGCACCCCGCCCCCTGCCCACCGCCCTCGCACCCTGCCCTCGCACCCTGCCCTCGACCCTGCCCTCGCACCCTGCCCTCGCACCTGCCCCTCGCACCCTGCCCCTCGCACCCTGCCCCTCGCACCCTGCCCCTCGCACCCTGCCCCTCGCACCCTGCCCCTCGCACCCTGCCCCTCGCACCCTGCCCCTCGCACCCCTGCCCTCGCACCCTGCCCTCGCACCTGCCCTCGCACCCTGCCCTCGCACCCTGCCCTCGCACCCTGCCCCTCGCACCCTGCCCCTCGACCCTGCCCCTCGCACCCTGCCCCTCGCACCCTGCCCCTCGCACCCTGCCCTCGCACCCTGCCCTCGCACCCTGCCCTCGCACCCCTGCCCTCGCACCTGCCCTCGCACTCACGCCCCGCTGCAAACTTCCTTTCCCCGCTCCGCCAACTCGCGGCCTTCCATCAGCCGTCCTCCAACTTCTCGAATGGTACCGCGCCACGATGCGCCTTGGGCTGCCGGAGGCGACTCGAGGAGGGCGGCGTTCAGTTCCCGAGCGAATCCGAGCACGAGAGGCGAGGAGCAGCTCGAGAGGCGCGACTCGAGCGCGACTCGGCGGCGGCGCGGAGGCGCGCGGCCCCGCACGGCTCCCAAAGAGAGGAAGAGCTCGCCTCGAACACAGTGCGCTCCCGGGAACTTCTTTCTGGATAATCGGAGTTACTTCAAGAGGTCGTTGAAAACTTACATCCTATTGAAATATTTTTTAAGCGGTTTTAATAAGAATATTTCATCTTCATATGATTTGAAGAACGACTTAATATATTTTAACGAAATTGTCAAATTTTATGAAACAGAAAACAGCGTACAGAAAAATGGATTTACTACTGTTAATAACGTGACTATTGTTTATTTAGATAAATGTTCCTAACGTTAAAAAAAATAAGAATTTGAGAAAAATAACTTGAAAGTTTTGTAATAAATTTTGCATAAACTCAATCACTTCGTCCGGTTCCATACTGTGGGTCATTTGGAATTGTTTCCCCTCCTTTTAGCTTAATGATTCTGCTTTCGTTTCTGTTTTAGGAGATGATTTTTTTTCGCATTTTCACGTAGTTTGAAAATGGAGGATAAAGTTGGTAATCATTTCAATAGACATTCCCTGTTTTTGATAATTACAATTGGGTTTTATTTATACGACAATACTTTTCTTCTATTCGTATTTACAGTTATATTCGTAATTACTTCTATATTCGTACAGCTATTTACAACAATACAACTACAATGTAGTTATTTATGTTCTTATTCACAAAAGGGTTTTATTTAGAATAAACAAAGGCAACACGCTAGACGTGAACTAACAGTGCAGCCATGAAATGCAAACAATATCTCGAACATCGCAAATATCTAAAAATAATATTTGTTCCCATTCTCCATTCCTGCAAGAGTTACGCCCACTCTTTAAAGACCCTGACTACTGCATGGTTCTATTAAATATTATTTTTAGCAACTAAACCGTTGTAACACATATATAAACTATATATCAGCATAATCAAGAGAAGACATGAATAAAATGGTGCAACTCAAAAAAAATCCCGATTTTTTCGCGCCCTTCTCCCCTTGACAACATTCTGTCAGTCAAATATAACTAAATCTACCGTAATTCATTTAAATATTGAGAAAAAACATAAAAGGGTGATAATATGATTTTATTTTTAGAAACACGCGTGATGAAAAGCCCAATTTAAAGTGGCAGGATACGAAATGCGCTTGGATTATTTGGGTCCCCAAGCGCCGCGTCTGGCCCATCGGCGTCGCCGCGCTGGCGAGCGCTTTGCCTCGCGTCGCGTCGCGTCGCGTCGCGTCAAGGACACTCATGACCAAGTACTGGCGCCGCAGCCACTAGCGCCTCGTTCGCCCTACAGCGCAAAGTCCAGTCGCGATTGGATGCACCGCAGAGCGATTCCTGCGCTCTGCCTGATTGCGTTTGAAGGAAAGCAGGCGCGCCGCCTCCACTCTCACACTGCCTCGCACTCTCTCTCTCTCACTATCTCATTTTCTCACACACTACCTTACTCCCTCTCTCACGCCATCTCACTCTCTCTCACGCCATCTCACTCTCACGCCACCTCACTCTCTCACCTCATCTCACTCTCTCTCACCATCTCACTCTTCTCTCACCATCTCTCTCTCTCACCATCTCACTCTCTCTCATCTCTCTCTCTCACCAATCTCACCCTCCCTCACCATCTCACTCTTCTCACCATCTCACTCTCTCTCTCACCATCTCTCTTTCTCACCATCTCGCTCTCTCTCACCATCTCGCTCTCTCACCATCTCACTCTTCTCACCATCTCACTCTTTCTCACCATCTCACTCTCTCACCATCTCACTCTCTCACCATCTCTCTCTCTCTCCCCATCTCACTCTCTCACACCTTCTCACTCTCTCTCACCATCTCTCTCTCTCTCTCTCTCTCTCTCTCTCTCTCTCTCTCTCAGCATCTCACGACCTCACTCTTCCTTCACTATGTCAGATTTTCTATTCCCTAAAGAGTGATTCTAGACATCGTCAAAGCGTTGCCTGGGGTGTTTTTTTCCTTTTTCTGAACGACAAAGATACCTTATTTGATTTTTGCCTCAACAAGATTTGCAAACTTATCTTTTAGGTATTAAATCACCGCCATTTCTATCCATGCCCTTGATATGCCGCCTTTCCCGTTGACGGAAGATTTAGTGCTGTTTCATAAAGAGCATTAAACTCAACAATTAATTTAAAATATTTCTGCCAAACCTTACGTAATAGCCCAAAACTGATTCTAGTTCTGGATTTAGAATGCACATCTAGACCACGTTGTCTGTTTCTCGGAACCAAAAACTTTGGACATAGAATACTGAGTGACGAGGAAATTTCACCATAGACATGCAATTACAAATCATTATCCATTGTATTTGTATTTTCACACTATCATTCATAAATACACCAAAAGATAATGGGAATGTGGCTCAGTTTATGAACAGATGCACTGCACTGATATCACTGCAGTACCTCTGTCCTAGAGGTCCTAGGTTCGCGTCCCGACGGCGGTAGGATTTTGGACACTAGCTTTTAAGCTAGGTCGAATTCAGTCGCTCGCTGGACGAGAATTTGAGCGACCGGCTGCTCAGATCCGTAGTTTTCCGTGGTTTCTCCGATCAACACCAGGCGAATATCGGAGAAGTATCGTAACAAATGGGCCACGGACCGCGCGCGATCTGTCCTTCCTCTTCCTTGTCCTATCCTCTCCTTACACACACACTTACACTAACATGAACTACACTACCACACATGCCGGGAGACCGGTCGAGGACTTAGAACTTGTCCCGACTGGGGTGGCGCTTCGCTGGTGGGAGATACCTGGTTAGGGAAAACCCAGCTAGACGACGGTAGGTCGGCACCGGATATCGCCATCCAGTGGGGGAAGCTCACCACCACCAGCCGATGAAAACCATACACTACACTTACGGAACAAATGAACCCAATAGTTGACGTGCCCGAAATCACTAACAACCAATCAATCAAAAGTTAATATTAAGTTCCCAAAAATTGTTCCTAAAAGGGAGTCTGATGTAACAAAGAAGGGGTAGAGATATTGCTGGCGTTATTTTAAACACATTACATATCGGTGAATGGGATGACTAATGAGCACCGGGAGCGGTAGGTCAGTGCATCAACTGATGTCACTGCAGCGCCTCTGACCGGGAGGTCCTAGGTTCGAGTCCTGACAGCGGCAGGATTTTCGACACTAGCTTTTCAGCTATGTCGAATTCAGTCGCTGTCTGGAGGAGAATTCTAGCGGCCGGCTGCTCTGATCGGTAGTTTTCCGTGGTTTCTCCGATCAACACCAGGCGAATGCCGGAGCAGTACCCTACCAAACGGGCCACGGACCGCGCGCGATATTTCCTTCCTCTTCCTTGTCCTATCCTCTTCCCTCACACTAACATGCACTACACTACCACATATTCCGGGAGACCGGTAGAGCTTAGAGCTTGTCCCGGCTGGCAGTGCCCGCTGGTGGGAGAGTCCTGGTTAGGGAAACCCCACTAGCCGACGGTAGGTCAGCGCCGGATCTCGCCATCCAGCGGGGGAAGATCACCGCCATCTCCCGAGAAAAGAGCATGTACTACACTAACGGGACTAATGACCAAAGTAGTTGACGCGCCCGGAATTACGAAAAAATCAATCAACCTATGAGCCATGGCGCATCTGCCAAGGGAGCAGTAGCGTGCGTGCCTCTAGCTCCGTCAGGTGAGCTACAGGAGTGGCGAACGTGGTCGTTATTGGAAGCCCATGTAAACGAACACAGTTTGAGCAATTAACCGAGTTTAAACGGGAAAGTTTCGTGGGTGTGTGGATGGCAGCTGGACATTCCTGAATACCGCACGCATCTGCCACGCGATAAGCCCCGCAGTGTCGTTGGTACAAAACGTGGGAGCGTGTCTGTTGGCTTGCCTCTGGCCAGCTGCACAACTCGGTGGAAAAAATGCAGAGGTTTGTATTCCAAAACTCATAAACAATTACGTTAGCATAATTTGAAATAAAATGTGTGGTAGAGAAATATCATACAAGACCGAGTCCTGATCAAATGAATTGACAGTGCCGTATTTAATAAACGTCATCTATGCAACGGTAAACTAAAATACTTGTTTGGACCGTTTTTCACTCTTTGTCTGTGAGCAGGTAGCATACTCGATTTGGTTTTGTTTGGTTTTTTCGTGTTTTCGGGCGCGTCAACTGCTTTGGTCATTAGTCCCGTTAGTGTAGTGCATGCTTTTTGTCGGGAGATGGCGGTGGTCTTCCTCCGCTGGATGGCGAGATCCGGCACCAACCTACCGTCGGCTAGTGGGGTTTCTCCCTAACCAGGACTCTCCCACCAACGGGGCACCGCCCCAACCAGGACATGGTCTAACCTCCCGACCGGTCTCCCGGAATATGTGGTAGTGTAGTGCATGTTAGTGTAAGTGTGTGTGTAAGGGGAGAGGATAGGACAAGGAAGAGGAAGGACAGATCGCGCGCGGTCCATGTCCCGTTTGTTAGGGTACTGCTCCGGCATTCGCCTGGTGTTGATCGGAGAAAGCACGGACAACTACCGATCAGAGCAGCCGGCCGCTAGAATTCTCCTCCAGGCAGCGACTGAATTCGACGTAGCTGAAAAGCTAGTGTCGAAAATCCTGCCATGTCGGGACTCGAACCTATGACCTCCCGGTCAGAGGCGCTGCAGTGAGCATACTCGAAATTCTTGACTGCAAATAAGTATTTTTCTTAAACATCCGTCATTTCCAAGATGTTTTCCATGTATGGTTTTAGGCCTATATTTATTCTTGGATGCGCGTATTATGTATTTATAATTCTTTAACTTTTTATCTCTATTTTTGATTAATATTTGCATATGGGCTATATTAATATTTGCCACTACGAAGCAAATGTCTCCTCGGGTTACGTATGTTTTTGCTAGTTTTACACACACCAAATACGAGTAAAATGGAAATAAAAGGCATCTGCGCCAGCGTTCACCACACAAAGAATGCCGGGTCGTACAGGTGCAGGTACACAGTTTCAACATGGCGACCATGCGCATCATATTTGCGCACGGATTATGGGTAACTTTCCTCTCTGTGTAGTAACTATTCTGTGGTTAAGCTGCACGTTTTAAAATTCTCGGAATTTTTTGAAGAAAAGCAACTACGTAGTGTTTCTCTTTCCATCGACAGAAGTGAATCAGACGTGAAATAGCCGTAGCAGGATGCTGCAGGCCGGTCGGACGAACATAGACAGATACATATGCGTGCAGATAAGCTGCATCCTTGGGGCAACGTGTGCGAAGTGTTCGGAATAAGATTTTTTTATGATTGGACTCTGTGGTGTCACCCATAATGCAACAGTACATTTTTCTAAACGTGATAATATCAATAAAATTGTGTTTGTAGCCTTGGTATTGATAAATTAGGATAGAATCTAAATTTATGAAGCGGGATTTGCATGAGTATGTATAGATAAAAATATATTTTGCGTCGCCTGTGACACCACTGTAGGATTCGAGAATTAAAAATAATTGGAAATATGTGATGTGCATACAATGTTTTTTGTACGTATTGCCGCCGTAAA
The DNA here is from genome assembly GCA_964035755.1 of Teleogryllus oceanicus. Lineage (NCBI taxonomy): Eukaryota > Metazoa > Arthropoda > Insecta > Orthoptera > Gryllidae > Teleogryllus > Teleogryllus oceanicus. The sequence goes on along the minus strand of CAXIVR010000012.1, from coordinate 19,108,696 downwards.
TCATATCCGGAATGTAATTTCCGTGTATTAACCGCAAATTTGAAATAAGAGAACATGTGCTGTTAGTGGACTGCAGCCCTAGTGGTTAGCTCCAAACTGCAACCTAGGCGCCACAATGAAATATAATAGATTATGATAGGTAGGTTGACAGAAGAAGCTGGAGTGGATGCACAGTGCTTGTAGTTGTATGATATTAGTCAATCGACGCAAAGATTTTGCTCCAATACTCAACCGAACAGTCTGGCTTTGGGATTTACGGACGTGTATGATGTAAGTCAATCACACGGACGTGTGTGATCAAAGAAGCTGTTTTCTCAAGACACGTGGAATTGACGTCATTTTTGAGGTGCTTCTGTGTTGTATTTGGACAAAAGGATTATAGCTGTATCACACACATGAATTCAATGAGTGCATTCATATTCACCGCCATTTTTAGAAAAATGTAGTGATGTATTGAGAGGCCTTGGGAGTCCCATAGTTTCTCTTTAAATACCCCAGAAATATCAAATGGAAGAATATACGTCAAATTCTTGGACTATTTGTTCAGGTTTTCATGATATTATGAATTGATCTGTTGATTGGAAGTTAAAAATGCAGTTTTATTTTTCTGTTGTATTTTGTTTAGTTTAGAACTAAGCGGGGAGACAATAATATTCTACTTCATTTTGACCGCATCAAAATCATGCTTTATTCCAAAAAATATTTAGAACATTCACTAATATTGGTTTTATTTTGGAATATTGATTAATCGAAGCAAGTGGGAAGTGCCTTTGGTGCAGAAATGGAAAAAATAAGCACGAATATACCGAAAATATATTTTTTTGTATGCCAGCATTATAAACTATTTTTTTGGTACATGAAATCGTTAATAAAAGAGCCATTTACGACACAAATGAGGACGTGTTCGATTTTACGGTCAGAATGATTGTGTCATCACACATTGAGACAATCGCAACAAGAGAATCTTGAGGAGGTAGCGGTTAACGGAACAGACGACCATCGGTTTCTCGCACAGATGTCAAATGCCTGAGACGTTACATGAAAGTTATTTCACCAAATTAAGCTAGGGTCTCTCCAAAATTTATAATGCTGTAATACAAAAGAATAGTGTATGCAACTCGCTTTTAATGTTTCTTTATTGCATCCGTATAAATTTGAAAACTCGCTCCTAACATCACTCGTTTTCAAAACATTTACTTATGCAATAAAGCTTAATTTTATAAACTATTTGCAAAAACTATTACTTTAACTTCATCATACATAATCATCTGAGAAGCATTCGCTTTTACGCTAGGTGGTCGTGATGAATACGAATCCTCGAATAATCCAGGTATTTTTTAAGGATGAAAACATTTTAGTGTAGAATATTTTGAAAGAAAATAAACACAAATACTGTTCGATGGAATTCTAACTCATTTACATTCGTCGATTTTAAGATCGGACAGTGTATAACGTGAGTAAACTCAGACCTTCCTCTACTAAAGTCGGTACAGTTACACTCACAGGCTTCTGCCTCCGCTTCTTTGGGTCACAAACTCAAAACAGGTGGTCAAAGATTTCTTCCGGGCTGAAGGGCCGTGGTCCATTGGAAAACATATTTCCAGACGTTTCGTCCGCAACTACTGGTGACCTCAGTCACCGAGGAACCTTCAAGGAGGATTCTTCGTCCGAGACCACATCGCCACTGAGGATGTCTGCCGTAGTTGCGGACGACACGTCTGGAAATATGTTTTCCAATGGACCACGACCCTTCAGCCCGGAAGAAATCTTTGACTACAACTCCGGCCGTGAAAGCCTACATTGTTTTATCAAAGAAGGTGGCCACTAATACTAACCACTGCGCGGCAAGATATATAGACAGAAACGTCTGATTCAGATCCACTTCATTCTTTTATGTTTGTGAACCATTAACTTTTAAAACAATTATTTACGGTTAGTGTAAAAAGTGATTGGACGCCCGTTCTCTTCACTCAATAATAACTCTGATTCGAGTTTTAGGCGTCAGAAAATTAAGAGAATAAAATTAATTTATTGTAACTTGATTTCTCTCTTCATTTATGAAAAACATAATCTTTTCGGATGAGAGCCAATTCTCCTTTTTTGGAACGAATGGTCGAACAGAGAGTTGGAGCCGCAGCAATTTAATTCCAACCATAAAACCAGGATGTGGTTCGGTCTTAATATAGTGCGAATACGAGTGCTAGTGAAGGCGGGAATTTGCACTTCATAGACGTTATAATGAACCAATAAAACTACACTGACATTTTAAAAATAATTTGAGAGACAGTGCTACTTCTATTAATTTAGGTCAAGCTTTCATTTTTCAATAGGAAAATGATCTTTAGCACACCGCTTTCAATATGAAACTTTGGTTGTTTTACAATACACCAAAACAACTACACTTTCCTCCAGAGCGCCCGGACCTAAATCTGATAGAACGTTTATGGACTTTTCTGGAGAAAACAATTGTAATAGAAAAATTTTCAAACCAAACAGAATTGGCGACAGAGTTTCGAAAATAATGTAGTAATATTTCTCCTTAAATTGTGCAAAATCTTGTGAATTCCATGCCAGAGAGACTTAGGGTCGTTATTCATGCCAAGAGAAAACCCCCAAAATATTAATTTGTGTTTTTTAGTAAATGTGTTTATTAGAACTGTAAGTGTTCAAAGACATTTTGTGTTCCATTTATGCGCAGTGTTCCTTGTTTTCATCAGTATGAAGGTATTTCTTTGGCTCTTTAAGACAATTTTTGTGGAAATGTAGGAAGAACTTATTTGTTGTCGAGATTGTTTTATCTTATTTATTGTAAACCCTTCATCAAAGTTTCCATAGACCGAAAAAGGAGATTCGTAAGTGTCCACTCACGTTTTTACACTAACGGTACATTCAGTCCAACTGTGAGTTTTTAAGTTTTTTTTACAATTATAATTACACAGTCAAACCGCCCCAACCGTTGTGTTAATTTGCAGGTTTGCTGATACTGAATATAAAGAATATGTTCATTTTCCTTTGATTCCAAAATGCTTACGTGTAGAGTTACGTGCACAGGAAAAACTTTCTTATAATTTCTTTACCTAAATATGTCACACTTTTGAACCAAATCCTTTCGGTTTATATAATGAATGACAGTGGAAGACACTAAGGAAGTGAGCACTATAATGCCACCATTTTCCGAGATAATGGACGAAGAGCGGTAGAGTTTCGTTAGCTAAAATAATGGAGCAATGGCCATTTTCTCGACAAGATTCGGATTAATACTCAGTCCATTAAAACACTTCACAAAATGGGTTCTGTTCCAAAAGCGCATCAAATTTCTACTATCCCAACGCTTAACTCGGGCCCTGACTCTGTCGCGACGATCGTGTTTCAGAGCAGTGATCTTAACAGTCATGGCGTCCAGAACAAACCAACTCTACTTTTATTATTTGGAGTTTGACCAAACAAAGAACTACACCTCCACTTCTATAAGTATTAAGCTCATTGATGTACGTACAGGAAGTTCCAAATTTACCATATTCTTTGCATGCTCATAAGTCTAAATTGGATTTTTTATGACTTACTTTACACTAAAAGGGGCACATGAAAAAAATTCATGACTCAATAATGACACCACAGCATTTAACTTATATGTTCTAACAAAAACAAATGTGTATTTCTTATGATAGTACACATCGGTGGTATTCGCCGTTCTAAAAACACAGCATAACACATTCGTTTTTAAATAAATATTTCATTTTTAAAATTTATAGTAAACATACTTGACATGGGAATTTGAGACGTCAGAAAACCTTGAGCAACTGTTAAACGAGGACTGCCGGCTGGCTGGAAAAATTTTCTGCATAAGAACTGCTGCCCTTTGGACTGTCTTCAAAGGACTGGAGTCGTAGAAGCACGCAAGGCCAGGGAAGATATCCTATGCGACATGGTGTCGTCTTGGCGTGGCCGAGATGGAAAATAAAATGGCGGAGAACGTGAAGACGAGACGTGCAAACTAGACGAGACGTTATTGCAAAACTTCTTACAACATCAATTAATAATTAGCAAAGAATGGTCATTTTAAGTGAAGAATTTTATTCATTAAATTGATTGACTTGTTTGCTACTGAAAACAAGTACACGAAACATCGTTAAAACGGTAACATTTGTTCATAGTACACATTGGCGCTATAAAAAGTTTGGCGTTAAAATGAAGTCTTTCTGAAACTAGTATTTTGTAGAGCAGCGATGTGAAGAAGCTATTTTGTAAAGAAATAGTTCCATTTTTAGCGTTTATTTGCCATGTTTAAACTACCACACTAACTTCGAGTTCTTCACATTTACTACTTTGGAGTTTCTGACAAGACGCACCTATTTCCAGTATCCTCTTACTTTGTCGCTAAGAACACCACCCACACTTCAACCACTTATCGGTTTACCACATAATAACGAAAACTGATTTGAAACATTCTGCTGACTAGCAGAAGAACTTTCTTCTTTATAGGCACGCAATTCATGCTTTTCTGTTACAGTCAAACTCATTGCCTTGCTCATCGTGCACGGTATACCAGCAGGACCAAACGACTGCTTCCTTGCTTGCTAACGCAGGCTTGTCAAGGTCGTGCAAGCGATGAGCAACTCGCAGGGTTCCCAACAGGCCGGTGGCCCAACAGGCCGGTGGCAGGGTTCCCAACAGGCCGGTGGCAACAGGCCGGTTTGCCAGCGGCGCTAGCCGAATTCGTTTACTACGCTCCGTGAAGTTACGAAGGTTAAGCGAATTTTAGACTCGTGGGTTCGTGGTTGGGTGACCGGCCAGGAACCCCGGGATCTAACGGCGTCGAGCCTCTGGCCGAAGAAATGAAAGGCACTGACTGACTGCGACGGGACGAGACTTGACAAATATAGTAATTAACGGAGGATTACTCCAGTAATAAAAAACACATTAATGGAGGATTACTCCCCGCCCCTCAAGGGGGCTTGGAGGCGCGTTGCGTCAAGGTGTAGACGCAACAAAAATAACAACAGTTGGTGTTCCAAGGATGGCGAGTGAGATCGGAAGGAGGATTTTACTGTTGTTAGTTTACGTGTCCAAACGATATGAGAAGAAAGCGCTCCTAACTTTGTCAGAAAGTTCCGCAGTCCTGCGTTCCATGGCGAATGGCAGTAGATGAGGGTAAGGTTTTACGGAGGTGCCATGTTTTTGTTTTTTTTCTAGGGCTTTTATCCAGCCAACAGCCGGTTGCCCTTTACGTCCCTATGGGACGCATATTCGGCCATACACTACACGACCACATTTGCGGGCACCTCTTATTAGCGATCGGCAGAACGCGAGGCCCTCCATGACAACACATGACAAACAACCATGCCCAAGGCGGGATTCGAACCCGCGACCCTTCGGACCGAAGCGCTGAGTCGATACACGCTCTTAGCCACCTCGACCATCCAGGTCGGCACCATGGATTAGAATTAGGAAAATAATTGCTCATTGCTGGTAAAGGGCAATAACTGATGGTCACGGAATACTGGGGTGCTTCATCGAGGTTTGACTGTATTTTGACATAAATACACCTTATTGATAATCTTTACGTTTTTGTGAATCTCACCGGGAGCAGTAGCTCAGTGCATCAGCTGATATTATTGCAGCGCCTCTGACCCTCTGACCTAGGTTTGAGTCCTGACGGCGACAGGATTTTCGACACTAGCTTTTCAGCTAGGTCGAATTTAGTCGCTGTCTGGATGAGAATTCTAGCGGCCGGCTGCTCTGGTCGGTAGTTTTCCGTGGTTTCTCCCATCAACATCAGGCAAATGCCGGAGCAGTACCCTAACAAACGGACCGCGCGCGATCTTTCCTTCGTCTTCCTTGTCCTATCCTCTCCTCTTACACACACACTTACACTAACATGCACTACACCACATATTCTGGGAAACCGGTCAGTAACTTAGAGCTTATCTCGACTGGGGCGGTGCCCCGCTGGTGGGAGAGTCCTGGTTAGGGGGAAACCGCACTAACCGACTGTGAGTCGGCCCCGGATCTCGCCCCACATCTAGGGGAAAGATCACCGCCATCTCCAGAGAAAAAACATGCTCTACACTAACGGGACTAATGACCAAAGCAGTTGACACGCCCGGAAACACGAAAAATTCAATCAATCAATTTTAATCTCAACCCAAATGAAGGATACTTAAAACCACAACGTGTTCTGACCCACCCTCATCGCACCGTGCGTGGTACTCACGCCTGACGTCGTATTTGATGCCGTTGAGCTCGTCCAAGCAGGGCTGCACTGCGACGGCGCCGGCGGGCGTCTCGGGCCAGCAGTTGACGCCGTCCCAGGCGATGGCGCAGCGCAGCGGGGCCCCGGGGGCGGCGTCGGGGCGGCGCCCTCGCACGCCCTCTGGCGCTGCAGCATGCGCGGGCTGGGCGTGGTGGTGGGCGCCCCCGCCGCCACAGCAGCCGCCTCCGCCTCCCACGCGTCCTCCATGGGCGAGCGCGCTACTTCCTGCCAAAAATAGTAATATTTCTATCACCCGCGGAAACTTCACTTCTTCCCCCCCGCCTCCCACGGCCTCCAAGGCGAGCGCGCTACTTCCTGCCAAAAATAGTAATATTTCCCCCGCCTCCCACGCGTCCTCCAAGGCGAGCGCGCTACTTCCTGCCAAAAATAGTAATATTTCTATCACCACGCGGACATCCCTGCACTTCTTCTCCTCCCCGCCTCCCCGCGCCTCCAGGCGGCGCGCTACTTCCTGCCAAAAATAGTAATATTTCTATCACCACGCGGAAAGCATTACACTTCTTCACCACCGCCGCCTCCCACGGGGCCTCCAAGGCGAGCGCGCTACTTCCTGCCAAAAATAGTAATATTTCTATCACCTCGCGGAATCCCTGCACTTCTTCTCCTCCCCCGCCTCCCACGCGTCCTCCAAGGCGAGCGCGCTACTTCCTGCCAAAAATAGTAATATTTCTATCAGCTCGCGGAAATACCTGCACTTCTTCTCCTCCCCCGCCTCCCACGCGTCCTCCAAGGCGAGCGCGCTACTTCCTGCCAAAATAGTAATTTGCTATCACCTCGCAAAATCCATGCACTTTCACCACCGCCGCCTCCCACGCGTCCTCCAAGGCGAGCGCGCTACTTCCAGCCAGAAATAGTAATATTTCTATCACCTCGCGGAAATCCATGCACTTTTTCACCACCGCGGCCACCCACGTGTCCTCCAAGGCGAGCGCGCTACTTCCTGCCAAAGATTAGTAACAGTTTCTATCAACCACGCGGAAATCCCTGCACTTCTTCCCCACCCGCCTCCCCGTGTCCTAAGCAGCGCGCTACTTCCTGCCAAAAATAGTAATCATTTCTATCCAGCTCCGCGGGAAATACCTGCACTTCTTCCCTCCCCGCCTCCCACGGTCCTCCAAGGCAGCGCGCTACTTCCTGCCAAAATAGTAATATTTCTATCACCTCGCGGAAATACCTGCACTTCTTCTCCTCCCCGCCTCCCCCGCGTCCTCCAAGGCGGGCGCGCTACTTCCTGCCAAAAATAGTAATATTTCTATCACCACGCGGAAGCATTACACTTCTTCACCACCGCCGCCTCCACGGCCTCCAAGGCGAGCGCGCTACTTCCTGCCAAATTAGTAATATTGCTTTCACCTCGCGGACATCCCTGCACTTCTTCTCCTCCCCCGCCTCCCACGCGTCCTCCAAGGCGAGCGCGCTACTTCCTGCCAAAAATAGTAATATTTCTATCACCTCGCGGAAATACCTGCACTTCTTCTCCTCCCCGCCTCCCACGCGTCCTCCAAGGCGAGGCGCCTACTTCCAGCCAAAATAGTAATATTTCTATCACCTCTGGAAATCCTGCACGTCTTCACCCCGCCGCCTCCCACGTGTCCTCCAAGGCGAGCGCGCTCTTCCTGCCAAAATTAGTAATATTGCTTTCACCTCGCGGACATCCCTGCACTTCTTCTCCTCCCCCGCCTCCCACGCGTCCTCCAAGGCGAGCGCGCTACTTCCAGCCAGAAATAGTATTATTGCTTTCACCTCGCGGAATCCTGCACTTCTTCTCCCCCCGCCTCCCACGCGTCCTCCAAGGCGAGCGCGCTACTTCCTGCCAAAAATAGTAATATTGCTATCACCTCGCGGAAATCCCTGCACTTCTTCTCCTCCCCCGCCTCCCACGCGTCCTCCAAGGCGAGCGCGCTACTTCCTGCCAAAAATAGTATTATTGCTTTCACCTCGCGGACATCCCTGCACTTCTTCTCCTCCCCCGCCTCCCACGCGTCCTCCAAGGCGAGCGCGCTACTTCCTGCCAAAAATAGTAATATTGCTATCACCTCGCGGAAATCCTGCACTTCTTCTCCTCCCCCGCCTCCCACGCGTCCTCCAAGGCGAGCGCGCTACTTCCAGCCAGAAATAGTAATATTCTATCACCTCGCGGAAATCCTGCACTTTTCACCCCGCCTCCCACGCGTCTCCAAGGCGAGCGCGCTACTTCCTGCCAAAAATAGTAATATTTCCTCGCGAAATACCTGCACTCTCTCCTCCCCCGCCTCCCACGTGTCCTCCAAGGCGAGCGCGCTACTTCCTGCCAAAAATAGTAATATTGCTATCACCTCATGGAAATCCATGCACGTCTTCACCACCGCCGCCTCCCACGTGTCCTCCAAGGCGAGCGCGCTACTTCCTGCCAAAATTAGTAATATTGCTATCACCTCGCGGAAATCCCTGCACTTCTTCTCCTCCCCCGCCTCCCACGCGTCCTCCAAGGCGAGCGCGCTCCCTTTCCAGCCAGAAATTAGTAATATTTCTATCACCTCATGGAAATCAATGCACGTCTTCACCACCCCGCCTCCCACGCGTCCTCCAAGGCGAGCGCGCTACTTCCGCCAAAATAGTAATATTCTTCACCTCGGAAATCCTGCACTCTTCCCCCATTGCTATCACCTCGCGGAAATCCCTGCACGTCTTCTCCACCGCCGCCTCCCACGCGTCCTCCAAGGCGAGCGCGCTACTTCCTGCCAAAAATAGTAATATTGCTATCACCTCGCGGAAATCCATGCACGTCTTCACCACCGCCGCCTCTCACGCGTCCTCCAAGGCGAGCGCGCTACTTCCTGCCAAAAATAGTAATATTGCTATCACCTCGCGGAAATACCTGCACTTCTTCTCCTCCCCGCCTCCCACGCGTCCTCCAAGGCGAGCGCGCTACTTCGCCAAAATAGTATTTGCTATCACCTCGCGGACATCCCTGCACTTCTTCCCACCCCCGCCTCCCACGCGGCCTCCAAGGCGAGCGCGCTACTTCCTGCCAAAAATAGTAATATTGCTATCACCTCGCGGAAATACCTGCACTTCTTCTCCTCCCCCGCCTCCCACGCGTCCTCCAAGGCGAGCGCGCTACTTCAGCCAAAATAGTAATATTTCTATCACCTCATGGAAATCCATGCACGTCTTCACCACCGCCGCCTCCCACGTGTCCTCCAAGGCGAGCGCGCTACTTCCTGCCAAAATTAGTAATATTTCTATCACCACGCGGAAATCCCTGCACGTCTTCACCACCGCCGCCTCCCACGTGTCCTCCAAGGCGAGCGCGCTACTTCCTGCCAAAATTAGTAATATTTCTATCACCACGCGGAAATCCTGCACTTCTTCACCACCGCCGCCTCCTCAGTCCTTTAAGCGAGCGCGCTACTTCCTGCCAAAAATAGTAATATTTCTATCACCCCGCGGAAATACCTGCACTTCTTCACCACCCCCGCCTCCCACGTGTCCTCCAAGGCGAGCGCGCTACTTCCTGCCAAAAATAGTAATATTTCTATCACCTCGCGGAAATCCTGCACTTCTTCTCCCCCGCCTCCACGTGTCTCGCAGAGCGCGCTACTTCCTGCCAAAATAGTAATATTGCTATCACCTCGGAAATCCTGCACTTCTTCACCTCCGCCTCCCACGTGTCCTCCAAGGCGAGCGCGCTACTTCCTGCCAAAATAGTAAATTGCATCACCTCGCGGAAATCCATGCACTTTTCACCACGCCGACCTCCACGCGTCTTCCAAGGCGAGCGCGCTACTTCCGCCAAAATAGTAATATTCTATCACCTCATGGAAATCCATGCACGTCTTCACCACCGCCGCCTCCCACGTGTCCTCCAGGCGAGCGCGCTACTTCCTGCCAAAATTAGTAATATTGCTTCCCCGCGGACATCCCTGCACTTCTCCCCCCCGCCTCCCGGTCCTCCAAGGCGAGCGCGCTACTTCCTGCCAAAAATAGTAATATTGCTATCACCTCGGAAATCCTGCACTCTTCACCACCCCGCCTCCACGTGTCCTCCATGGCGAGCGCGCTACTTCCTGCCAAAAATAGTAATATTTCTATCACCACGCGGCAAACCTGCACTTCTTCACCACCGCCGCTCCTCCGAGTCCTTTAACACGCGCGCTTCACTTCCTCGCCCATAAAATAGTAATATTTCTATCACCTCGCGGAAATACCTGCACTTCTTCTCCCCCCGCCTCCCGGTCCTCCAAGGCGAGCGCGCTACTTCCTGCCAAAAATAGTAATATTGCTATCACCTCGCGGAAATCCCTGCACTTCTTCACCACCCCGCCTCCCGCGTCCTCCAAGCGAGCGCGCTCCTTCCACCAAAATAGTAATATTTCTATCACCTCGATAAATCCATGCAGTCTTCACCACCGCACGACTCTCCCACGTCCTCCAGAGCGAGCGCGCTACTTCCTGCCAAAAAAAGTAATATTGCTTTCACCTCGCGGACATCCCTGCACTTCTACACCACACCCGCCTCCCGCGGGGCCATAAACGCGAGCCCGCTACTTCCTGCCAAAAATAGTAATATTTCTATCACCTCGCGGAAATCCCTGCACTTCTTCACCACCCGCCTCCTCAGGTCCTTAACGCGAGCGCGCTCTTCCTGCCAAAATAGTAATATTGCTATCACCTCGCGGAAATCCTGCACTTCTTCACCACCCGCCTCCTCGAGTCCTTAACGCGAGCGCGCTACTTCCTGCCAAAAATAGTAATATTTCTATCACCTCATGGAAATACCTGCAGTTCTTCTCCACCCCCGCCTCCCTCACTTCTTCACCACCCCCGCCTCCCTCGAGTCCTTTAACGCGAGCGCGCTACTTCCTGCCAAAAATAGTAATATTGCTATCACCTCGCGGAAATACCTGCACTTCTTCACCACCCCCGCCTCCCTCGAGTCCTTTAACGCGAGCGCGCTACTTCCTGCCAAAAATAGTAATATTTCTATCACCACGCGGAAATCCTGCACTTCTTCACCGTCCTTTAACGCGAGCGCGCTACTTCCTGCCAAAAATAGTAATATTGCTATCACCTCGCGGAAATACCTGCACTTCTTCACCACCCCCGCCTCCCTCGAGTCCTTTAACGCGAGCGCGCTACTTCCTGCCAAAAATAGTAATATTTCTATCACCCCGCGGAAATCCTGCACTTCTTCACCACCCCCGCCTCCCTCGAGTCCTTTAACGCGAGCGCGCTACTTCCTGCCAAAAATAGTAATATTTCTATCACCTAGCGGAAATCCCTGCACTTCTTCACCACTCCCGCCTCCCCGAGTCCTTTAACGCGAGCGCGCTACTTCCTGCCAAAAATAGTAATGTTTCTATCACCTCGCGGAAATCCTTGCACTTCTTCATCACTGCCGCCTCCCACGCGTCCTCTATTGGCGAGCGCGCTACGTCCTGCCAAAAATAGTAATATTTCTATCAACTCGCGGAAATCTCTGAACTTCTGCGCCGTCACCGTCACTTCCCATGCGTCATCCGTGAGCAAGCGCAATACTTCCTGCCAAAAAGCACAATGTTTCCATCAACCACGCGGATATCTCTGCAGTTCCGTGTCGCCGCGGTCTCCCAAGCGTCCTTCATTAGAAAGCACGTTACTTCCTACAAAAAATTGTAATATTTTGGGGTTTATCTACACCACAATAGTGAATTGTTCCCCTATGTGGTCAGACGGAAGAGCAGGCCTCATGGCCTGAGTCTCGCCATAAGGCAAATTCAATTCAATTCAATTCTATTCCCCGCCAGAGGCGGGACGATCTCCAAGGTCCAGCGGGCGCCTATGCTGACGTCACTGGGATGCAGTGGTGCATGACGGTATCCGCTATCGAGAAGTCGATAGATTCCTCTCCCCTGACTAGGAGTGACATTGTTCTGACGTCTCTTGATAGATCCTCAGCAACGGTCCCTTATCGCTAGCTTGAGCTCCTTCTACAACGCTATTTTAGCACCTCTCCTGATAGTGCTTCATTACACGCTCATTAATAAAGTGAAAACGATCTTACCGGCGCACAGTGGTGCATTTTGGCAATTTCCTGGCCAAAGGCTCTGAGAGCTATAGTATGTTTTCTATGACGACCAAATTTATTTTGGATTATCTTTATAACGTAAGGGAGCTGGTTACATTATACCAGAAAATGCACTGCTTAAATCTGTGAAATATAAATATATGTTTTTCTACGTAAACTTGGTTAAATTTTATCATTTCAATCGTGCTACAAATCGGACAGCTTGTTGTATTTGTTGGATTTTACATTAGAAAATATATTATTGTTAATGAAATGATTGGGAATATTTCACATAAAAAGCACGAACTTTTTTAGAATATTCTCAAAAATTGATCCATTTTTTAAAATTATAAAATAGTTTGAAATGTACTCATAAAGTTGGCAGAGGCCAACTTTCACCGTTAACTCTGAATATCCCAAGTTTCAAATTTTTTCGACGCCTTAGTACAACAAAGAGTTTTGAGCAAATCTTTTTTCATCAAATGAAATTTCTTCTCCACATTTAATTCTTTACTAATAAGGTGTACATTTTAAAAAAATATTAGTAGATTTTGTGTAATTTTTAGTGCCATATAGGTAATACTAAAAATAATATTTTCTCAAAAACAGTTCGAAAGTTTTTAATTAAACATTTTCTACTCACGGATAATCCTGAATGCATTGAACAATATGGCATAAATGCCATTTTTTGTATTGTTTTGATTTCTTAAAATTACACAAATATTTTTAAAATATCTCTTGCATAGTAAATATTTTCATTATTTGCTTTCTTTGCACATTACTAGATTTTCGTTAAATGATAAAGTGTCTCGAAAAATTTTCTATGAAAATTAGCCCAAAATCGAGCATTTTCAGAAATCCTTAACTCAATTTTCTCAAAATGTTCCTCAAGATTTTCAATGAAAAATGGCAAATAAAACAAAATATTCATAAAGTTACATTTCAATTTCATTATTGGAAGAATATAAAACTGAGAAAAAAGTATTTTAGGCGCCGATAGGCGCTGCAGGACAAAGTCTGGGAGAACGCCTGGGGAAAGGGAGGGAGAAAGTCTAATATCTAGCTTAGGAAACTAGTACGATAAATTCTGTGCCATTGTGTAGCAAGATTAATTAAAATTTTTTATTTACTACTTTTATTAACACAAGTGATATTTTGAAAATTGTAGAAGTTTACATGTTTTTAGGAGCTCCCTTATACCTTAAATCCTAAAACCAGGCCCTTCTTTCGCAATAAAGTAAATTCTTCAATTTTGGCATGTCAGAAGAGATTTCAAACGTTTTGTAAATACACAAACTTCACTAGGTTTTGTAGAACCGACCGAGACATGACTACTTTGGTGGATAGAATGTTAATAAAACAAAAAGTACTGTTGTTAATAGTATCTTGAACAATTCTTCTAATTTTGAACAATATTTCCTAAGATCAGGAAAATTTTGATTTGCCGCGCATTCTCATTAGTTTTAGTGGTCTCTTGTTTTTCAGTTTTCAATATATTCTAGAATTTTCAAGCAATTATCACTTTTCGATAAGAAATGGAAATACATGACTCATTCAATTCAGAACCAAATACTAAACGGAAAGTACTTGAGTGAACCATTCAATCTTTTATTTGGGTAGATCGGAATAACGAGTCACAAGAAAATGAGACTCTTGAAAAAATTTGATGTTTGTCGCAAGCTCCAAAGCGAAGATAGAAATTTTTACGTTTCTTTTATAGCAATGTCGTTGTTAAAGAGTGCCTCGTAAACTTTTACCGACCTTAGTGAAGGCGCTAAACTGCGAAACGAGAGACCTGTATCCGTGACAGATACAAGCTATTATTGCCGTTTTTTAAATGTGATGTAAATACAATGCAAATAGTTCACTCCTGAAGTTCGATCCATCATTCTTCCATAGGATTTTCTTACAAAGTTACATCAAATGTATGCAGTGTGGGGCTCGTAACGCATATTTACTTTCGAGAGTGACTGGTTCTCTCAGAGTGCTGGAGTTGGCTGATATTTTGATCTCTTTGCAGCCTCGGTGGCGTTTCAATACGTTCAAGTTACGAGAAACATAAAATCCTTTATGAAGGAGAGTACTGGCTCCAACATCTCAGTGACAAAAACGTGGCCCCTGCAGCATCGTTGATCAGACAGAACTAGTGTTCGAGACCCGAAGGACTTTTGACACTAGCTACATAGCAAGTTCGAATTGAATCACTGCTACGAGGAGAATTCTAACACCTGCTTTCTATGAATAATTTTACGTGCTTTCTCCTACTAGGCGAATGCCGGAGCAGTGTGTTAAGAAAAGGGCCACGAACTGCTCATGATCATTCCTGCCGCATGATTTATCCTCTGCCCTTTCACATACGTACTGGACAAAGAAGAAGAATAGAACGAACAAAAAAAAGAGGTCAGAGAATGAAGAAGAAAAAAGAAGACGAGGAAGAAGAAGAGAAAAGAAGAAGACAACGAAGAAGAAGAAAAGGAACAAGAAGTCAGGGAAGACGACGAAAATGAGTAAGAGGATGAAGACGAATAAAAATAAGAAGAGGCCGAAGTAGAATAAGTAGAAGTGGAAAAATATGAAGAGGACGAAGAAGAAGAAGAAGAAAACAAACAAGATAAAGAGCAAAAACAAAAAGAAGAGAACAAACAAAAGGAAGACGAAAAGTACAAAACAAAAAACGAAAACGGAAAAGACGAAAAAGAACCGCAAATATTATAAGATGAATCACAACAAAATGAAACGAATCACAACGACAACAACACGAAAAACCGCCAGCAAAAGTACCTGTTGCCGCCTACATGCAGGCGTCCCGCGTCCGCAGTCGCTTGCCGCGCCCGCTCACGGCGTCGTCCTCCAAGTGACCCCCCCATGCGTGGCCGCGCGCCGCGGCGCGGTCCGGCGCCTGCCGCGGGGCCGGGGCGAGGGGCGGCGAGACGCCCCAGAAAGTTGCGCCTTAATTTCCGCGCGCGCGCGCCGCCTGGTCTCGCGCCGCCTCAGCTAGGCTTCTCAGGCGACCGCCGCCGCGGCTCCTCCCTCCGCGCCCCGCACAACCGCGCGGCTCCGCATCTTCAGCCCGCGGAGAGGAAATGAAGGGGATGTCGAGATGGCTGCCCTGCTTGTGGGGTCCTGTAACAGAGAAGAGAGGTTTCCGGGTGTCAGAAGCGATAGCTTCGACTTAGGGAAGATATCACGTTGTAATGCTAGAAGAAATTTGCATGTATTGGATAACTTTATTTGCGTTTCGATATGTGGTGATATTTATGTTGACATAACAATAGAAAATATAATTGTTAACAAATAGATAGACGTGATTGAAGATAATACACAGAAGATACACAGATGATACACAGGTATTTTTCATGAATTTATTTCTTCACAAAGAGAAAAACACAGAAAAAACACCCAATTTACACAATTCGACTGCTTTTTTTTGTGGGTTAATTTTTTCATTCTGGATAAATAAATTCATTTCCTAAATAACAAACAATTCACAAGTTTCTGGGGTGTTCCTACGCTTATGCAATGCAAATTTTTGGATAGAAAGTGTGTGTGTATATATATATATATATATATATATAAACCTGACGGATTTTCCGCAAAATTAAAATTCCTCCGACAATATCCCGCAGTAACTATATCTCACTTTCTCTCATTCATATAGTTTGGATACATTTAACTGAACCCATCTGGAGGATAAACTGACAGTCACACCCCAGGCGCATCAGGGGATCGCCCGCGAGGCGCGCGCGCGCCTGCTCGAAATGCTTCCAGGCCCATGTCGGAGGAAGACTTAATGGTTTTTTGGTTGGTTGGTTAGTGATTCCGGGCGCGTCAAAACCTTAGGTCATTAGTCCCGTAAGTGTAATGGATGTTTTTCTTCGGAAGATGGCGGTGATCTTCCCCCGCTGGATGGCGAGATCCGGCACTGACCTACCGTCGTCTAACAGGGTTTCCCCCTAACCAGGACTCTCCCACCAGCGGGGCACCGCCCCAGCCAGGACAAGCTCTAATCTCCCGACCGGTCTCCCGGAATATGTGGTAGTGTAGTGCATGTTAGAGTAAGTGTGTGTGTAAGGGGAGAGGATAGGACAAGGACGGGGAAGGACAGATAGCGCGCGGTCCGTGGCCCGTTTGGTAGGGTACTGCTCCGGCATTCGCCTAGCGTTGATCGGAGAAACCACGGAAAACTACCGATGAGAGCAGCCGGCCGCTAGAATTCTCGTTCAGACAGCGACTGAATTCGACCTAGCTGAAAAGCTAGTGTTGGAAATTCTGCCGTCGTCAGGACTCGAACCTAGGACCTCCCGATCAAAGGCGCTGCAGTGATATCAGTTAGCTATGCAGTGACATCAGTTAGCATCACTGAGCTACCGCTCCCGGTAATTGGCGCTCGACTCATGGGACATTCCATTACGTAAATCGTTTGGGAATTCAATATTCCGCGATCCGTAGTGTCAAGAGTGAGTCGAGAATACCTAATTTCAGGCATAACCTCGAAACATGGAAACCGACGGCCTTAATGACCAAGAGTGGCGGCGTTTTCTCAGAGTTTTCAGTGCTGACATGCAAGAAACACTTCGTGAAATAACAGCAGAAATCAAAGTACGATGAACATACCCGTTAGGGCGGTGCGGTGAAATTTCGATGTAATTGGCAGAAGACCGACTCGAGTATTTTTGCTAACAGCACAGCATCGTCCGAAGCGCCTCTCCAGGATTCGTAACCATGCCGATTGGACTCTAGACGACTGGAAAACCATGGCTTAGTCATATGAGCCCCGATTTCAGATAGTTCAATGGTTTCCGAGGGTGGCGCAGACCTCACTAAGCCATTGCCCGGAGTTGTCAACAAGGCACTGTGCAAGCTTGTAGTAGCTCCATAACGGCACGGGGCATTTTTTCATGAAATGGACTGGGTCCTCTGATCCACTGAATCGATAATTGACTGGAAAGTTATGTTCAGATATCTGGAGCCTATTTGCAGGTATTCATGTTCCCAAACAATAAATGACCGGGAGCGGTAGCTTAGTGCATCAACTGATGTCACTACAGCGCCTCTGGCCGGGAAACTCTAGGTTGGAGTCCTGACGGCGGCAGGATTTTCGACACCAGCTTTTCAGCTAGGTCAAATTTCGTCGCTGTCTGGAGGAACATTCTAGCTCTGATCGGTAGTTTTCCGTGGTTTATCCGATCAACACCAGACGAATGTCGGTGCGGTAACCTACCAAACGGGCCACGGACCGCACGCGATCTGTCCTTCCTCTTCTTTGTCCTATCGTCTCCCCTTGCGCACACACACTTACACTAACATGCACTACACCACCACATATTTTTGGAGACCAGTCGGGAGCTTAGAGCTTGTCCCGGCTGGGACGGTGCCCCGTTGGTGGGAGAGTCCTGGTTAGGGGGAAACCCCACTAGCCGACGGTAGGTCGGCGCCGGATCTCGCCATCCAGCGGGGGAAGATCACCGCCATCTCCCGAGAAAAAAACATGCGCTACACTAACGGGACTAATGACCGAAGTAGTTGACGCGCCCGGAAACACGAAAAAATCTATCAACCACACAACAATGGATTTGTTTTGGATCACAATGAGTCGTGTCATCGCACAATTGTTAGCAATTTATTTGAAGAACATTCTGCACAATTTCAGCGAATGATTTGGCCACTCACAGGCACCTCTCAATACGTGCATGTCAAGATATGACCTCATATTTTTTCTATCAATAAACATTCACTATTTCTATGTGGTGAAAAAATTACCTACCCTCGCGCACTAGGAGTTGCCAAAAGAAACAAAAATTAAAGTTTCTCACTTTTCACGACGAAAATCGTGGTTTACGTGGGAATTGTTCTGCCTGGCCTACAGAGAGAAAATATCCGCCGACGGAACAAGCGCTCGTGCAGACACCAGATCCAATTCGAGGCCGCGAAACACGAAGCTAATGACATTGCTCACGCTCTTTGCAAGCCCACGATGCCACCCGGCACAAAACCTTTTATTCCGGGCATTAGTTCTTCAACAATGAGAAAAATAAACCGATGTAATACAAAAATTTGTCTGCGGCATTCAAGTATAGTTAATATTATTCGCAAATCTTCGATTAATTTTGTCACAGACATCAATGTATGAGAGTTCTGTTGAAATCGTTGGTTATACTCCCCGAAAGTTCCACAAAATGGAGATTCTTATTACACTACGTTTTAGGAGAAGCAACTTACTACATGCAGAAGCCACAAAAATATACTTTTTCTGAATCAAAAATTCGCAAAAAAGGTTTTTCTGATAAGAAATTCATGTTTTTGTTGCAGTATTACATAACTTTATCTACACTTCACAGTAGTATTACGTAAGGAAGTCAAAATGGAGAATCAAAATAATACTGCAAAAATGCTAGAGCAAAATATTTACCCTGAGAATATTGCATAACCTTCCTTTCGTAAAATTAGGTGACAACGAAATACTGTGGGAAAACGAACCAATGTACCATAGAGAAGTATGGATCAAAAATCAAATTTTCTGGAAAACCAATGTTCACGCAGCACTAAACAAAATGTTTATAAAAAGATCAGTACCTCACAAACACATAATCCAACACCAAACGTTTAATAATAAATGTCAGATATTAAATAACGCTTAGCAACATATAACAGTGCAGATAGTCGATAATAAAATCTAAAAAGCAACAACAGACAAATAAAGCCCGACGGTTGATACTTTACAATCAAATACATGAGATATTTCAAATCGACACCGTTTCAAAATGTATTGAAAAAGTAGCATATAATGTTTATTCTTCTCTTCCCTCATTCCGTTCCATTCAGAAATTTCACTTACTTATGTGTGTAGACAACAACTCAACTCGCATCAAGTCTCCCCAATAATGCTTGTAAGTATATCCTTTCCTTTTTCTTCTCCCAGTGCTCGTCAGGTCGCGTTCTTTCAGTTTATTTAAAATTTAAATAAAATAAAAATAAAAATAAAATTTAAAAAAAGCCAACTTGTGGCACAGAGCAAACGTTGCTTGCCTTCACCAAGGAGGTCCGGGATCGATTTACCGACAATCACATGTAAACTTTAATAGAAAAAAAACAAGTTTGCCTGCTTCACAGGGGCTAGTCTAACTCCTGAAGTGTCCTAAATCCTACCTCAAATTCCTTTCCGCATCTGGCTACTGGGTACTGACGCAGGAGAACGTTTAAAGAGGCGCGTACGCAGAGAGGCTACCTGGCGGTCCTCTTGACAACTGACTACTCTCACCCTAACGGTAAAATCAATAATATGATCGCTAATGACCTCGACGTTAGTGCGACGTTAAATAAACAAATATTCAAAAAGTAACTGAAACAAAATTAATTTAAAATACGTAAAAATAAATTAAGCTCAGTTTGTCAAGAAATTCCCAGATTCAGAAATGAAACCTTGTGTATTAGAAAACCAAGACCTAAAATCGAACAATCTCTCCACATCCACTATATCTTTCCTTCTCTTCATGAGCTGAGAGATGCTGACCTCATCAGCTGGTGTATTGGATAATTCAGGGAACAGTTAGTAGTATTCTGTTTTCATTTCTTCAACCCACTTCGCTTACCTACCTCTATTATTTAGAACCAAAACAGGTAGTAATTTAACAATTATATTGCACTCGGTAATGGGGAATTCACAAATGTAATATCAAACAAATAATTTCCGTGAGTGCGTTTTTTTTCCATTCGAATTATCAATATATGAAAATGTTAATCACTGTTGGAATACTACTGCAAATTTGTTGGTATTAATATATTTTTCAATCTCCGTAATCAAATCCTTTTCATTACTTCCCAGCCAATTCCATTCTTGATGATCACGGAATATTGAGGAAAATTAGTTAAAAGTTGTAAATCTAGAAATGAACGGAATAAACAAAGCCAATATAATATTGAAGTTCAACTCCCCTAATTTCGGAAATACAAGGTCACATCTAAGCTATAAAATTATATCTGTAGATACTTTCGTTTATGAAGTGTTTTGCAGAAATAAAGTTAACTTTCCGACGATGTTTATTTTATGCTAAATAAAATCATTGCATCAAAAATATTGTTAAAATTTAAAAAAATCATAATATAATTGCATTTAATTGGATTTATAGGAATGTAATTGAATTTAACTTTAGAAATAAAATATCAACACATTTATGATGTTAGGTTTTTTTGCTGAAAGAAAATGGACGTAGCCTCGTTGTGATAGAAATACACTATAAAAATCATTCGAGTTGATGAAAATAAAATGCTTACTAAATGACACACGCACATGTTTCTGTACTTTTCTTGTTTAACTAAACGTTCCGAAATTTAAAAGAGAGTCTTAACAGTTTCATCTAACCCGTAGCTCAATTTCCGTCAGGAAACTCTTCGCCGTAGTCGATGAAAGTAACTCTCCCGATAAAGTTTTTGACATTTAAAGGTGAAACGAACCCTGAACAACTCAAACAGAGTAAGTTACATCCACTACGCGAGTCTGTAAAACGACCAAACATCTGGGCGCGGTTGGGCGTCCGGTCAGATTGAGTTGAGAGAACTCGTCGAGTTAAAATGTTAAAGTTACGCTCGCCGAAATATGGGACGAGCGCACGCTACATGCTTCCATAAGCGTGAGAAGGAATTCGAAACACGTAAAACAATGCAAATGAAATTTTACTGGCAAATTGATATTAGGTTTTAAGTATTTTAATAAGGTTTTAATGAGCAAGTAATTATGTATAACTCTGTTTGAATCTTAATTATTGGTTTAACAGATGAATTGAAAAATTCCGAAACACAGTTTTAATTATGGAAATTTTAATATAATTCAGTATCATCACTTCGGCACAACGTTAACAACCGGTTTCAGTTTGTATCTAATTTGTATTCAGTATTACAGACTTAAAACCACCCAGGTCTCGAAATAACTTCTCAATACAGAACTGATGATACTTGAGCAGTTCTCCCATCTTCGTAATCTTCTAGGTTGCATTTAACTATCTCTTAATTATAGACTGTCAACTCCAAATAAAATGTTTTATGAAATGGTACAATGTTTCTCAGACGGACCAAATGAACAAGGATTATTCCTGAAACATTATTTATAAAAATAAATTCTACAATAAATTTGAATGTGGAATGTACTAACTACTGCTTACGATTCAATATTAATAAACATTTTCAAAATTTCAACGTTGATATTATCGTGATGTTACGATAAGATGAGTCTGAATTATTTGTTATATCTTGAACAAATGTAATATACTTTCAATATTATTATTATTTATTGTTATTTTTTAGTGTTGCATCTGACGAAACAAGCAAATCCGTCTGAGAAACGTTGTGCCAAATATAATATTTTACTTGACTGATTGTAGATATTTTAATTCATAGCATTTTACAGACGGCCACAAATATAACAGAATGCATTTATAATAGTTAATGGTATTTTGAATATATTAATACAAATATAAGGACAGTATGAAATACGTTTGAAATACTTACGATTGACACATTTAAAACTATCACCTTTTATTGTGATTCCTTTTTATCGTCATATACATTGACCAAACACTAAGCACTAACATACTTCGCTCCATTCACTATAATACTTCGAAGATCGCACCATCTGTAGGGCAGCACCACTCGTAACTAAGATAGCACCACTCGCAACTTCTTCATGGAATAAAAAATGAAGTCTTATTTCCAAATCAAACACTCTGAAGAGCTGAGCGTGATATGGCGTGAGTCGTAGAAGAGACAAACTGTGGTAATGGAAATGCCTCGGAGGTCAGAAGGGCAGATTGACGTAATCTTGCTCTGGCGGTCGATGGCATTATGTAGAAAGGGGAGAGCGAATGCCGGGTTCAAGGTCACGCCAGGTGAATAATCCTGCCGGATTTATGACGGGGTTTAGCACTGTAGGCACTACCTGTTCGTTTGCATAACGACACGCTCGGTTACTGCTGACACACACACACACACACACACACACACACACACACACACACACACACACACACACACAGCGCATACACACATTTGTATGTACACAAATAAACGATTCCATACACAGAGGGAAGTTCCACACTCATTAAAGGTGGCCTTGAAGAGAATGCTACCTAACACGGGAGGGAGAAGGCTTCCTTTATGTCCTCCCGTTTCCTGGGCAATTACAGAAAGGTTTTGCTATTGCCTTTCCCTGAATGGACAATGGAGTATTCATGGGACGTATATGTTGAAGGAAAAGAAGGAGATTCAGAAGTCGTGAGATAGGTTAGTTTTACTCTACTGATTATGACACGAACTACACTGGGAGATGAGAAGCGAACCACATGAACATCTCATGTCAACCACTATACCCAAACCTTACATTAGGCTACAACCAGCAGCGTTCCGGTCCACATGCTGGAGCCTATTTGCATGTCCCTTCGTCGAGGACTGGTACACATTTTGATTTGGAAAGGGTAATTTAAGTGAAATATTTTATGACAATTCTCTCTTCAATCATCAATGCTTTCAAAAGTTTTAGGGCCGAAGTTATGCAATTTTCAATTATTTAGATTTGAGTTAGAATTAGGACAAAAATAACAAAAATGGGATAGAATATTTAAAACTCTTTCGAGCGAAAAAGTTTTTTTGAAAATAAAACGAAATATTGGAACATTAAACAGTATATTTAACTACTTTGGAGCAAAAGCCACACAGATAAAATACGAAAAATAAGAATTTTTAAAAATATATTTAATTTTTCTACTGAAGAATTGTTGTGTTTCCTTAACGAATTAAAAAATGAAGGATAAAATGTCGGCCCGGTGGCCGAGATCGCCAAGGCAGTAGTGTCGTAGTGATCTCGGACCGAAGGGTCGCGGATTCGAGTCTCTCCTCGGGCATGGTTGTATTTGTGTTCGTCCTTTCACCCCTTATCATTCTCATATCGTTTCATCTTCATAGTTACCATACCGTTAACACCAATAGTGGTCGCTAATGACCTAGATGTTGATACGACCTTAAATAACCAATTAAAAAAAGGAGAAAATTTTCATAGGAAAAACAGTAAGATCGCAAACGAAATCAGAAAGTTGTTTGGTACTGAGCAAAATTAATCCAACACAAAAGCAATGACAAGCGAGGGAAGGAACAATAGAAACACGACACGGTTCTCTCCTCTCTCTGTAAACTGACCGAATCTAAAAAAAAGGAAAATCCTGCGACTGAATAAACAAAGGCCTCCAGCAACCATGAAATGCAATAAAGTCTCCCCCTTATCCAATCGTACGTCTGTTTCCCTTCTCCCGCCTCCTCCCTTCTTTACTTTAGGTGCCCCTAATTCTGAAGTTCCAAATCGTATTTTTTTTCACAGAACTCGTTCTTTGCAAAACGCATATAAGCAAGGAAAACCAAGTTTTATTTGGAAGTCATTAAAACGCAAATATTAGATAATACATAACAATGTTGAAGGTATATCAGAATGACAAAACTAAATGCAGAAAAGTGTTTTAAAATTCGGAATGATATTA
Source organism: Teleogryllus oceanicus (assembly GCA_964035755.1). Lineage (NCBI taxonomy): Eukaryota > Metazoa > Arthropoda > Insecta > Orthoptera > Gryllidae > Teleogryllus > Teleogryllus oceanicus. The sequence goes on along the minus strand of CAXIVR010000012.1, from coordinate 19,084,878 downwards.
GAGCTTTGTGATTGTCGAAGTAATATCTGACTGTATTTAGATATATTTTATAGAATAAATTCAACTTCAATTTTAGTGATATTTCAATTCTTACTATCTTAGTGGCCTAAATCACAATAATTCGACATTAAATAACACATTTCGTGAATTACGATTCGCACATTAAATAACAATCCTACAATTATTTTGTATTCAATTGGTGCATTATGCATCCCATTAATGAAAGACTTTATTTTAATAGAGTATTTTAACTTAAGTAGGCTTGCGAAGAAATATTATTTATGCAGAGGAATGGAGAAACAAAGGAGCTTTCTACAAATTCCGGTCGTAACCTGACCTGATTCTTTTATAGAAGCATAATCACTATCTGCATGTTCTGTGAATAACAATTACTTGCCGTCACGAACTTGAAATTACTAAGCAAAGTACGACACTTTTCCCAACGCAACGCTAGTTCCTGCGAAGTTTGTTCGCCTGAAATGACAGAGTCCTTGCAGAAAGGCGTTTATTCTACCTGGTACTTGTTTCTTGACATTTAGAAACTAAAACAGGGTATTATGCCAATGTGTGCCGGCAGCATGCAAGTACAGTTAACTTCGCTAACAAGAAACGCAAGATATAGCAAGTTTCTAAAAACTTGCTATAACTTCCATTGTTGTGTGCAGTGAGCAGTATATCTCCATATTCGTAAAGCTTCAGAACAAGCTTGAAAATGTGCCGAGGGTTCCCCACTTATGAAAAGTTTCCGAAAAATCATTAATTTTTTTATGAATGATGTATTGTTATTTCTCTCGTGTGCGCTTACCTTATTGTCTCACAGTATAAGCTGTGTAAGGGGAGTATAAAGAAGACAGATTGAAAATAATAAACTTATTCTTTGTATTCCAGCATTATAAACGACTCTGAGTGTAATGGCTCAGGGCGAAACGAGCAGACTTCGCAGTCGGGAGTCACGGGTTCAATCCCCATGCCGGCCATCCTGACCGGGGTTTTCGTCTCCTCAGGTCATACAGGCGAATGCTGGGGTGGGTCCAAAATTCCGCGATCATCTCTTAATAAATAATAATAATAATAATAATAATAATAATAATAATAATAATGTCCTTATTAATGGCGAGGTTCAGGCCATATAGCCGGCCCTTCTGCCTAACCACTGAATCTACATTAATACAGGGTGGTGACAGAAGAGGTGGAGGGCAATCTGAATATTTACGTCTGGGAATTCAACACTAGGGAGTGTCCCGGCATACGCCTCAAGCGATTGAGAAAACCCAGAAAATCTCAATCAGGATGGCGGCTTAGGGCCGAATAGCATCAATGTATACAAATGGAAGAGAAAAGAAAAATGAGAGAAGGGAAACATAAATGAAAGTGAAGTACAAAATACGAAAGAGAAAGAAGAAAGGAGAGAGACTAAAGGGGGGACAAGCTGTACATTTATGACTGGGAGCGCAAAACAAATTACCATCCCGGCGTCCGCTTTAAGCAATTGAGTAAACCCAGAAATACTTCAATCAGAATGGCGGCTTATGGCCGAATAGGTAGCAGCGCGGGGAGAAACGTAATGGTCTGAACACGAAGGACACGGGAAGATATCTTAATAGATAACCATCGTAATGGGCTATGTTTGCCATTGATTCGTCAGAATCGAATTTTTAATTAATACTAATTTCTTCTACAACAAAAAATATTATTCTAACGCTATGATTATATAACATATGTTAAGTTCTTAACCATGAAACTCATTGAGGTGTAACTGTCGAGAAAATGACAAAAAGATAAACATTTATCAATGTAAATTAGGTAGCTCATGAAGTTAAAATTTATATTAAATACTTTGGTTAAAGCAATGAACTGTTGTGTGGAGTGTTTTCCAAATAAAGATTAACATTATTAGAAAAACGTTAGTGATATCCATCGTGTCAGAAAAAGTCTTTTCATTTCTCAACCCCAGAAATTCAGAAAACGAGCACATGTAATATAAGGATGTTAATAACGTGAAGAATACACTAGGAGTACAATCTGAATATTTTGTACACCTACTATTCATTTTCAAGATTATCACAACAGTTGATCCATGAATATATAAAAGATAATATACTTTTTGCGATGAAACTTCACTTAAGTGGTCACTCATAGAAGATCAATCCTTGTGATCTGAACCCTGGTACCAATAAATATATCATGCCATAAATCGGCCAATAATTGATTGAATAGATTTACTGATGTGTCCGGACACGTGAACTGTTCATTAGTCCCGTTAATAAACTGAATGTCCTTTTCCTATCCCGGGAGGTGCTTGCGAGGGAATTCTCCTCTGGGTATCTCTCTTACCGGATCACTTCCCAGCCCGGACAAGTCCCATGTTCCCGAATGGTTTCCAGACATTGTGTGGTAGGGCAGTTCACGTAAGTGTGTGTCTTAAGGGGAGAAGTTAGGTCAAGAAAGAGGAAGGAAAGAACGCGCGCTGTCCATGACCCGTTTGTTAGGGTTACTGCTCCGACATTCGTCTGGTGTGGATCGGAGGAAACAAGAAAACTATCGATCACACCAGCTCGCCGCTAGAATTATTTTCCATACAGTAGCTGAACTCGACCAAGCTGTATTGACGAAAATGCGCCGACGACAGGGCGCGAACCCTAATACCTCCCGGTCAGAGACACTGTAGAGACAGTGGCGATGATGGCCTTGCGCTAAACTCAGTCGTTGCGAAGAACGAAGGGCGAAGAACAGGGGCCGGGAAGGGGGGTACGAGAGAGGGAGGTGGACGCAGGGTGGACGGAGAGGGGAAGGGGGGGGGGGCTGGGGGGGCAGAGGACTGAGGCAGAGGACTGAGGGCAGAGGACTGACGGCAGAGGACTGAGGGAGAGGACTGAGGCAGAGGACGGAGGGCAGAGGACGGAGGGCAGAGGACTGAGGGCAGAGGACTGACGTCAGAGGACTGAGGACAGAGACGGAGGGAGAGGCGAGGGCGGGGACGACGGCAGAGGACTGAGGACAGGAGACGGAGCAGGACGAGGACAGAGGACGGAGAGCAGAGGACTGAGGACAGAGGACGGAGTGCAGCGTACGGAGGGGAGAGGGCAGAGGGCGGGGTGCCGGCGCGGGAAGACCTTCCAGAGGCGACCCCGCGCTGGGAGCGGCTGATCAACAAACGCCGCCACCGCCGCCTGCGCGTCGCGAGCGGCCGGCGCTGCGCAAACAGCGGCGCGACGCCCCCGGAGGGCGAACCGAAGCACACGCGACGCCACGCCACGCCAGCAGCGCCCGAGCCCTCGGCGGAAAGGGAAGCCGGGCGACAAGCTGGAAAGGTAGGAGCGACCACCAGGAGAGCAATGCCTGCGACGAAGGGGGTGAGGATTCCCGGATCATTCAAAGAATACATTTCAGAGGGAAGGCTTCGACTTAAAATACACCAAACCCCAAAGGTAAGAGACTATTCTGTATGGCCAAAGACATCTGAGGACCAAAGAATTTCTTACGAATATATCCTAAAATATTCCCCCAAACAACAAAATTCGTAAAAGTAATAATAATAATAATAATAATAATAGTAATAGTAATAATAATAATAATAATAATAATAGTAATAGTAATAATAATAATAACAATAATAATAAAAGTAACGTAGAGTCTTAAAAGAGGAAGAATGAAGAAGGAATCAGTGATAACAGATACCCAAGAGCAGGCACTGATAATACCTAAAGATAAAGCAATTCTCAAATTTTACTACGTTGACAAATTCTATTCTTTCTTAAAATGTATAAGGACTTTTATCGGATACACCAACAGGATTTTATAATCTATGAAGAATAGAGTTAAAAGTAGGCGTTTCTCTTTTCAATAGACTGAGACATAGCCAGCTAATGGGAAGACACGGAGTCAAAATGATTGCAAACGATGTGGTTGCGTGGATTTGTTTCCATTAGTGTAGTCGATTGATTTGTTCGACCGCTCGCGGGGTTCTGTGAAAGTGATCCGAATGCTATTTTGAATGTCATTCTGAATGATGGAAGAACTGGCTCAGAGGCGGCTTACGCCTAGATGGGTGTGCTGTCGAAGGTCAGATGCACGCGCACATTGACCAGTGAGTATGAAGAAGAGTGACTGAATTGGTCAATCTGATAAAACACAGGTGGATTTAGAAATTGGAGGAGCTACCAAAAATTCATAAAAAGTGAACGTAGCAGATGAGTAAAAAGATATTCATTCGTGTGGTATTTATCTTGTTGCTCTTCCAAAGTTATGTGTGGTTTTTAAGGTTTCATCAGCATGCTTGAGGGAATTGGCCCCTAGAGGATGTTGGTAGGTAGTATAGGAAAATTGAAAGAATTGGCTTAGGGGTGAGTGAAATTATGGATGATCGGGTGCATTTTCTTATAACCAAATAAATTGGAAGATTTCTGAAAAATGGCGAATTACCAGAGGAGCTGATGGAATGTCGATTGAAACGGTATTTGATCCCGCAAAAATAGATGAATAAGTGGGAGAACAGACGTGGAGCTTTTCGCCATTTGGCGAGAGAACGAGCGAGGGAGGGAGTAAGAGGGAAGGAGCAAGAGAGGAGGGAAGAAGCGAGGGGGGAGGAAAGGAGGGTGGAGGGGTGGTGGGCGAGTGATGGAGGGAGCGAGTGATGGAGGGAGCGAGTGATGGAGGGAGCGAGTGATGGAGGGAGCGAGTGATGGAGGGAGCGAGTGATGGAGGGAGCGAGTGATGGAGGGAGCGAGTGATGGAGGGACAGTGATGGACGGAGCGAGTGATGGACGGAGCGAGTGATGGAGGAGCGAGTGATGGAGGAGCGAGTGATGGAGGAGCGAGTGATGGAGGAGCAGTGATGGAGGAGCGGAGTGATGGAGGAGCAGTGATGGAGGAGCGAGTGATGGAGGAGCGAGTGATGGAGGGAGCGAGTGATGGAGGGAGCGAGTGATGGAGGGAGCGAGTGATGGAAGGAGCGAGTGATGGAAGGAGCGAGTGATGGAGGGAGCGAGGGATGGAGGGAGCAGTGATGGAGGGAGCGATGATGATGAGGAAGGAGTGATGGAGGGAGCGAGTGATGGAGGGCGAGTGATGGAGGGAGCGAGTGGTGGAGGAGCGAGTGATGGAGGAGCGAGTGATGGAGGGAGCGAGTGATGGAGGAGCGAGTGATGGAAGGAGCGAGTGATGGAAGGAGCGAGTGATGGAGGGAGCGAGTGATGGAGGGAGCGAGTGATGGAGGGAGCGAGTGATAGAGGAAGGGGCGAGGGGGAGGGAGGGAACAGCTAGGGCCTTGTAGCCTCTGGGGCTGGAGAGGCCGGGAGGCGGCTGGCCTGCGCTCTGCAATAACACGGTGCGCACACGATAACAGCAGCTAGTGGGACACTGTTGGCACACAGCAGAGAGGCAAGGAAACAGAAAATTTTATGTTGATCCAATACTCGAAAAGTCCGCTCTCGTAGAATCATTGATGTGTACTCAAAGAATTCCCTTGAAAAAGCACATCGCCTCCAGCTGATATCTGTCCCAGGAGTCATCTCCAGGCACCACCCAGAAACAAGAAATCAAATTCGCTACCAGAAGCTTTAGTACTAGTAACATTTACTAGAAAAACAGACCGAAAAATTGATATATTATTCAAGGGTACTCATCAGTTATCCTCTGAACTAACAATCATTCAGTAGTTCAAAGAAGGTCACTATTATCTGTTTAAAAATGTTTGTTCATTACTTTAATTTTAACAAACACAAATAAATGCGTATGTATGGGACGTATATTTCGGCCTCCCCCTCTCCCTCTTCCTCACTTCCTCACCTTCGCCCTTCGCCTCGCACTCTCGCTCTGTCCTGCAATCCCCGCCCCACCCCGCCCCTCTACCACTCGCACGCGGTGTTGAGTTCCCGCTCTCGCCTTCCCCGATCCTCCCTTCCCACCACTGCACATAAGATAATGAATAATTGATGAATAATTTGATTACCAAGCAATAATATTACATTGAATTCGAATTTATCTCCTTCAAATTGCTATCCTTGGCTAGCGATGCACTTCTTCGAACATTGAATTGGTGACTAAAAGCTGTTCTGGAAGGCTTGTTTCGAAAGGGCTTTTAATCTGCTTTATCGTGGTCTTCCCAATTTTGAGAATGGTGTCAAAATGCTTTCTTCTAACATGAATTTAATTTATTAGATCAGCCACAAATCTTATAGTACTAAATATGGTGAAAGAGACAGATATGGACAGACAAGAACACCTTTCTCGCCTAATATTCGAATTAAACAGTGACGTATGGCACAGTACGTCTGCAATGAAGGAAACCATTGGCTCATTTTTTCTGGTAGTTTTACCTGCAAATTATCGGTTAAAATGTTTTGTGCAGATCCGCACTAGATTCGTGGTAAGTTCTTTGGTAAACACTCGGATAATTACTCATCTGTTAAACGAACGAGATTTGGTAGTACTTTTTGCACGTTTTCATCTGTTTTTGAGCTAGTAAGACGTCCCGACGGTTGTTCGTCTTCGCCTGATACATTTCCGCTTTAAAGTTGCTCTTATCCCTTGTAAACGATCTTCAGAGTTACCACATTATTGCCATATATGTATTTTAACATTTCAGAAGTTTCTTTGGAACTTTTTTGCAACTTGAAAAAAAACTTAAGGTTAATGCGTCGTTTGAAATACGTGATGCGTGATAGGCACGGCCAACATGACGTCACTCTAGCGGCTCTGGAAGCTGACTGGAACATGTTGGAACATGTTCGAACTTGACACTGTCCATGTCAATGGATCAGGCTAATGGACATGTTAGGTCAATGGAAATAGCATCGGCAGTTGCCGCAATAAAAATTCATTCATAGAAATTTTTATGACATCTCGTATACACCCCTGCTCTGTCCTCGCCCTCGTCCACGCTTATGCCTTGCCCACCCGGCGTGGCCCCAGCCAATGCATTTCACCACACCCCAACCCATCCCAGGGCGCGCTCGAGCTCCGGTCCGCCCGCGGGACCTCACCTACCCACTCCACCGCAACCCAGCCCATCCTACACCGGGAGGGGTAGATCAGTGCATCAACTGATGTCATTGCAGCGACTTTGACCCGGAGGTCCTAGGTTCCAGTCCTGACGGCGGCAGGACTTGCGACACTAGCTTTCCAGCTAGGTCGAATTTAGTCGCTGTCTGGAGGAGAATTCTAGCGGCCGGCTGCTCTGATCGGTAGTTTTCCGTGGTTTCTCCGACCAAAACTAGATGAATGCCGGAGCACTAGCGTAACAAACAGGCCACGGACCGCGCGCGATCTTTCCTTCCTATTCCTTGTCCTATCCGCTCCCCTTATACACACACTTACACTAACATACACTACACTACCACATATTCCGGGAGACCGGTCGGGAGCTTAGAGCTTGTTCCGGCTGGGGCGGTGCCCCGCTGGTGGGAGAGTCCTGGTTAGGGGGAAACCCCACTAGCCGACGGTTGGTCGGCGCCGGATCACGCCATCCGACGGGGGAAGAGCCCCGCCATTTCCCGAGGAAAAATGCATGCACTACACTTACGGGAATAATGACCAACGCTGATGCGCTCGGAATAACCAACCAACCAACCAATCCAGCCCATAGCTCGCGCTCACACACCCCAACACACCTCAGCGCGAGCGCGAGTCCCGCTCCGCGCGCGTCGCCCTACCCACCCGCACTACGGCACCCCATCCCAGACCAACTCGCTCTGTCATCGCGCTCCGTCCGCGGCCCCCCCCCCCCCACCCGAGCACGCTCGAGCTCCTCTCCGCTCGCGTCGCTCCCCTCTCACCACAGACCAGGGCAGTGCGCGCGCGTTCCGCCGCTCCTTTCACGCGTCCATTTGCGGCCGAGGGCGCGCACCACACTGGCCCAACGCGCGGGGCACCGCCGCGGCGCAGCGAAGCCTTCACTTCTTATCAGCAGCATTTGCGTCAAAACGTGCAAGGTATTTTTGTATGTACGTATTGTTGTGTATGTATATATTGTAATATACAGAAATATCCAAACTTTCTGACGTGGTCCATTGAAAACATCTGTTGAGATAGTTTGTGCTCCATTTTGTTAAATTACGTTGGATTTACATTAAAATAAAGTGAGGAAAATTAAGCATGTGTCAGTGAACTATAATGGGTTAAGTGTGCTTATGATTAAGTTGGGTTAAATGGTTAAGTTAGTTATCATTGAGACTTGCATAATTAGTCGTGTTAAAATAGCACATACTTTTTGGCCCGTATTTTCACGCAAAATTACGCAAAAAAATCAAATTTAAAAAATTGTACATGATATAATTTAAAAATCAATCTTTAAGGAACAGGTTTCATTAAAAGAAAAATCTGTATCTTCATAATTATAGTTGTAGAAAGAGAACCAAAAATTTGGGATATCTTGCAATTTTCAAAAAATCAGTTTTCAATGAAAATGAGACTTACACCATTTTCTTAAGCGCCTTTCACACTATACAACAACAAAATTTAACTAAATGGATGGAGCCTTTTCTTAAATTTGGAAAATGTACCAGGAACTTCATGTAAAGTAACCACCACAATTAAAGTATCGGTTTCAAATTCAAAGGGTCACGACATCTGCTAGATCGATTGAAGAATATCAATTTTGGACAAATGACTAAACAGCTTAGCCGCTAGCGTCGTTCACAGACAGATAGATAGACAGATAGACAGGTAGACAAATAGATAGACGGACATTTTGCCGTCATTCGATTTTTCGGTATCAAGAATCCAAAAAAACAAGGTTTCTGGCTGCACCACGTTTTTTCCTGAATTGAACACCACAATGTATCCACTTTTCAGTTACCAAGGCCCTGTAACAGGATGTTTCCTGCCAAAAATTCGTAGTTTTTTTTTCGCGACATTACATAACTTTCTCTCCACTCCGTAACTATAAAGTAAAAGTGAAAGCATCGTAAAAATAATTTTTGATTGATCGGTCTGTCCCTCACTGCTCTCCTCTCTCCTTCACTCGCTCTCCTCACTCGCTCCTCCTTCACTCGCTCTCCCTCACTCGCTCTCTCCTTCACTCGCTCGCTCCCTCACTCGCTCGCTCCCTCACTCGCTCGCTCCTCACTCGCTCCTCCCTCACTCGCTCCTCCCTCACTCGCTCTCCCTTCACTCGCCTCTCCCTTCACTCGCTCTCCCTCACTCGCTCTCCCTCTTCACTTGCTCTCTCCTTCACTCGCCTCTTCACTCGCTCCTTCACTCGCTCTCCTTACTGCCTCCGCTCTCCTCACTCGCTCTCCTCACTCGCTCTCCCTCACTCGCTCTCCCTCACTCGCTCTCTCCCTCACTCACTAACTAACCAACTCCCTCACTCACTAACTAACCAACTCCCTCTCTAGGAAGCACGTGGGATTCGTCCAAGCGGATGCGCTCGCCGGCCATCGTGTTCGCCGCTGAAAGAGCTACATGCGCGAAACCCTTCGGCGCCGCTCCGCGCGCGGTCGATTCGCGGCTGTCGATCGAGGCAGCCTCGATTCAATCGCTGCATTGACGCTGGATGATAGAACGATCTACCTTTTCTAAGCTCCGCTCGCGCGCAATTGAGCGAAAGAACTCGCTTCGCACGAGGGGCTGCGGCTCCGTCAATGGAGACGCGACGCCAAACGGGTCAAACACCGCAACACAACGCGACGAAATGAGATTGCGCTGCAAGTCGTGTATTGTGTGGATTGCGGCCTTACTCGTTGCCAATTCATACCAATTAACGGATAACTTCGTATAAGTGACTGTAACAACTCCTAGAGAGTAGGATGTAAACTCTTGGTATGAACTGATTGAGAAGGATATATATATATATATATATATATATATATATATATATATATATATAATATATATATATTTAGACTATTTTAATACATAACTAGTTATGCTTCATAACACTCTTTCTCGCATTAATTTTAACGGCTTCGCAATATTATAATTTTATTTGAACCTGTAAATGTGTTTCTATCAAGACAAAAATGCACTTACGTATTCCAACTAAGGTTTCAGATTAAGTACGCTAACCACTTTACCCCACCCTCAACATCGTTTAAGAAAAATTCATCCTTCCAAATGCTTTAAAAAATTGTAGTTTTGTAAATTGCAAATGCAAATGTTTAGAGATATTCATAAACATTATTTCCAAATTTAGGTTTAAGATTTCCATCGCAGAAAACAAATTTTATTTTCAATATGGAGTTGTAGGAAAACAACGAGAGACTATCAAAGTTGTTTTGATTCCATAAAAATATGTGAGATCCACGCACCACATTATACAATAATTCCTCAAAGCAGCAATACCTATTATACGAAGGATTACTTTAATTCACAAAGCAGTAGTTAATTTTCTCTTCAACCTTTTGCGCGCGACGTTGAAAGCCCAAGAAAGGTGATGGCGTTGCCATCGTGTAAAAATGAGTTTCGGGGGCCGTGGAGCGTGCTGGAAAGGTGGGAGGGAGGAGATGGGAGCAAGACCGGTGCTGCAGGCCTTGCCCCGGGCAAAGGCCGTGCTCCGAGGCACCGACTACCCTCAATTTAATTAACGACCTCCAAGCTTAAGGCAACGTCGGAGTTAGCCCGACACCCACGTAACATGAGAATAATCATCAAAGAATTAACCGGAGACGCAAAGAGATTACAAAATTAGTAGACTGCGCAAATAATTAATAACCAATTTCCACGGCTGCACCTTGTTAGGTAGAATTAATTTAGTGGAGAGTGAAAAATAAAAGGCAGATAAGTGTATTAATGCTTCGTTTCATTCAGAACCCTACAAAGGGTCTAGGGAATTCAACAGATAGGATTACGCAGCCTTTGTTAACTCTCCAGAGAATAATAAATTGTTTGTTGGAACAGTTTGCTTGGAACAATTCACATACCCTTAATTTCTAAACATAAAACCAAAAGGCAAATCGTACTCTATTTCGATGTCCGGCAGATAAATAATGTTCAAAAGAAAAAAAACATTTGCAAGGCTCTAATCACATCTAGCATCTCCGACGCTTGTCAGAGACTTACTTAGATTACGAGGGATGAGACACATGAAAGCAGAAAATCGATCCGAAGAACGTAATTGGATGGCGAAGGAAAAGTTTGGAAAATGAAAGTCTCCTCGCGTTCCGTATCCGTGCCCATCTGTCTGAAATTGATCGGAAGAAACCAGGAAAACTACAGTAGTCGGTCATGGAACTGTCATTCCACTAGCTTTAGCTTGGATATATTTTCGCGAGAGTCAAAAAATCTGTTATAGTTAAAGCTCGATTCTTATAAGATAACTCGTGGCAAACAGCTTCAAACTGCTGCTGAAAAAATGGTTTTCGAAAAAGTACCGTGCACACATCCCAAGAACAACAAATGAACTAAAATGCACAAACAAAGTACTGTAGGTATATAGGGTGAGTCACGTAACTTTAGCACCTCCTTTAGTTTTTGAACGGTTTAAGTTATTACAATGCAGTTTCCACAGAAATGCATGAGTAAATGGGGCTAATTAATACAAGCATTCATTTTTATTTTACCATTTGTATTTTTCGGGATATTGAGGTAACTTTAATTTTTTAAATGAAACTATACATGTTTTTAGTCTATCATGACAAGCGTAGAAAGGCAAATCTAAAGACATACATATCATGGTTAGATAAGCATTTTCTTCAGTAATTTTCATTTTTGGCGACTGGTATTGAAGGAATATATTAACGCTCTGAGCACGCCCTAGCAGGAGAGCGCCGCGCAACCTTGGTTGGAGGACTCTTACATTCAAAATATACGTTAAACACCAGTCACAAAATATCAAAATTACTCAAAAAATGCTAATCGAAGATATGACTATTATTATATCATTGAAGTCATCTTCTAACGCTCGTGATGATAGACTAAAAAAGATGTATAGTTTCATTTGAAAAACACAGTTACCTCATAAATGTCTTAAAATACAAGTGATAAAATCGAACCAAATACACGCATCAATTATTCCTATTCCCCTATGCACTTTCGTGAAAACTGCATTGCAATAACTTCAGCCCTTCAAAAATTACAGGAGGTGCTAAAGTTACGTGACTCACTTTCTTTGTACAAAACAACAGTTCTTTACATACGAGCAATATAAAGAAGTTGCTGTCTCATAAAGAAGCACGTGAATATCACATATTTAAGAAGGCCTCTCCTTTCGGAGCTCTTCTACCACATGATGCCAGCTCTATCGTAAGCAGTGATGTATTAACCCGGAAGAAAACGCGCCTCTTTCTGTATCGTCACACACCAGGTCTCTCAGACCCTCCTGTTTGCATTTCTCTTAATTCAATTTCCCCTTATAAATTCAATGAAAGGAGTGTACCGGAAAGAAGATGAATATTACTTTCAATAACGAGATACATTTTTAAATAATTGATTACGGTATTTAGTGGTCTGTAGGTTGAAATAATATTTTCATTGTATACGGAATATTTTACATATTTGACAACTTTCCTTCATTGCATGCTTTACAAACTGTTTGTCAATGCTCCAAACAAAACACCTTTTGCATGTTTGGCACTAATATTTTGTTGATTCACGTAAAGTATTGAACAAAAATCGTTGCACCACTGCACGCAGGTGATCTAAGACCAGTGCAACGTTTTGTAATGTCTCACTACTAGAAAAGATAATGATACTCGCTTTCTCAAAAGAAGTGTGACTTATATCTGTGGAAGGAAAAGTTACCTGAAAGCACTGGTCACAGGCGGCCAAGCTGTAATCACAATATTAGAGCAAAGACTTCCCGAGTTTCTCAGACGACCTGCGTGCACTGCCTGTTAAGTATGAGAATTCAGTCTGCACTCGCAGTATGAGAATAGAAGAAATAATTCAATTAAACATTTGCATTTTTCATTCAAAATCGAAACTGATGCATTGTTTTTGTATTTTTCCTGAGTATTTTCGAGTATCTAATAAAACCGTAGACACCATCTTGAGGTCGAAGGCTGCATAGTTTTCTTTCAATGGAACTTAGCAATTTACAAAACAGTTATGTTTTCCTAGCAGAAATATTAATTGTCCAAAAACTATTATGACAGAATCAGACGTGTGGAATAATTAATATATATATATATATATATAATAGATAGATATAGATATAGATATCACAGCCCAGTCACATTAATGTGAGCGCCATCTGTATTCGGTGCAAAGAGTAATAATCCCTCACAGACGGCAGGTGGCAGCACTAAACGGTTAAGGGTACACTAAACGTGTCGGGGGACACGGGAAGCAATGCAGTGTGCGGTCGCAGTGCAGAAACCAAGCGATTTATCCGACGTCCAGACGGGCATGATCATTGGTTTTCGGGCCAAGGGCGGAAGCATTTCCGAATTGGCTAAGTTTGTAGTGTTCACGGGCTGCCGCGGTTTTAGTATATATTGCATTGCAAAATGGCGATATCCAAAACCGGCGCCGAGGTAACCGTGGTAGACCACGGGCCGTAGATGATAGGGGAGAATGACGGCTGTGGACTTGTGTACGGGCGTAAAGACATGAAACTGTAGAGCAACTTCCCAGATGACCCAAGGGGCTTCCAACAGGGACTTTTCAACAACCGTGCCAGCGAATGTTGCTGCATTCGGGTTTTCGAAGCAGGCGCGTAGTACATTCACCCATGCTAACTGCTCTTCGTTGGTGACGAAGGATGGAATTTGTACGCCAATACTGCATCAGCACGTTCACTGAGTGGCAACAGGTGACCTTTTCAGATGAATCAGTTTCGTGATCTATGGGACTCATGGTCTTTGTCGTATGTTTAACGTACTCTTAATCGTTAGTGCTGCCACCTGCCGTCTGTGAGAGACCATAGCGTGAAACGTCGGAACACAAACACCTTGCAACAATCGCCGGATGGTTCCAGATCAGAAGTCAGTCTGAATAATAGCTAAACTTAGCTTAAACAACACTAACTTGCAACATTTGCGAACAGGTGAGACTTAATCGATTGATTAATTTTTTCGTCTTTCCTGGTGCGTCAACTGTTTTTGTCATTAGTCCCGTTAGTGTAGTGCGTGTTTTTTCTCGGGAGATGGCGGTGATTTTCGCCCTCGATGGAGAGATTCGGCGCCGACCTACCGTCAGCTAGTGGGGTTTCCCCCTAACCAGGACTCTCCCATCAGCTGGGCACCGCGCCAGACGGAACAAGCTCTAAACTCCCAATCGGTTTACTGGAATATGTGGTAGTGTAGTGCATGTTATTGTAAGTGTGTGTGTGTAAGGGGAGAGGATAGGACAAGTAAGAGGAAGGACAGATCGCTCGCGGTCCGTGGCCCGTTTGTTAGGGTACTGCTCCGACATTCGCCTGGTGCTGATCGGAGAAACCACGGAAAACTACCGATGAGAGCAGCCGGCCGCTACAATTCTCCTCCAGACAGCGACTGAATTCGAACTAGATGAAAAGCTAGTGTCGATAATTCTGCCGCCGTCAGGACACGAACCAAGGACCTCCCAGTCAGAGGCGCTGCAGTGGCATCAGTTGATGCACTGAGCTACCGCTCCCGGTCGCAATCGAGAAACTTATCGGGAACAATTGAGAAAACCTAAATAAAGTTTTATATTTAAATAAACATAAGAGATTATTAAAAGAAAGATATTTTGAAATTTCAGACATATCCTCCAATATTTCTGATGTAGTTGGATAATATAGTACAGACATGTATTGTAACATATAAGCAGACGAGATAACAAAGAAACACAACATAAGAGATATAAGCATAATAAGTAACATGTTAACATAAAATTGATCGATTGTTAGTGATTCCGGGCGCGTCAACTAACGAGGTCATTAATCCCGTAAGTGTAGTGCATTTTTCTTCATCGGGAGGTGGCGATTATCTTCCTCCACTGGATGGCGAGATCCGACCCCGACCTACCGTCGACTAGTGGGGTTTTCTCAAAACAGTTCTCCCACCTGCGGAGCACCGCCCCAGCTGGGACAAGCTCCAAACTCCCAACCGGTTTCCTGGTATGTGTGCTAGTGTAGTGATTGTTAGTGTGTGTGTGTACTATGTGAGGAGAGGACAAGGAAGAGGAAGGAATGATAGCGCGCGGTCCGTGACCCGTTTGTTAGGGTACTCCTCCGGCAGTCGCGTGGTGTTGGTCGGAGAAACCACGGAAAACTACCGATCAGAGCTGCCGGCGACTAGAATTTCAGACAGTGACTGAATTCGATCTAGCTGAAAAGCCAGTGTCGAAAATCCTGCCACCGTCGACACTTGAACCTAGGACCTCTCAGTCAGAGGCGCTGCAGTGACATCAGTCGATGTCACTGATCAACCGCTCGCGATAAACATAAGAGATGATTAAATGTGAAATATTTTGAAATGTCAGACATGCATTTAATTTCATTGATGAAGTTGGAACATATAGTACACGTATATTGTAATGTACCCCCCCCCTAAGTGGAAAAATTGGACGAAGTACAAACACGTAAATTAAGTTTTGTGAGAGCGAAATTTTGCAAATCAGTCTCTCCGTCAAGGACTTGGTCGACCTTCCTCTGGCAGATGGCAGACGCACGCCATCCTCTTCAACGAAGCCATCAATCTTATAAAGCACCCGAGGGCATGAACATGTCGCTATGACAACAACGTTATTAGGCCGCGCACGATACTCGGCCCTCTGAGGATCTCTGGGCCCCTTCGCCTTTGTTCATTGGGACCTCGAGGGGATACCCGTCCCCGACTTCCTGCAACTTCACATCTCCTCTTCCATGCGGACTTCACAGATTCGCCTTTCCCATCGGTTTATCTCACCACATTCCTTTTTTATCTCCACAAAGAATGACATAAAATAGAGATTTCTTACTTTAGGGAAGCGTAATTTTTCAACCATCATTTCATTACGAACACTTATATTTCAATTTGTATATTCATTTAGATCTTTTGAAATAATAATCTGCAATATTTATGAAATCCATTTCGTAATGTATGTATTATTCTCCGATAATTAAAAATTTGGTTATTATTGATTATTTCATGTTTTTGGGCGGTCAACAGCCGTAACTAACTCTAAAAAATAATGAATATTAAATTAGTAATAATCTGTATAGTTCTTTTTCAAGATTTTTTTTCTTCTGGTTGTATTAAAATTTAGCGTTTATATAGAGTAGACGACGTAAGTTAGCCAAAGCATCTTCAATAAGATTTGAGGTATTGGGATGTGGTTTGCGCGAAGTTGTAGATAATGGGAGTAATAAGACATTTCGTTTTCAGTTTTATTTTTTTATTTTTGAGATATTGACACTACTTTGATTTTCTAATGGTGGGGTATATTTTTTACCAGAATTCTCAAGTTGCCGAAGAGACGAATACAATAATATCATTGTTGATATTCCAAAGAAACTGAAAAAAAGGCTTTCTACATATCCTGAGGAAGGCATGTTTTCGCGCCCTTCCACAACGGTTTTCTGAAAGACGTACAGACTCTGTCCTTCGGAAGAGACGCATACCTCATGAGACAAAAATCGAAAATGAAACTTGGTATTTTAAATATAAGTAACTATTCTGATTTGTATTAGCGTTTTGCGTTGATCTCATGCTTACACGTTCATTTGTTTGTATATTGTCATAAGCAAATCAAATCAAACAGCAAATCAAACTAAACCTTCGCGTAGCACGATAATACAATTTGTGTTCCTGTTCCACAATGTAATGTATTTATTGATCAATGAATGTAATAGCGAAGAATTTCACGCTTTTATTATACTCACTGGTATGTTTTTGAAAGTAATTTTGGTCAAAAACTAGTTAAATTATTACTATATTCAATGATTCTTGACCCGTTGTAATTATGTCTAATGGTTCTTGAGTTTGGGTCACAGGAAAGAAAAAACACTTAACATTGCCTAACCCGTGGCTATATATTTGGCTTTCATCAGAGCAACAGAAAAGACATAATATTTATAAACAAAAATACGTATAGTGCACCATTTCCTTAGAGCTAAAATTACAGTTGTTTTTTTTAACCATATAGTTTGTTTTTTCACCTGTAGGATTATGACTAATGTACATCGTTCTTTCTACATGTGTCTATTGCCTACGTATTTCCATCTCACATACATCATATTGGATTCAACTACGATAGACATTTTGCACGTGTTGTGTATCCGCGTCTGTTATCGTGTGTTAGGCTACAATAGTGTTGCCAACTTATCAAACATGAAAATACAAATTTGTGTATTTACATGTACAACATACGTAGTACACACTGAAAAATACAATTTCAAAAAATACAATCCATATAGAAAAAAATATTGTGTACATAATTATTGGTAAATTATTTTTTTTTGTTTTCTTTTGTATCCAAATTGTATTAAGTTGTTATGCTTGGAGCCAATGCACGAACAGATGCATATTTAAGTAGGAAATCAATACAAGAAAACAATACAAATAAATTCCGTTTCACTGAAAACAAGAAGTTTCAATTGCAATTTCTATCTGGAGAGCAGAGCTGCAGCGGAGAACAAACTTTCCGACTCTCGGAAAACCGTTTCGGAAAGGGGCGGAAAACACGGCTTCTCAGGAAATGGAGAAAGCATTTTTTCTACAGTTTCTTTTCTCATATTAACTAGAGGTGCTACAGAATGCCACAGACTTTCTCGTAGTATATTCTTCTAATTTCCTTGGTGTCGTCTGGCTTTCAGGTCGTGCTCCATTCTCTGGCCAGCTGCCATCTATCGTCGCCCAAAGTACATTTTTTTTACATTTTCTTAACTTTTTGCTTTCCTAGTAGTACAACCGAAATATTACTTCAATAATATTAAAGAAGAGTAATTTCCGAATACCTGCTATTCAGCGACTTGCAAAATATCCTAACCACACCAGAATAAATACCAGGTATCCCGAATATATATTTCTTGAAATCGTCTTGGAATTCTAACTGGAATCGAGGATTCAATAGGGCATTCTAAACCTTACGTTAGATGGTACACGCGGATAAGATTTTAAAAAGTTCCCCTAAACCAAATGACGTGTAAGTAGTTACACTGTCACTCTAACATATAAATATCATCTTTGAAAGATTTCTTAACCCACGTCCCACCAAACACACCCCTCCACAGCCAAAAACGTGGTTTTTTGAATTTTAAGTTTTTTCGTCAACATAACACTACTTTATCTGATTGAAAAAATACATAGGAAAATAAGAAAATAATTCATACTTTTGAAAGAAATATTCTTTGATATTTTCTGAGTGCTAAATTCAAACGCATGAAAACAAAAAATAATTGTTCCTACGTCTTGGAACTCTGTCTCGAAAAAATATCTTAAAAGTCACTCTCAAAACACTAATTTTTATTGAAGATTTTTTGCACTGCTGGTCTGCAGTTCACAAAAAACATTTAAAACATTTTCTCGCCTTGGAATCACCTTAACTTCGAATATACTTTGAAAATGTTTGCCACAGTTCTGTGCATTTATTTCAGTATTTATAAGTATTCAGTTTATAAATTTGAATAAATTGTTGTAGAATCTAGTAATATTTTGCCTTTGGAATGTAGTTACAAATTATCATGTTTTTAACGTTATGTAAAGTTGATCCTTAAACTGACCTATGTACAACCAACATAAATCAATAAACTAAAATATTTGCTATTCGTATGACGCTGATTTTCATACTCCTTTGTGCTGCTAATTACACTGATCAAAAATCGTTTGGCGAGAAATCGTTTGGTGAAAATTCTTCTCCAATATTTTGAACCGTTTAGAAAATATTAGATGAAGTTTTTATTGAAAAACCTGTAATTAATATTATGTCCAAAGAATACATGCTTAGAATGGATTGTAATATCTACAAAAAAGTAGGCACATCTTGCAGCTGTTTCAATGTTTTAAAAAAATCACTCATATACACACATAACTTTAAGAGAATCACATTACGTATAGATATATAATAGAATTACATTACGTGGTTTTGCGGAAACGGAATCCATGAGAGGAAGCACTTTATTGTCAGTATTAAAATATGTTCTTTTATTTACGCAAACTTTAATACGGTGGAAAACTGCCACCTGAATGACCAACATTCATTTCGTAATATTTTCTTTACAAGCGCTCACACAAAAAACAGGTCTGATGCGTTTTATTTAATTGGAAGTTCGTATAGTATCTGCACGATTCGTATGCTTTGTAAAGCGGCACGGTTGGATTGTCACAGTAATATTCCGCACAGAAACCGATGAATAAAACATAGCCATGCAGATCGTGGACTGTACCTTTTCACCGCGAACTTTCACACCAAAAGCAATGCATTTTAATCTTTTGTTTCATATAATCAAATTGATGTCATTTGTCGAATTGTTCATCGGAGTGATTAGAAGTTCAAAAATAATTGGATGTAATATTCATCAAATTAATTATTTCCTTTTTGAAAATAAATGACCGTCACATTACTTTCGAACGTACTTTCCTTTATCACAGAATTTCTAAAACATGACTTATTTGAAATTGAACAGGTAATTCAATGAAAATTGGACTAGCACCATTGTTATAAGCGAATTTTGCTCTATCAAGAAAGAAATATTTTAAAAATTGGGATTAATCAAATATTGAAAATGTCCTTGAGGTTTCATGTTAAGTACCCTTAAAAATCCGTTTCAAATTCAAAGGAACGTGACATCAGTCTTATCAATCGAAGAATATCAATTTTGGTGAACATTCTGCTGGCTGTTTAGGAGCAATCGGTGTTCTTAGACGGACAGACATTTTACCATAAACCAATTTTTCGGCATTAAGGATCCACAAACCAAGAATTCTGACTACACACAAGTTTTAAATGAAGAAATTATTTCTACTAATAGGAGCAAAAATTATCTACATTTTCGGAATTAGGGACTTTAACATACGATATTTTCTGCCGAAGAATTTCCGTTTTGGCTGCAACGTTACTTAACTTTCTTTTTACAACATACGTAGTTTGCGAGAAAGTCAAAATCATTGCTTTTAGAAACTCATCTTATTAACTTCAAGTTAACAACAACCAACAACATCAAGTTAACTTTATTTTAAATATTTTTCTTTCATCTTCTTTCCTTTTCCTTCTGCGTATTTTATTTTATTTACTTATCGTAAAACAGAAGTAAAATAATTAATTTGAAGAATGGAAACATTTATAACCACGCACGTCCTCTTGAGCTTCAGAATCTTTAGTTTAGTGGTGAGTTGTAGTTGAAACGTACATAATTGAAATGATTGAAGACGTTGTCATTAAGTACTATTGTTGACAATGACAACGCCTTCAATCATTTCAAATGAGAATCTTTGCTTAATCGTGTCATTGTACACTAGTTGAATGTGGCGTCACCGACGCAATAAACTGTTTTGAAAGTATTTTTATGTGTTGAAAATTTCTAAATATGACGCATAGCTTTGTTGAAATACGTTTTTATAGTATATAGCATTGGACTTACCAGTGAATGGTGATATCTGATAATATACTTCTGACCAAAAATTCCCAACACGCAATGGCTTTGCCTGTTATCTCCAAACGTGATATGAACTGGTAATATTGAAACTCAAAATTGTAAATGTTAAAAAAAATACCTGCAGATATGAATGATACGAATAATTAGAATTTAGTACAGCGGAAAACAAAACAAAAAAAAAACAGGATGAACGGACAGCCACTCTCAGTTACTCAAATACTTTATTAATCGTTTTAACTGTCCCTCCTGTAACAAAGATACCAAGAAAGCAAGGTTAAAACCTTTAAAATTAAAAATTGCTCTCTTCCTAGTAATAGAAAACGTATTTACATCGGCAAACGAACTATAGATTTTTTATAGTATTGCTGATGAAATTTCAACCCACATCCTCGCCCAATTTCTGCGATTACTTGCAAAAGGTAAGGTCAACAAAACGTGCACATAGTGAAGCTGCATTTATGAAGCAAAACAATGGGTCACCTCAGCATTTGCTCAACGAAGGAATGGAAATTGGTATCGAAATGAGGTTATTGTCCCACAAGCTGTAGTACAATCATTGTTATAGACATATTTACTCATTTTTAAAATGAAAAAATACGCCTGAAAATTATTGCTTTTATTCTACTTTTAAAATAAATACGTTCATTTCTTCTGATCATTACAGTCTCTAAATGCATATAAACGGTTGCACAGCAAAAAAGTTACCTGGCAATTAAATTTGTGTTGGAATTTATATTTCTGTATTGGATGAAAATATCTTGCCACTCGTAAGTGCGTCCGTTTTGACAAAATCTGACGACTCGTCGATTCGTAAATAAGAAGGCAAGACAAGGCATTGATCTCAATACTTCAAAATCAACCAAAAGATGCTTGCAGGAATCGCGTGGATCGTATTTGCTTGTCTTACTATTCTTACATTTTTATCTGCAATTTAAATGTTTGGGTACTACAATATGTGTACCTATATAATATATATATATATATATATATATATATATATATATATATATTCAAGGCTTTCTTATCCTCCGTCACTTGTTCTATGTCTCCTTGTAATTGATAACAATATAATACACCCTTGTCAACACAACTATTCTTATTTAATGTTATTACCGAGCAGAGAGGTATACCCGTGTAATTCACTCGCGTAGAATATCAAGTAATTAGTTTAGTTTTACACACAGTTGCAGACTTTTTAGGTTCTAAGCAGGTGGAGTAGAATCGATGCAATCGAAGCAATGAACCAGCAAAAATGTAAGAATTTTCAATAAAAGTTCCTCCTCTTATGTCATTAGGGGCATACGAGATTCCATGCAGCTGCCGCCACAGTTACATGGGCGAGATGGGAAGAACCATAGAGGAACCTCCGTGAACACATTCGTCATTACAAGTACAACAATACCAATAAATCGGGCGTAGCTCTCCACGCATTGAAATCTGGCCACGCCAGTGTATTTGATAACACCCGCTTCCTAGACAGAGAAGACTACTGGAGAACGAGGAGGATAAAATAGGCTGTGAAAATTATCAAACATCTCCAAACCCTCAATGCCGACCAGGACTACTTGTCCACGATGCCTGGAAACATCTATTTTACCATGACGTCCGGATGCTGGAGTTATATTTGTATTCCGTCTTTGAATAAATTCCCGCCTCACCAGGGTTACTGGTGAGGGGAAAATGAAAAAAAAAATCTCCGCGCATATAGACTAAGTATGAATGAGAGCGTGAATGTTTTAGTGAAAAACAATGAAGAAAAATGAAAATATTAGGAACTCCTATATGAACCGTAAAACACATTATTATTAAATCTAACGTTCGCCTGAAGTAGCACTATGTATATTGTGACATACCAATATGATGACATTTTTTATTACAGAATATTTGTCGTAAATTGGCGAAATGCTTAGGGCAAATAATAGGCAATATGGCGCCTTAGTAACGACGTCGTGGTTGTTGTCAGGATAAACAAACATTCATCTGACCGTGGAGGCAACTGATTATTAAAACGGGAATTTGGGCATTTTGGCAAATAAAAAAGGAAAATTCATTCGATCGCATGTCGTGACGGTGAACAGTTCGCTCTCGACTAGATTAATTTGTGCATGTTGGGACTTTGAAATATTTTCGTGGATGGAGCAAGAATCGGACATGAGGGACATATTCGGACTCTGAATATTTTCGTAGCAGAACCAGAAGTGAACTTGTGATACTTCTAAGATTTGGGAACGTGTCGAGTTCCGAATATTTTTGCTGTGCATCAAAATAAGACTTGGAGTTTTTCGCAGTGAACTCTTAATAATTCTTGAACTGATAAATGTATGCGGTTCACAAACGATACGAGACTTTGCCTATTTTCTTGCTATAAACGGAAGATAGAACTAAAAGATTTGTTTTGCGGTGTAATCATAAAAGCACTGGATATTTATACGGTGAGAACGGGCATCGAACATAATATAGTGGAGCTGGAACAAATATTTGAGTGGTGCGAAGCGGTGAATCGGCGGTGTTCGTTTTTAAAGAAGAGCAGTTGATTCGTGGTAATTCGACTTCTGGACATACAAGCTTCAAAAAGGTAGGGAAGGCGTTTCTTCGAGGAACCACCAATCAAGAGCACGCGAAGACCAGAATTGCCGTATAAGGTTCGAACCAGGATATAACTAAGAAAGTTATCAATGTAAATTTCTCACATTTTAATTTGCTACAGTGGTAGAAATAAACATTAAGTTTCTCTTGAAAGAAAGATAAAATGATTTTCATTGGCCAATTCAAGCTAATAAGCAGCTAGATCAAATCTCTGTTTTCAGATTCCTCGCCATTCTGTATAGATGGCAGATCGGGTAATCGGCTATTAATAGATAATAGCGATTATTTCTGACGTGACCCATCGACCCAGCTAACGGGATAATATTCAGTTTTTATCAGAGTAATAATAGTTAAAATATTATCGTAACCTTTTTCTTGGCGCCCATGTTATTAGAAATTTGGAAACGGGTTACGACGAATCGCCCTATAAGTAGCAGTTAGGGGTATGTTTCAATATAGGTTTATTTAATTTTAAGTCAGTTTATTTAAGTTATTGCCCTCCCCTTAGCTCCGTAAGCAGAAATGCTGGAGCGAATACTATACTCCGTAGTCTTAATAAACTACCGATTCGCCACAGATACTGGCGAGGGGAAAACTGAAAAAAATCTCCGCGCATTACGCCCTGAGGAAGGTCGCAGAATGGCAGTCGAAACGTCGGCACCTGTACCTTGGACGCGGCGACTCCCGGACAGCCAAGAAGCCTCCGGCCGCAGAAGCCTACGCTCTCACAACGTTCAAGAAGTAGTACAACATACTGTAGTAAATTTTAGTTTGTAAGGCCCTAAAATGCTTCGTTTAGGAGTTACTTAACCATATAGATTAAAAATGCAGTGGAGTATTGCGGGTTGCATTGACATTAACTTTTTTTTTAATCGTTCATATTTTGAAACTCAAACTGCAATTTATCACGCCTCATTTGTAAATATTGGTTGCGTGTGAGAGCCGCGAAAGGTATTTTCGGAATAATATTAGACACTTCTGAATGCGTAACATAATTAACTTTATTTAATGTTCAATTCATTTACTTTTCATTTGATGTTTGAATGAATTGAGAGTCTCAAAAAGTTTGATACCACTTTATCGGCCAGTTACCTATTGTTCATTTTAAATGGCACCTGCAAATTGAAATGAAAAACTGGATTCAAACAGTCTTTCATTAATTTATTTTCAACTTTTCATACGAAACCGTTAAAACATCTGAAATTGCAATAATTTTTTTTGTAGTTTTTGCAAAGAATATTTGCATCATCATTAAAGAGCATCGTTCTTCCTCTTTTAACGGAAGAGGTGTAAATGATTTGTAGAGTAAAGTTTTTGGTAAAGAAATATGTGACGGACTTTTTTAGGAAGACATTAATATTAGATGGTATCTCTCCTGCAATTAATTGGGAAAACAGATGAATGAAAAGTTTCCGCACAACAACCGCACGAGCGCTTGCGTCTAGACAGACGGCGCGAGCAAATAATTTTCCCAGAACTTGATAATGGTTTCCTGTACGGCACTTGAGTACAATAACAATTGTAAATTGCGATTTGAAGCATTGACTATCTAAATAAGTTACGTTGTAGGTATATTGGAATGATAGTCTATTGTTAGGCTATTGTTAGTTGCATTATTACAAAAATTAGTAGCTATCTGGTTGTAGTAAAAGGAACTGACCCTGTGTTTATTTTATGATCATAGAAGCTTTTTTATGAAATTTCTCGCTTTTCGGATCTTTCAGTTCTTAGTACATTTCATTTTCTATCCTTGATCTTTACGTTTCCAGGTGTCGTTTTTTGGCTTATTGAATATTGTCTGTTCTTTTTTGCTTGAAGAACAGCTATTACAGCTGCTCTCCTTTTTGTCACCTCTTTTAATGTTTCCACTTGATCAGGAAACCAAGTAATGATAAGATTTTTTACCCATAGTGTATGTACTGTTGTATTGCTCCTGAACATTGATTGCCATTTCAGAGCAAGGAATTTGGAACTGCATTGCTGAAAGGCAATTAGAGATGTGTAAACACTAAAATGTTAGTATCTGGTGATTGATGTCTCATTTTGAGCGCTGACATGTTTCCGGAGCAGTAGAGCTGCGATATTTATTCCGAAAGAATTTAATAGTTTCGTTTGGAGTATGCAGTGCTGTCAACATTACGTTACCTTCCACCTTCAATTGCATTTCAAGATAAGAAAGACCACAAAATTTGGTAACGTCCTGCATTTCACATGAACTAAGATGTCATAATTAGGAATCAAAAGAGGAAACGTCTCCCCAAGATTTTGCACACTCATATGCTACTATAGTTTCATCTAACATGTTTCCAACACTGAAGGTAGTAATATGGCGCAGTAGTGCTAGTAACTGAGGAACGAAATTGTAGAAGTAAAAATTATGATCTGCTGCTATTCAGCATGTTTGTCATAAAACTAAAATTCTATACGTAAGTCATGCTTTTGCAAGGGGCGAAGTAACCTCATTTTATGTCCTTCTGAGGTCAAATAAACTAACAATAATTTAATTAATAGACCGAAATGAATATATATTCTCTGGTTCATATACCAACGCTGCCAGCAGGGTTTCCCCAACCAGGTATCTCCCACCAGCGGGTTACCCCAGCCGGGACAACCTCTATTCTCTCCACCAGTCTCCCGCCATGTGTCTGAATTCTTATACTCTCTGCTTATAAGACTGACAGCGTCATGTGACAACAAAACTCCAAGGAAGGGACTGCTCTTCATTAAATTTTTGCTATGCACGTATTGCGATACGGAACAAAATACCGCGTAATCAACAAATTGATACCATTCCCTGTTCATGGCATTTACATTACACGAAAGCATGTATTTATTAGCGACTCTTCGAGACCGCACAATAGCAAAACACATATCACATAACAGATTTTCGAGACATTGTGGCCAGGCTGTGGTGGCGGTGATGAATTCACTTGGCACTCAGTTCTGTATTGAATTGTAATGAACAGCTGTTCGCAGCATTTCACACGTCAAAAAAAAAAAAAAGAAAGAAAAAAAAATTCCACGCGCACATTGAATTACTGCGACAAAGAAATCAAATCAAATGAACACAATGCGCAGTGTTTTTGCAGCGCAACGCAGCCTCCTATCTGCCGCGCCCCGCCTCCCAACGCCATCGACTGGCAGCGGCGTGGTGCTATTGCGAATATTCGCTCTGTATGTATGTGTATGTGGGTATATGTTTATGTGTGATTGATTTTTTCGTGTTTCCGGGCGCGTCAACAGCTTTGGTCATTAGTCCCGTTAGTGTAGTGCATGTATTTTCAGGGGAGATGACGGTGATCTTCCCCCGCTGGATGGCGAGATCCGGCGCCGACCTACCGTCGGCTAGTGAGGTTTCCCCCTAACCAGGACTCTCCCACCAGCAGGGCACCGCCCCAGCCGGGACAAGCTCTAAGCTCCCAACCGGTCTCCCGGGATATGTGGTTGTGAAGTGCTGTGAGTGTAAGTGTGTGTGTGTGTAAGGGGAGAGGATATGACAAGGAAGAGGAAAGACAGATCGCGCGCGGTCCGTTTGTTAGGGTACTACTCGGGCATTCGCCTGGTGTTGATCGGAGAAACCACGGAAAACTACCGATCAGAGCAGCCGGTCGGTAGAATTCTTCTCCTGACAGCGACTGAATTCGACCTAGCTGAAAAGCTAGTGTCGAAAATCCTGCCGCCGTCAGGACTCGAACCTAGGACCTCTCGGTCAGAGGCGCTGCAGTGGCATCAGTTGTTGCACTGAGTTACCGTTCACGGTTTTTATGTGTGTGTATATGTGTATGAGTATGTATATGTGCATGTGTGTATATGTGTATGAGTACGTGTATGTGTATGTGTGGGTTCAATTGCGGTCCAACGCGAGCGCCATCCCGCCAGCTCACGGTCGGCTGACAGCGGCAGGTAACCGCTGTGGCAACCCGTGCGATTGAGAATTTTATTTGTTTGTTTAATAAGTTATTATTACATATATACTTGCAAAATTTGTTCACAATATGGCTAGTCCGAAGACTTTTAAGCCATTAAAATAACTGAGAATAAAACATGAAAGGGTAAAGACCTTCCGACAGAAGGCGAATACCTACAAGCGACGTTGTGCGCGAGTTGTCACATGAAAATAGGGTGCCATCTGTATTACTAATTTCCAATGTGAGCAGAAATTTGAAGTAAACTATGCAGCCTCCATTCGTGTTAGAAGTGTCTGTAATCTCACTTAATTACCAAGAATACGAAAAAAAGCCAATTAAACAGTTTCATTTTGACTCAAAATACAAATATTTGCCTGCATTATTCCACGTTATGACGTGCGTACCGTCTGAATTATTATGGTTTATTGCTGGTGATTTGGGTTCGTCAACACGGATGTCATTAGGCCCGTTAGTGTAGTTCATGTTTTTCCTCAGGAGATGGCAGTTATCTTCCCCCGCTGGATAGCGAGATCCGGCGCTGACCAACCGTCGGCTAGCGGGGATTCCGAAACCCGGTATGTCCCACCTGCGGGGCACCGCCGACAAGCTCTAAGCTGCCGACTTGTCTCCTGGCATGTGTCTGAATTCTTATACTCTCAGCTTACAACACGGATGACGTCATGTGACAACAAAACTCCAAGGAAGGGACTGCCCGTCACTGATTATTTGCTATGCACGTAATATGATATGGAACAAAAATATTTTGATATCATCGGCATGTAAAGAAGTGCTAACTCTGTAGCCGTGTATACTGTACTATGTTGATGCAGAATTCATGAAAACTATTTTTTGTTAAAGTATTTAACTAATTTACTATGTAAAATACAGCTTATGTCTCCATGCACCGCCAATGTGTCCTTATTTCAAGTCAATATAAAACTGATTAAAATTAATTATTTGTATCCTGACTTAAAATTCACCAGAGTTTGTGCTTTTCTTGCTGTTTGCTTTATAAATAAATGGGCCGCTTGTTCGCCCTGTTCAAAAGAATTTCTTTTAAACCTTTGAAAATTTCCCCACTTGGGGTAAGGAAAACTGTTATGAAAGTTTCTCTTTTGAAAACAGAGGGGGTACCCAGAAGATCGAAGCTCCATACATTTTGCAGTGATTGAACAAAATCCCATTTTGTGGCTTAAGAAAAATAACTCCACATCTCCCCAACGTGAGCTACACAAAACCTTCACCTTTCTCCGCTTATTTCTTGTATAATTCTTGGTATCTTACAAGCTTCCTGCCTTTTCTCCTTTCCTGCAAAATGGAGCTCCTTTCCCGCTCATCATTGCCATCAAGTATTCACCACACGTTCTACTAGGTTCGCCCAAATATTTGAACTTAATATATAATTCCATAAAATTATTGGAAGTGTTTTGTGACGAATACTTCCTTATAACATGCTGGGCACACAGTGCATTGACTCTTGCAGCAAATGAAACCGGAAATGCTCAATGACTAGAGTACCAGGGTCGAATGTCAAAAAATGTAACAGAAGATCCCAAAATATATGGATCAATCCAAGTGGCACTAGTACAGCACGTACTTTCTCATATTAGTAATGGTGACGAAATGTTATGGCACCGCAATTTTTTTTTTTTTTCATTTTAATACATCTCAGTCATCACTTGTAAAACTTATTACCAATCGTAGCACATTATGAGCAGAAACTAATTCTTTTAAAGTGAATACAGTAACACAAATGTAGCAATCTAAAACTCCCGTTCAAAGAGTGAAAAACATTTTCTAACAACCAAACCGTCATTCTATGAACTCCAAACTATCATGTCGCGGCATTGCCATTCTCAAATTGCAATCTAATGAAAACCACTAATACCCCTATTTATAAACAAAGATACATCAGCACATAGTTTATCGTTTTATGTGAAACAGATTTGGAATATTCTAATAATAATGTTGCAAAGTGTACTAACTAACCTTTCAATTATCTCGTAAAAGACTTTTTTTACAAAATAAGGCAAATTTGAATGTGTAATTGTAAAAAGTTCAAAAATTACCCAAAACTACATTACCTTATTTAAAAATATATTTTAGTACATATTACAAAAACTAAAGAAATCTCTATAATATGTTTTATTTCTGAAGTGTTGATTTTTGGGAGGAGTTCACAAAAAATGAGAAATGTGTCATTTTAATAGGCGTATTTGAAATTTATTCGAGAAAAAAATTAACGTAAACATTTGTACTCATTTTGAGAAAATAACTGCTTTAAAGATGCCTACGATTCAGTCAACGTAGAAAATTTAAAAATTTACAATTTCTGAAAATTAAAAGGCAATTTTTGACAATGTCCTACACCATTATTAAGCGTTCTTTGCTCTAACCGAATAAAAATTTTAATATAAAAACGGAAGACATTTTTGAGAAAATGTTCAGACTTCACGTCAAGAACACCTCAAAACCAAATTCACAGGTCTCGATTTCAGCCAGATCGATAAGCGAAAATCAGTTTTGGAGAAAATCCTCTGTACGATGGAGACGGACAGACAGAGGGACAAACAGACAGACAGACGGACGAACGGACGGACAGTCAGACAGAAGGACAGACGGACAGTTAAACAGACGGACGGATAGAAGGAATAAGGACAGAAGGAAGAAACAGAACGGAAAGGGGGGCGACAGAGGGACAGACAGACAGAGTTAGTGATAGCAAGAAGGACAAACAGAGGAACAGAAACAGAATTACCGTCAGACGACAGATTTTGTTAGATGAAGTAATTTGCTGCAGCAAATAGGCGTAGGTGTTTCTCTTTAATATCTTTAAGAGAAGGATTTTAGGTCTCGAGACAGGAGTTATTCATCGAAAAATAATTATTTTATTATTATTATTATTATTATTATTATTATCATCATCATGAATATTATTATATCTATTAGTTGCTTTGTAGTAGAAGCAGGAGCATTATACTGACGTTCAAACTGCACGATACAGACGATATATCTGGAAGACTCCAGACTCTCAAATTAATTCAAATTCGCCTACCGAGAATGGCTGGTTGAGTTAGCCAGAATCCTCTTTCTGAAATATTACTGACTCTACCTCAGTCACTTACGTTACCGTTTCAAATGATGAAAAAAATGCATGGTTTTCGGCGCGCGATTACGTAACTTTCTCTTTTGGCGAGAATGAAAAAAAAGAACATTTTTTGTAGCTTAGCTTGTTTTTATTACATTAGAATCTTTCATTTTGTGTGTGTTGTGATAAGCCAAGGAGAGTTTAGTTACAGAGATAGAATTGGCATCTAGCGTTAGTAATAATGGCATTGTTTGCAAACTCGGAAGTCAAAGAATACGCGTTGTTAGTAGAACCGATCAACAAAGTGTAATATTCCAAGGTTGGTGTCATAACGCTGAGCTGATTGACACGGCTCTGAATACATTATATGCAAAAGGTGTAGAGAGGACATTGAAAGCCGTGAGCTTGTAGAAGGGCGTAAGAAATCACTCTGAAAACATATTGAAGCGTACACACGTAAGCGGTTGGTGAGGTGCGGATTTTTCAACGTAGGCTGGGGCATCATTGAAATGATAGAGATGCGGGAATTTATAATTAGTTTGATAGCTTGGTATTGTAAATAGTAGTAAGAAATTGTAATTGTAGATTCTAATAATGGAGTAGTTGGAAGTTTGAATTAAAATAGACTCCGTGTTTCGAGGGGATATATATTAGGATAGCTCTGTTGATGGAAGAATTTTTCGATAAGTGGGTGGAGACAGTCGCACGTAGGTGTTTCATACGAAGCACAGATAGGGAAAATCACGACCGCGCATTGATTTTATGGGCAATATTAAATCCTATTAAGACCAAATTCTTGAGGACATTCTGGATCATTTTACATTTATTTTAATGATAGGTAAGTAAGCAAGAATAGGGATACCAAGGATTTCATGAACAACATTCTGCTGGTCGTCCGAGAAGCCATCTAACAAGATACTTTAGTGAGCTTACGAACTATATTCAAACCCGTACGGTAGTTTAATGTTCTATATAAAAATAAGTAATTTTTATGTGCTCAATAAAATTGTAATACACATAAAAATAAATGTTACATTTTTATTGTTGAGAAAGGCTGATAATTTATATTAGTTGCGATCAATCTAATAATTGATTTCAATCAATAGAACTTCCAGGCATCGTGATTCTGTATAGAATTACACGTCCACATGCAACAGGTAAGGAGTGAATGTTGAATCTCGAACCCATGATTAAATTGGAAGTATATTTAATAAATTAGTGTTAACATTGAGAGAATTTGTGATCATAGCATTTCAACGGTAGTAATTACAATTATAATAATAACAGTGGATAAAATTAGATAATTGTTGTAAACATTATCCAGATTTGGCAATAGTAGGAATAAAAGAAGAGAGGAAAAGTATTTCAAGTGTACTTATTTTAATTTTCTAAAACAAGTATCTGGTCGTCCAGATATCCGAGGGAGCTAAAGATGTAACTAAAAACGAAATTCAAAAGATATTTAAGAGAAAAAAATGAAAATAATACATTTCTAACCAGACTACACGTAGCAGCCAAACGCATATTCAGCAAACTATTACTGCAAGCGAGTGGAACTATTCCTAGTCCATTCAGTTCTCTAAAGTGTGTTTGTGCAAACAAAACGCCACACATCCCTGTGCGTACCTATAAAAGAAATTTACATGTTTTACAACAACGTTAGTATTTATTACAATCTAACAATGTTATTTAAACTACAAAGGTTGTTTCATCTCAGTGTTATATGCATAATCGGTTAGTGAAGTACTAGTTATATCAATTCTAAAAGATTACGTATTGTTCAGCTAATTAATATATGCTGAGAAAATCAAGACACCTTTATATAACAATGTAAACCGGGAACGGTAGCTCAGTAATGTAACAATGTAAACCCGCTGCTCTGATCGGTAGTTTTTCATGGTTTCTCCGATCAACACCAGGCGAATGCCGGAGTAGTACCCTACCAAACGAGCCACGGACCGCGCGCGATCTGTCCTTCCTCTTCCTTGTCCTATCCTCTCCCCTTATACACACACGTACACTAACATGCGCTACACTACCACATATTCCGGAAGACCGGTCGAGAGCTTAGAGTTTGTCCCGGCTGGGGCGGTGCCCCGCTGGGGGGAGAGTCCTGGTGAGAGAGAAACCCCACTAGTCGACGGTAGGTCGGCGCCGGATCTCGCCATCCAGCGGGGGAAGATCACCGCCATCTCCCGAAAAAACATGCACTACACAAACGGGACTAATGACAAAAGCAGTTGACGCGCCCGGAAATACAAAATATCAATCCATCAATAAAACGACTTAAAAAACTTTCATGAGCGCTTCCTAATTAAAAATTCCACATAAACCAGTGAAACGTACATAAAAACGACTAGGATTGAGAGGTGAAATGCGTGACAAGCACCTCGAGCGAGAGGTCACACGGGCGCGCAGACGGCACGTGTCTGCAATGCCGCTCGTCTCTCGTCCGCTCCGTGGAACAGCAGCGCAGCACGGCGGGGCGCAGGGCAATACACTTCACGCCGCTAACAGCCCCCTCACGTCTCCATCGAGAGGCAATTACGCGCCAAATGTCAATTCGCCCCACGATATGGAACGTGTGCGCGCCCCGGCGCCGCGCTAATACGGTATCTCTGCCGGGGAGGAGATGCAAAGAGGCGAAAAAAGCCTTCTGTGCTGGGGGCGCCGCCGTAGCGGGCAAAACGTGCGCGAATAGTTCCTTTAAAACAGTTGGATTTATGAAGAAGAATGAGAAGAAAAATAAGCGGATGAAAAAGTCTGAATAATAGCTAAACTTAGCTTAAACAACACTATTTTGCAACATTTGAGAACAGGTGAGACTTTATCGATTGATTGATTTTTTCGTGTTTCCTGGCGCGTCAACTGTTTTGGTCATTAGTCCCGTTAGTTTAGTGCGTGTTTTTACTCGGGAGATGGCGGTGATCTTCCCCCGCTGGATGGCGAGATCCGGCACCGACCTACCGTCGGCTAGTGGGGTTTCCCCCTAACCAGGACT
This sequence comes from Teleogryllus oceanicus, assembly GCA_964035755.1. Taxonomy (NCBI): domain Eukaryota; kingdom Metazoa; phylum Arthropoda; class Insecta; order Orthoptera; family Gryllidae; genus Teleogryllus; species Teleogryllus oceanicus. The sequence continues at coordinate 19,051,876 of CAXIVR010000012.1, read as the reverse complement.
CTCCCACAAGCGGGGCACCACCCCAGCCGGGAGAAGCTCTAAGCTCCCGACCGGTCTCCCGGAAGATGTGGTAGTGTAGTGCATGTTAATGTAAGTGTGTGTGTATGGGAAGAGGATACGGCAAGGAAGAGGAAGGACAAATCGCGCGCGGTCCGTGGCCCGTTTGTTAGGGTACTGCTCCGGCATTCACCTGATGCTGATCGGAGAAACCACGGAAAACTACCGATCAGAGCAGCCGGCCGCTATAATTCTCCTCCAGGCAGCGACTCAATTCGACCTAGCTGACAAGCTAGTGTCGAAAATCCTGCCGGCATCACGACTCGAACCTATAATCTCTCGATCAGAGGCGCTGCAGTGAAATCATTTGATGCACTGACGTGCCGCTCCCGGTGAGGCTTAATCATTGCATGCCGAAATTAATTTGATGTTGGTATTTTGCTTCATGCCTCTTGTTTCTACCATATCCCCCCCACCCATTTTCCTCATGATCTCCGCATTTTTCTCTGATGTTTCCCATCTCACGTTCTGCACAATGAGTTACCAGTGGTACTATAAAAGCACGCACGTTCACTTACTATTGACAACAGTATCGTAATATAACTTGCTGACCAGACTGGAAAACGGAATAATCAGACTGACTTACAGACCCGCATCTGACGACTGCTACCTCGACATTAAAACCCAGCACGACATTAAACCTCTTGAGACAGAAACCTACGAAACTGCACGGAAACGACTGCTAGAAGCAATATACAATCCTTCCTTATCTGCTTTTGTCGAACCTTATCGTCATATCATGAACAGAACCATCCCTCACAACAGGAAGCGCCACCCGCTTGACATATTCACCCTACCTCCACCTTCTCCCACAATATAGCTACGTAGACCATACGACCAGGCACCTGGACAACCAGCACTTACATTCACTACTTTATAAAACTTCTGAACCTAAAACCTCTCTACTAAACGACGTGAGTTCCCTAGAATCCAGAAATGCCCCCCTTTTTCCAACAATCTCCATATACTATATACAGTTTTACAAATACCTTAACAAAAAAACCAATTGCGACGCAGTACTCTCAAATAAAATAACCCATCTAAAACCCCTTTAAAGAAATAACCCATCGGACATATTCCCAGCCTTAAAATTACACCTGCATTAAAATAACCTGTGATCCCCTCCTACACCTTAATTAGAAACCTACCTCCTCCCACAATACCCTCCCTTTAACAAAATAACCTCTCTAAATTCTAGACCTTATTAAATCCTAAACCTAATCTAAATCCTAAAATTAAACCGTCTTCTCATGTCCAAAACACCACTCATCCATTCACGCTTCCCATACGCCATTCTCTCCTATCACCAGTTCATCTGGGGGATGGAGAGATAAGAAAGATTGTTTTTGCACCATGTTAAAATCACACACATGCAGAGGAGTACAGTCTCTGTACAGGCAGCACGACTATAGACACACATACGCAGTATCGTAATATTATTATTTTGCGCTATCTAGCCTACTAAGACTTTAGCTATAATTTGATAAACGCAAGCGATGCGGATAAAAATTTAAAAAGTAATATTTAAAAAGATCTCAAAAACATTTGTAAAAAATCTGTGGTAGTGGTTTACTTACCAAGGCCGTTATCACGGAACAATGCTTGAAGGGTAACATTCGTTTACATCAACACTGCTCTTCAAGGAAAAACTCGTATTATCCCTGATTCTGAAAAGGTTGATAAATAATGCTTCTATAAATAGTAAATAGCTTTCTCAACTATGTTATGCACTCGTAACACTGGTTTTGTGAATCTATGATACCAAAAAAGGAGTCTAAGGCAACGGGGCTATCCGTGAACAATATTAGCGCCAATCTCCACCCTCATACCGGACCGCCGTCTAACCGTTTCTTCAGCATAAAATCCTCAGTACAATTTATTCCTGTTTTCTCGTACCGGCGCTCTGACTGTGAGTACATTCCTGTTTAATAACAGTAAATTATTAAAATTTAATTCAAATTTCTGAACGTTAATAGCATGTGTCATACCGTTTTCGGAGCTTTTGAAGAATATCGTCTCCATCCCCATGAAAAAACATCTGGTTGACTGCATTATTCATTTTTTTAACTTTGATGACCATATTGCTGTGTTCTGATCTCTATTTTCTTCACTCTTCATACAAATATATTTCCAGCACAGAGCTACCAACCTCCATGTCGTAAAACCACTTTCATGATTAACTGGTGTAATTGAATTGTTTATTTCAGAAACCCGCAAGCGCCAAATTTCTTATGTCATGAACGCTGAGGAAAATTGTCCCGGTTTTTCTGATTTCAAAATATTTTTTAATACTAAAGCAGTTGATAAATTAAAAATTTTCAGTCAAATATGCACTAAACGATGTGACTATCCTCACGGATCAATATTCCGCCGCTAATGTGCTTTTTAGATTTTGGCGTTTGACAGGTTTCTCAATTAAACCATTCAATTAATTTTGATTGCTAATTTCAAACATTTTCTGCCTGATATGTTGTCCATTCATTTCATTCCATTTTATTTTATTGGTCTTGAATTTACATAGATCAGTACTATAGTAATTTTACATATGTATTTTGGTGGCATAAATTAACCTTAAAAATTAACTTAATTCTAAAACTTACTACTTAGGATAAGGGAGCTCATGAAGCGCCTTGCTTATTACCAAACTCTGACTGCATGATCAAGAAAGCTGGAATTGGGAACCTATTTTTGATTCTAGTACGGGAATCTGGGATTTGATCGAGGTTGAAATGGGATAGGTGGTCGTTTTGGTTGATGTATGAGTAGAATTTTCTGGAGATCTACGTTGTCCAGTTCACTCGTTGTTGTGCGGGGCTGTGAGAAAGCCGAGTGCGTTACGGCAGGGTCGGGGCGCCGCCTCGCAGCTCCTTGGTGCGGAGGAGCGTGTGACAAATGGGCCTCTGGATCGAGAGGCGGCGAGGGTCGGCCGGCGAGCCGCTGCCGCCCAGCTGCGCTCTCAACAAATGACTCGCGCCCCGCCCCCTTTGAGACCGCTCGCGCCGCCTCACCACCGCCGCCGCCGCCGCATCTGTCTTCACCACCGCGGACCGGGAGCGGTAGCTCAGTGCATCAACTGATGTCACTGCAGAGCCTCTGACCGGGAGGTTCTAGGTTACACTCCCCACGGCGGCAGGATTTTCGACACTAGCTTTTCAGCTAGGTCGAATTCAGTCGCTGTCTGGGGAGAATTCTAGCGGCCGGCTGCTCTGATCGGTAGTTTTCCGTGGTTTCTCCGATCAACACCAGGCGAATGCCGGGGGAACCCTACCAAACGGGCCACGGACCGCAGGCGATCTGTCCTTCCTCTTCCTTGTCCTATTCTCTCCCCTTACACACACATTTACACTAACATGCACTACACTACCACATATTTCGGGAGACCGGTCGGGAGCTTAGAGCTTGTCCCGGCTGGGGCGGTGCCCCGCTGGTGGGAGAGTCCTGGTTAGGGGGAAACCCCGCTAGCCGACGATAGGTCAGCGCCGTATCTCGCCATCCTGCGGGGGAAGATCTCCGTCATCTCCCGAGAAAAAAACATGCACTACACTAATGACCAAAGCAGATGACGTGCCCGGAAACACGAACAAATCAATCAAATTCACCACCACGGAACTTGCCTCTCACATTCTTCTGTTCTCATCTGAGCGTGTGGGAATAAGAATAAGTCAATTTAGATAGATTGATGGATAGATAGACAGATTTATTAAAGTTCGCTTTGAGCTAATGCTCGATGGCAAACATTACAACTAGATATACAACAATTACAAAACTATTATGAATATTTACAAGTATAATTAGAATTTGAGATTGATATCCTAGTTATAATTAATTTTAGAGTTATCTGTAAGTTGATTTTTAACTACTCTAACACTTCACTCCACTTCACTTCACTTCATTTCAGTGCGCTGCTACATTAGAAGGAAGAGTCTTTAGTTCTTTTGCAGGTAGTTTGTTCCTATCTACTACAGTACGATTCACAAAGAAGAACTTGCCTACATCAGTTCTTTGCTTTCTACATCGTATTTTCCAGGGATGTCTCCTCTGCTTTTATAATCAGGTTTCTGTAATCTTTTACTGAGGTCTGCCCATGCTGAGTCCCCTTTGTATGTCTTGTACATTACGCATAAACGCGCCCGTTCCCGTCTCTTAGAACTTATTTAATCAGGTTTGTCGACATAGACTTCTGTGGTAGTGTAGTTCATTCTCAGGCGTTGTCTTCATTTTATGGCTGAACACATCAAGGATCATCATATTCAGAAATACTCTGGATTGTAAACCACACTGTTATTGCCAGTACTCATTACCAGACGTTCTAGTAACACCACCAATCCTAGTGATATGTCAAATACTTATGGTAACACCTTACCAGTTTCCCCTCGTCCTCTTTAACAAACTGTACCAGCTTTCAGTTAAATCTCCTTTACCTTCATCTTCACCTTTTCCGTTCAATACCCCTCTTTTTGCTCCCCTCCTACCAGGAGAGGTGACTAATAGTATCAATTGATGTCACTGCAGTGCTTCTCACCAGGAGGTCCTAGGTTCGAGTCCCGTCGGTGGCAGGATTTTCGACACTAGCTATGTCAAATTCAGTTGCTGTTCGGAAGAGAATTCTAGCGGCCGGCTGCTCTGATCGGTAGTTTTCCGTGGTTTCTCCCATCAACAAAGGACAATGTCGAAGCAACACTCCAAGAAACGGGCTACGGATCGCGCGTGATCTTTCCTTCTCCTTCCTTATCCTATCCTCATCCCTTACTTACGCACACTTAAACTAATATGCACTACAATACCACACATGCCTGGATACCGGTCGAGAGCTTGGAGCTTGTTCCAGCTGGGGCGGCATTGTACAGGTTGTAAATACCTTAGTGAGGGAAACCCCGCTAGCCCACGGTAGGTCGGCGCCAAATCTCGCCATCGAGCGGGGGAAGACCACCGCCACCTCCCGACGAAAAATGCGCTACACGTACGGGACTAATGACATCCTCCGATGCGCCACTGACGAATCACTAACATTCAATCAATCAATCCTCCCCTCCTCTTTCTCCTTCTACTCCCGGGGATACTAGCGCAGACTTGGTTATGAGCTGAGTGCGATGTGCTTCTGTTCGCTAACGTCATCCCCACCACTAGTTGTCATCATACTGTCAACCTAAGCGGAAGACATGAAAAAGGAATAGATAAGACCCGTACTTGCCAATACCCTATATTCGCATACACTTTGTTCCCGCCACATTTTAATGCCAAATAACTTTCAAAGGCAAGTATCTTCGCATCGCTCGCCCGAATCCAAGTCATGGCAAGGCTCGGGCCTTCGGCCCTCGCGGTCACTATAAACAACCTTCAGTCTGTCCACCGCATAATTGCCAATTCACTGTCATAAGAAAGCACTTTAATGGTTAAATTCACTACCCTGTGGCACTACGGTGACAGACACATGAACATCGCACATCACATAACCCAGTCTCCACTCGTATGCCCCCACTCCCCTTCTCTCCATCCTCCTCCTTACTTTTCGTTCTTTCTTCCCTTCACCATCACCACAAGCAACCCAACACAACAGCATATCTTCCGATTCCACTCTCCCAGAGCTGCAAGATCATCGCCCTTAATGCCATCCGAGCCACGTCGTCGCAAGCGCCTACTCCTCTTTAGTCCGCGCCACCTCCGCCACCCCCAGCGCCCTCCAGCGGCCCCAGACAGCAACAGCCCACGCGCTCCGCCGCACGCCGCCATTTGTCATGAGGATTAATCCGAAGGCGCCGATCCGCGACTTGCGGAATTCCATCGGCCGTTCTATCACTGTGAGGGCTTCAATTATTCCCTCCAATAGCAGAGCGCTTTAGGAAGACTACGAGAAATATCGTTATCAAAATTAGTAAGGAAACAATTACTCTCACCGGTAAGGAGTTAAAAAAAGAAGAAAAAACGCGATAAAACGATCGAGGTTTTAAATGAAGAAAACTTTGAGATATGACCATTATATATGTTAGATATTCATTTGCATTGTATATGCCGCGTTCTGGAATGAGTATTGCAAGTTTTAACTAAATCAAATGTTCCTTATGTGCGAATATAATACAATATAAATGAATAACAATGGAGGAAATTTACTTAGGCATTTTGCTTAATCCTTCTGCAGCCATCGAGTCCTGATGGCGGCAGGATTTTCGACACTAGCTTTTCAGCTAGCTCGAATTCAGTCACTGTCTGGAGGAGAATTCTAGCGGCCGGCTGCTCTGATCGGTAGTTTCCCGTGGTTTCTCCGATCAACACCAGACAAATGCCGGAGCAGTACCCTACCAAACGGGCCACGGACCGCGCGCGATCTGTCCTTCCTCTTCCTTGTCTTATCCTTTCCCCTTACACACACACACACTTACACTAACATGCACTACACTACCGCATATTCGGGGGGCCGGTCGGGAGCTTAGAGCTTGTCCCGGATGGGGCGATGCCCCTCTGGTGAGAGAGTCCTGGTTAGGGGGAAACCCCACTAGCCGACGGTAGGTCGGCGCCAGATCTCGCCATCCAGCGGGGAAAGATCACCACACATATCCCGATAAAAACATGCACTACACTACCGGGACAAATGACCAAAGCAGTTGACGTGCCCGGAAACAGGAAAAAATCAAATCAAATCAATCCTCTGCAGCCCCCTCTCCATTGCTGCTGCAATCACTCCATGTTCCCTTCCCCGCACATAGAAGCAGCGACTTGAAAGTACTATTGCTGCTACTCATGGTAAGAAAAGATGAGATGACGTTAGCCTTGAGAGGAAGAAGACTAGGGAGATCACCCCAAAATGACCTGACACGCAAACTTATTTTCTGGGGTAAAGAAGTGTCTTAAGTTTTCAAGCTTCGCAAAACCCCTAGTAGTTTTGTGCAGACTTCCACAGCCCTTCCCGAGGGTTTTCTAAATTAGGGCTACTTGAATGGGCTGCCCACATGGCGTGTGGTGGCTCAGCGCTTACCTATGGCCTTCCGGTGTGGCTCTTCCGGAGGAGAGGAAAGGCGCTCGGGCGATTGGCTCTAGTTTAGTGAAAGGTGTGTAACGCGCGAGTCATTGGATTGAGGTACTTTGGAAAGTTAGTTCCCTATTCAACCGTTTCTTGCATTTCAAAAGCTCTGTTCTACAGGAGTCGCAGAATAAATGTTGCAAACTGCTAGAGCATGTAGAGGAATCGAAAATAATCACAATGCCAATGCACCTGCATTGGGAAATTTCATGTTAACTGTTTATGCTCAGATGTTCTGCAGGTCGCGTTGTGATACTTACAAGGAGTTTTCACGAACCTCCTAACTATGGAGCTTAAGGAATTGCTAATAATTAGGAGCAAGTGCATTATGCGCAAACGCATATATTTGAAACAGAATAACAAAAACCGAAGGATTGCTCGCGGCTAGTGATCATTTGTAAAGGCCACTTTCCATTGCATCTGGCAAAAGACAGATGGGGCCAAGAAGTCTTGAGTTTCGCGTGTATGACATGGCGTCGTTTCGCACGAGTATTTTATGACAATTTTATGACACCGTCACGAATTGAACTTAAAACCTCTCAAAATTTGCGTTTGCAGCCTAAAACAAGACCGGAACAATTACAATTACAATTCTGAACCTGGATTATAAGGTTTATTTACATATGTCATAGTTTACTTGTAAATAAATGAAGCACGCAGCATGAACAGATAACTTTAAAGGAACTATTAATAAATACAACATTAAAAACAATCATTTTCAGGAAGTCCAGATCACTTAGAGGATCTCTTTCTCATATTTTTATAACATAAGGCCACGATGCTGCTTTAGAAATTTAAGGGGGCCACGATTCCCTTTGTCCTTCTCCCCATTGTGATCACTAATTTTTTTCCCTATCGATTAATCTTCGATGTTAATGTTACCTCACCCGGCATATGTGTACTGAAATTAAAACGCCAGTCTCGATTTTATTTGAAATTATCAGTAGAATTTCAGGCTATACTCTATACCCCATTTGGTGGACACCATATTGGAGATCCTGCTTACTAATTCCAATCTGTCTACCTAGCGCCGTACTTGCACTTGATATCTCTTCCATTTAGAAAGTAAACAAGCGTATCACATTCGTTGTAATATTTTATTTTACCTAGCGTTATCAGCTGGAGAGGTTCTTAGATACATCACTACAGTAATGACTAAATCATATAACTTTTGAAAAATAGCGGATTTACTTATTTATTTTATATATAAACCATTTGTTACAATTCTTCAGTAAATTATTCCACATACAAGTAGTACTGGGAGTGGTAGCTCAGTGCATGAACTGATGCCACTGCAGCGCCTCTGACCCGCAGGTCCTATGTTCGAGTCCTGACTGCGGCAGGATTTTCAACACTAGCTTTTCAGCTAGGTCGAATTCAGTCGCTATCTGGAGGAGAATTTTCGCGGCCGGCTGCTCTGATCAGTAGTTTTTCGAGGTTTCTCCGATCAACACCAGGTGAATGCCGGAGCAGTACCCTACCAAAGGGACCACGAACAGCGCGCAATCTCTCCTTCCTCTTCCTTGTCCTATCCTCTCACCTTACACACACTTACACTAACATGCACTACACTACCACATATTCCGGGAGACCGGTCGGGAGCTTAGAGCTTCTCCCGGCTGGGGCGGTGCGCCCCTGGTGGGAGAATCCTGGTTAGGAGGAAACCACTCTAACGGACGGTAGGTCGGCGCCGGATCTCACCATCCAGCGGGGAAGATCACCGCCATCTCCCGAAAAAAACATGCACTACACAAACTGGACTAATGACCGAAGACGTTGACGCGCCCGGAAACACGAAAAAATCAATCAATCACATACAATACAATACCTTATCTGATAACTGTACAGAGGAAAGCAAATAAGTTTACCGAAAGAACTAACGCAATCAAAATGTCATGGGTACCTCTACAAACGAACGAGATGAACAAGCGAGAGGCTTTGCGCTCTTTATAAATCGTCCGTAGGTCAACCAGCTTGGAAGAAAATTCAGGTTAGACTAGAAAAAACAAATTATTTCGGCCGAAACGATCACACCCACAAAATTCGAACAAGGAAACAAAATTCAGATCTTGGTAATTTTTTTGTAACAGAACAATTAGAAATTGGAACAGTTTACCCGCAGCAGTTTTCAAAGCTTCTCTAAGTGTCCGAATTTTTAGAAATGTTAGAACAAGATGAGTGTAATAGATATTAAATTGAGTAAGTGCTGTGAAGTGCGGTGAAGTGCTGTGAGATGCTGGTCAGTGAAATTAAAAGCAAAACAGTGTATTGTAGTGAAGTGTAGTGATCGTAATCAATGTGTTTGTTTAGTCTAATTTAGCCAATATATATATATATATATATATATATATATATATATATATATATATATATTTAAATTTTTATTGGATATAATGACAGAGTTGAAATGATTTTTATAATACTTAATATTAGTGATAGTATGATTATTGCATCCTCGTCTTGTACTGTAATCCTTTATTGTTATTATTATTATTATTATTATTATTATTATTATTTAACTGTCACCAGGTTATACACAATTGCAGTCCAAATAAATGTATGTAAAATAGGAAAACTATCAAAATAAAGAACTGATACAAAATGGACATTGTAAATTCTTGGTATACCACAGTCACATCCACAACAGATAAATGGTGTCAATTAAGGACAAACAAACATTGACGATCGAGTATTCTAATTACAAAGAATTTTTAAAACTTTATGCGTAAACAGTTCACTGCAGGTGTCAAAAACTGATTATAGGCCGTAATGAAAATCAATGCTTCGGAAACGTGAGACCAAACCGCATTCATTGTGTATCGACAATTCATCTTATTTGCTGTACTTGATTGCAATTGGGATAGATGTAGTTGTTGCTTTCAAAAACTAACGTTGAACTCACAATATTACAGGCAACATAAATAAAAGTTTCATCGAATTGTCATTCCTTCAAAATAGTTTTACTATTTCAATTGTTTCAACTCTAGTTCATAGAGCTCGGAAACAAACGTGACCAAACAAAACATTAGCCGTAGAAGAGAAAAATTAGTACTATTAAAAAATCATCCAAATATCTTCACTAAAAAGTAGTTTTTCGCTTAGTTCACTAAATATGCTCATTAATTCCATGAAAAAATCATTGATTATCTCTATGATAATAGCACGCGTTTAATTAAAAAATTTCACCGTGCAATTAAAATACTACACCTACTAATCAGAATTCAGAAAATGAGCCAAATTGTTTAATGAAGAAACTATAATTCAGAAATAGCCAAGGTATTTCCAACCAGATATAAACGTTAAGTAGCTGACCAATGAAACAGCATAAAATATTTATCATTAATAAATTAAATGTTTTACATAAAAATCAGTTTTAGGTAGAGTCAAACATTATGCTATCATAATCTGTTCCGTAATAAAGTACTTTACTGCCCTAGTATGGTAATGCACTTAATTACCTCAAGTAATGGCGTACCGAAGTAATGGCGTACCAAAGTAATGGCGTACCAAAGTAATGGCGTACCAAAGTAATGGCGTACCAAAGTAATGGCGTACCAAAGTAATGGCGTACTTTGCCATTCTTCTTTTGAAACTATTTTGAACTTCTTTGTCTTGATTCCTACACGTTTCCCCTTTAAAAACGCTGATAACTGAGTAAATTTACTGATATCAATGTTTTCTCTGCTGTCCGTTGTGTAATACCGGTCGCGTAGCTACGCGGTGTCACAATCCTGAGGAAGCGTGCAACATGACAGGCGAAACGTCGACCTCTCAGTCAATGACGCGGCGTCACTCCGATAGCCAAGAAGACATGAACTCGATCCGCGGAAGCTTACGTTTACCTCTTCATATCAATGTTTTCAATAAATTGACATTGTACTCTTTTACATAGGGTAGTAAGACCAAAGAAAAGCAAGCAATCTAAACTTTTTCCAATATGGAATGAACGTTTTTTTTCCCACACCAATCTTTAAAAATTAAATACATTCATATTTTCTTCTTGATTTGCTAGGTAAGAATGTTTCTACAGCAGAATTTGCTGTTATTTCTATTTCCAAATCAGAAATATATTCACTCATGTCAAAAAGTATACTCCAAGTGTGTTTCAATTGTTCTCCTTGTTGAGAACAGTGTCGCCATTGATGCGAGAAAAAAACATGAATTCTAATTGAAGGCGAAGGATGAAATTTCATATTAAATCTAACAATTTTTTTCAAAGTGGATAAAACGTTGTACGAGATTTATGTCGTAACATCTGATTACAATACTAAATTGGTTACCAAACTTGACCTAACGGCCTCATTTAGCAATTTTCCAATCTCGTATTCTATCAGATGCTTTTCGACACTAATATCGTAAATAACTATTACCACGTGTCATATACATTATGTTTTAGACAGACTTAAATATAAAATGAAATGAAAGTCATTAAGTATACAAATCAGTTAATGATACAGTAAGATCGGTAACAGCCAATGCAATCGCACGTATTTTTTTCTTCGTCGCAGTCATAAATTTATCTGCACACTTTAGCATCGTCTCACATTAAGCAGAACTGCCAAAATTGAACTTTTAGCGCGCTATGCACACCCTGAAAGTACAGCTTTTATTACTGGCTATCCACAAAATAAAGTATAACAATTCGTACTATTAACACTATACCCGTATAAATCTTGCCTGCATTCTAAAATTAATTTCAATGTTAATTGAAATCATGCAATTCAACAGTTACTCAACATATCAGTAAAGTCGTGGAATCGCCATTTTGTTTAATATAATAAAATTATTCTCATTCTTTTTTACCTTGTTTTCTTCTAATATAGGAAGATGATTTCTCATTTGCGTTCTTCGTCTGCTCGAAAATCTGTAATCCCAATAAATGAAAAAACTTCCTTCCAATTTATTCCGAATAAATCTTTATTTGTTGCATTACAACGACATTTCGGGGCATTAGGACAACAGACTGGATTGTGGATTCAATGCAGATTTATGGACTGCGTAAGTAATCCACCTCATTATAATGCGACCCTACCAGACAGCTTAAGTGACACTGGAGACACAGACAAGATTGATTGCTTCTCCTTGTGTACCGAGAACTGTGCACGACCTTCCTAGAACGGTAGGGCGAAATTATTAGTGTCCGTACGATGGTAATGTACAAAAGCCATTCCTTGACACCTTTCAAATCACTCTAAATTGTTATGGCAAAATAAGATATTGTTGAAACGTATATTACACATTTGTGAACTTAATGTATTGTATACCTTGTATATTCTATTCTATACTGTATACTAAAAGTTACTAATTCTCAATTCTGATTGTAGATTTCTAAAGTATTTTCTAATCAATTCCGTTTTCGTTTCTCATGGATAAGAGTAGTTTAGTAGAGTGTAGATAAGAGTGGTGTAAATCATGCATTGATCAATACATAAAAGTAAAAGAATAAACAGGAATTGTTAAACTATTTCATCTGAAGAAAGTTTTTTAAAAACACACAACACGAAGAGCTATAAGCAACTATAATGACTCTTCACAGACGATGCGTAGTTTGAATAAAATGAAGTAAATACTTTAGAGGCTTTTGTA